>LR738713.1:501713305-501751290 GCA_902687465.1 Secale cereale
GCCCGCGACCAAGAAGAACTGTCCTTCTGCTTGGCAAGGGCAGTATAAGGGATATGTCAGGGCTTGCACTGTCATACTAGAGGCCGTGGCGTCTCAAGATCTCTGGATCTGGCACTCTTTCTTTGGCATGGCTGGATCACACAATGATATCAACGTGCTTTAGTGCTCGTCGGTGTTTGCTAGGCTTGCCGAAGGCAACAACCCAGCGGTGAACTTTACTGTCAACGGCCACAACTACGACAATGGGTACTATTTGGGTGACGGTTTCTATTCTCAGTGGACCACTATTGTAAAGACAATACCCAACCCTGTCGGAAAGAATAGGAAAAGATTTGCCCAAGAGCAAGAGAGTGCTAGAAATGATGTCGAGCGTGCCTTTGGTGTTTTGCAATCTCGATGAGGCATCGTTCGGTATCCTGCTAATACTTGGAGCACGCATAAACTATGGGAGGTGATGACTGCTTGTGTGATCATGCACAATATGATCGTAGAAGACGAGCGCCCGGAACGTCTGTATGATTAAGGCTTTCAGTTTTAGGGTGAGAATATTATGCCTGAGCATGGAGTAGCGGTAACATTTGAGCAGTTCACTCAGTTTTATGAAGACATGCGTGATTAGGAAACTCACGTGCAACTGTAAAATGATTTGATTGAGTATATGTGGACTCATGTTGGCAACCAATAGATGTATTTTCTTTTATTCGTTTGCAAAACTATTTGAAATATTTTTATTTTTATCCAGCCTGTAAAACTGTATTATTTATTTGGGCGGCTAAACTATTTTGCTTGTTAAATTTTCATTTCACAATATGTTGAATGCAATGTAAAATTGGGCAGCCAGCCGGCCACGGCTGCACATATGGGTCGACGCGTTGGGCACGCTGCCGACCCATATAAAAAACAGAGCAGACGTCGGGCGGGCGGCCGATCCAAACGAAAAAAAATGGACAAAATCACCGTCCGTTTGGATCGGCCCGTTGAAGTTGCTCTTATAGGCGAGTCAAAATATTGATATGGTACGTTTTGGTTGCCATCCAAACGCACCCTGGGCCCTACCTACATGCCTCCCCTACCCCCTAAAAAACAAAAACTACCTGCCTCTCCTAATAAAAGCGATTACTATCTAATGTAAAAAGAAAGCGATTACTATCTTAGCAGCTACGTAGGGTTTCTAAAAAAAAGCAGCTACATAGTTTTCCTGGTTGATTTTTCTTTATAGTTATATATATATATTGAAAATGCTCCAAAACATGTTAGTGAAAATATGTTCATTTAACTAAATTTGTATGAAAAGATTTAGTAAAAAATACACCGTATATAGTAAAATATACACCATATATTTTAAAATATTCAGGGAGTGTTAAAATGTTTTTTTTCGTAGTTTAGAAAAATGTCCGTAAATTAAAAAAAGTTGTTCTTGTTATTTTAAAAAATGTTCACACTTTTTAATTTTTTATCACTTTTAAAAATATACTCGCAACAATAAAACATGTGTGCACCGTTAGAAAATTGTTGATGACACTTTTGAAAAAATCAGCATATGTTCGTCACGTATTAGAAAAATGTTTGTGCGGAGTGTTAAAACCAGCTGTCGCCTCTTCCTCCTCCTCCAAAAAAACAATTAGGGTTTTTGCCTTTCGCTGGCACTGACGCAGGTTCGCCTCGTCTCTGGCGGCCCTAGGGCCATGGAGGCACGGTGGATCCTATCAAGGGCCGGCGGGAGGGCTTCGTTTTTAGTCGTTCCTTTCAGTTTTGTTAGGGTTGTATTCTGCTCAGGAAGGCGAAATAACGGCGGCTCCCTGAAGTTGGAATAAAGGTCTCCCGCCTGGCCCCCATTCCAGCGGTGCGTTTAGCATCGTTGGTGGGCGTGTGGAGGTGTGTCTCCGGCTGATCTATCTTTGGTGGATTTGCTCGGATCTCGTTGGTGTTTGTCTACGTTCGTGTGTCTTCGGATTGAACCCTTCCGATCTATGTTATTCTTCATCTGCGGCGGTTGCTGTTCTGTTGCGCTGGTCCTATGGGGTCTTAGCACGACGACTTTCCGACTGTTTAGTTACAACAAGTTGTGCCCGACTCCGACGATGAAGGGCGATGACGGTGGTGCGCCTTCGGCTCGCTTAAGTGTTTATAGTCGTCGCTAGGTGATCTACGGATCTAGATGTAATTTTAATTATTTTTGGTTTCATTGTACCGCCATGGTTGAGAATGAATAGATCGAAAAAATTTCCGCAAAAAGAAAAGAAAAATGTTTGTGAAATTTAAAAAATGTACAAAAAATGTTGTATGGTATTATAAAATTTTAATATGTTTTATCAAAATGTACAAATGTGTGTTAAAAATATATATCATGTATTAAAGAATGTTTCATTTTTCTTACATGAAAAATAATAAACATATATGTATATTAAAAAAATCATTGTCCATTTTGCAAAATGTGCAACATGTGTTTGGAACATATTTAACGTGTATCTTAAAAATGTTTAACCTATATATGAAAAGTATTTAGCGAACGAAAAAAGAGAGTACAACAGACGAACGGAACAGAATTTACGCCCCAGCCGCCGCTTCCTCCTCCTCCAAAACAAATATAGGTTTGTGCCTCTCGCCGGCGCTGCCATAGATCAGCCTCGTCTCTAGTGGCCGTAGGGCCATGAGGGCGCGGTGGATCTTGGCAAGGGCCGGCGGGAGGGCTTCGTTGTTAGTCGTTCCTTCGAGTTTTGTTAGGATTTGTGTTCTGTTCAGAAAGACGAGACGACGGCGGCTCTCTGAAGATGGAATAAAGGTCTTCCCGCCTAGCCTCCATTCTGATGGTGCGTCTAGCATCATTGGTGGGCGTGTGGAGGCGTGTCTCCAACGGATCTATCATCGGTGGATTTGCTCGGATCTGGTAGTTTTTCGTCTATATTTGTGTGTCTTCGGGTGGATCCTTTCGATCTACGTTATTCTTCGTTGGCGACGGTTGCTGTTCTGTAGCGTTGGTCCTATGGGGCCTTAGCACGATGACTTCCCGGCTGTCTACTACAACAAGTTGTGCCCGACTCCGGCGAGGGAGCGGCGATGACGGCGGCACGCCTTCGCCTCGCTTCAGTGCTTGTAGTCGTCGCTAGGTGGTCTAAGAATCTGGATTTAATTTTTATTATTTCTTGTGTTCGTTGTACTGCCATGATTGATCCGGGAGAAATCTTTGCTCTGGTCCTCATCGAAGCCGGTGACGGCGGCGCCCGCGGGTGCCGTGATATTTCTTGGAAGCGTCATCGTGGAGGTGCTCCTGCTCCTCCCCACGGCTTTGGCTCCGGAGGGAAACCTCAGATCCGCTGGATCGGGCGATGGAGGCATCTTCGCGTCTTTCTCCTCCTTGGGGGCATCGTCTCGGAGCTGGCCACGACTGGGAGACCGGTGGGTGGCGGCATCTTCGCCGTGTGGGTTGCGGCATCTTCGCCGCGTGGTTTGCGGCATCTTCGCCGCGTAGTTTGCTGAGTCGGCTCTGTCGGGGGCACTGATTTCTGTTTGGCAACGATGATGGTGTCGAGAGGAGCTTTGGTCGCGGCTCGGGCTTTGGCAGTCGGATCTTCCCGGCGTGTCCGATGTGCTCCTTAGGGCACGGTCGGCGCAAGTCCTGCATATCTCCCCTGTGATGATCGTCGTCAGAGTCGGAGCTGGCGGTTGTCCGTGCGTGTGGTCATCTGTTGGCATGTGCCGTCATGGTTTTTGTACAGCTGTTAGCGAGTTGGCTCCGACCATGAAGGTCTATGGTGAAGTCGGAGTCGCTCGTTCAGAGGTAACCGGCGATGACGATGACGCTTGCGACTTCTCGGCGGATGTCGTCTTTGTAGCTCTGTGATCTCATGTCGATTGCCAGGTTGGCCGGTGGTACCCATTTTATGTGGGTTGGATTGTATCGGTTTTAGCCCGGGTTTCCGTTAATTAACCGGGCAAATCTCACATCTTCTTAATGAATGAAAATGGCAAGTCTTTTGCCTCGTTTAAAAAAAAAGATTGAAAGTTTCTCGAAAAAAAGAGATAAATATTTAGCGTGTATTTAGAAAAAGTGGACAAAGTATTTGAAGGAAAAATCCGAACACAAATTCTGAAATGAATAGAAAACCCCACAAAAAATTCGGAATGAAATTATCGAACTAATGTCACGTACTCCCTCTATCTAGGTGAGTAAGTCATCTTAGGTTGTGCACCGTGACCAAGGAAGAGGGGAAAACAAGAAAAGTTAATGTTCATTTGCTAATTAATAGCATTGCATGCAATGAACTAACCACTGCATGTCGTGTTTGGTAGCTTCAAGTCATTAAACGCAGACACACCCCACATCTCTTATTGGTTGATTCCTTTATTTATGTCAATAAACAAAAAACGAGATGGTAGTTAATGCACCGCGCCTTAGTGTTTTGGGATTATTTGGTTTTTGTAAGATGACTTACTCACCTAGACGGAGGGAGTAAGAAAAATGATCTATGATGCGCCTTACTGGGCAGCCACATACTCCTACGCTAGAGGCAAACCCCGCAGGCGAGACATATGGTGTCATCGCAGTAAGCGATATATAGCCCTAGCAATGGATTCCTTGGAATATTGCACTAATTGGGCGAGATGCATGCCAAAAATTTGCAAAAGGCTGAAGGAGAAGAAAAAAATGATAGCGAAAATGAAGGAGATCTTAATTAGGGCTGTGGATTCTTTAACTTGCCATGGCCAAGGCAGAGAGCTACAGTACCTCTACCTTTCCTCATCTTTCGGCCGTTGGATTGAGAACGAACAGCCCAGATCTGAAGCAACAGTACCACGGGACAACACCTCAAACAGTACCATGAACAGAACACAAACAATACCCATGCTACAGTATTACAAACAGTACATATGCTACAGGACTTCGGTTGATCTAGACGGTCATCTTCTGATCCAATGGCTCTCCGGCAAAGGTAGGACACCGTAGCTCTCTGCCTTGGCCACGGCAAGGCATAGAATCTGCGCCCCTTAATTAGGGGTTACGCCTGGCTGAGATATCCGGCAACCACTTTTATGCATGGGAGTGTGCCGCAAAGTGCGCCCTAGCACCGTCACATACCGCGTGTTGGACGCTTCTCCATCCCAACCCTATTTTAGTTTATTTGTTTTTTTCTCATTTTCCAGCTTTTCTTCTTCATGTTTACCCTTTTCAGTCATGCACTTTCGTAATTATTTTGTATTTTTCATAAGATCTTGGTTGTAGTTTTCGTGTCTCGTGGAATTCTATTCATATCAAACCTGGCCTGATGGGCCGGCCCATCACGACATGACCTGTGCTATACGGGCTAGGCATGGTATGACCCACATAGGCACGCCAACTATACATGCCTTGCCGGGCTGACACGTGTGTCTAGCTCCCCAGCCTAGGCATGACCCCTTCAGTAAACGGGTCGGCCTTGCGGCATGTTTTGCCCCTCGCCTTTGTAGGATTCGACCTATTGGGTTGTTTTGGGCCTGTTTCAGTCTATTGGGTTATATAAAATATATGAAAAAAATAAGAAAACTAAATGGGCCATGCCATGTTGGCACTCGTGCCTAGCCACTCAGCCCAGACACGGCCCTAGGCAGGCCACATCTCCGCATGACCCAATTATAAATACGCCGGGCACGCGGGCAATCAGGCTAGGACACTAGGACTGGCCCATTCGGCCACCTTTGATTCATATCCTTGACTCCCACTTTAGCCCTCACTTTTTACAGTATTCATGTCGATCACTAGTACATGACCAACCAACCAAGTAAGGCAGATGTCTCAAACATACCAAAGAAATGTTTATAGCATTCATGAACTTTAACAAACTTAACCCTCAAAGTACGTAGTTTCCCAATGGCTTGACTATCAAAAGACCAACTCCGAACATGGATAACAACATGAGTCCCAAAAGAAGTCTTCAAATTTCGAAAGTTCCACTAGTTTGGGTTTGTTAGAGAATATCATCAAATAACAGTTCTTCTCATGGATTTTGGCTCTACATTGCTTGCTTTAGTTGAACATGTCGTTAAAACCTTGAAGAAATTGAGTCTCATTTATGTTTCCGGGCTTAATCCTGCCAAGATCCATTGGATTGACATGGTCCACAATCAACACATTTTTAGCATTTTGCACGAGAAGCACACCCAATATTATAGTAGCATAACGAACATATCTAGGCACACGTTTCATCTACTTAAGCCAAGCACAATCATCACTAATATGTGTGTCCTTTACAAAAATCACACAGTGCCACAATTTGGACTCTTTAGTGGTATGTCCAGTATCCTTTCCACTTCTACTACTCTCCTGGATCATCCTAGACTGCCCATAGATCTTCTAGAATCAGAATTCTCCCTCCGGTTGCCTCCAACAGAACCAGCAACTCCCACAACATTTTCCACACCACCATCACAAAAGCAAGCATCAACCCTAATTTTCCCCCTCTATTAGGACCACTTGTAGACACATGTATCTGACCTCCCAAGTTGGAAGAACTAGGGTTAGAAGCATGGGGTGTGCCGACAGCTCTGAGAAAACTGGGCAAGAAGGGACAAAATCCACCATGGTTGCTGAACCAAATCAGACATCATATTGTTCTTGTTCTGACCTCCACAGGGGCCTTTATTTGAGCAAGAAGCTCCTGGGATATCACCCCCTCTCTTCTGAGAGGAGCCTACCTCTAAATTTAACCTTTTCCCATTATTTCATATACCCTAGTCTGAACCCCATTAACAATTGAACCTTGTCCACCACAGTCCTAAGAATTCTAACTTTTATTCATCTCAACACCATGGTTCTCCTAAATCCTAATGAAAACCACCGAAATTGTTCTTCCAAGGTCTATCACCACAATGAGATTGCAAATATCTCTTAAATAACTCACCCTGGTTTATTCTCCTATATTGGTATTTGTCTCTTTCACCTGTGTTGAATCTACCCTGTCCCCGGCCACCTCCATAGTGTTCGTCCATCTCCACCTCCAAAGTGTCCAGCCATCTCCACCTCTTCCTCTTCTGGAAAATGGGTGGGGAATCACAGATCATGCTCAAAGGGGTGACATACATCACCTTTATGGTGAGGGGGTAGGCCATCTAAACACCAAAAGGCCCCCCTGCAAACCATAGTTTTTTGGATCCCACGGGCCACTTGGATCAAACATAGAACGACCACTAGGCCCAAAGGCACCGTCAGCCGCCATGGGTTCAAAGGCCCACCCCCGAAGGGCAAAATTTGCGCTCGCCCAAGATCGTTCAACTCCAACCTACCACAATCGATAAAATCAACCCCAAATCAAGCATATGCTTTGACCAAAAGGCGAGGATACTAGATAAATCCTTTCTAGCAAAAATCTCAAACTAGCACACCATGAGAAATTAATTCGCGACAAAGATCATCAATAATAACTGAACTAATCTCACCTAAATTCATGTCATCAGAGGATGCAAGAGTACCAATCTCACTCGGCCCCTCATTTGGTAAGACGCGTTCAATACAATCCTCAACAACTAGATAATCAAAATCTAAGAATTTTCCTAGCTCATGATTTACTTTTCCTTAACATAGAATTATTAACCACACAATTCTCACTCCACTCAATCATGAAGGAGAATACAAGTAATTTGAAGGAAAACACAACTTTCTTAGGTTTAACAAGTCCCCACCCTCCTCATTGAAATCCTCCCCGCCAGCCAGAAGCGTTTACCGTCCGTGGAGACCCCTTCCCGCCGTCACGGAGTGAGAGAGGCTGATTAACTTCACAAATCGGTGGGGAAACCACAAAGAGCGTCGTGGCATGTGCACAACTTCCCTGCCCCTCTATTCCGCCACACCTTAACCTTGTTGTCTTCGATCAAGATCAGTGCCTCTGGGAGGCTGGTGATGGCAGCGCCATCACCATCGCGACTACATCCTATTCCGAGCCAGGGAAGGTGTTGTATCCTTGAGCGAAAGGCCCCCTACCTCGCCATTTGACCCAATTCTGCCAATTAAGCCTCCTCCATGACCCGGAGGATGAGCTTGGTCAGCGGACAACGCCCTTTTGCCGAATAGGCATGTCTCCTCCTCCATGTTCACCTGCATTGAGATATCCACTGCCTTCTTCCACATCTCCCGCAATTCGTGAATAGCAAACTGATCTCAAGGAGCCTCGCCAGCTTCAGCGGATCCCGCCCGCGATCATCGCCGTACGTGCTTCCCGCTCCGTCATTGCAGTCGGGATGGAACGGAGATCTACAACGATTGCAGGAATTAGCATTGGATTCACAGTGAGAGCCGAGAAGAGGGAGCAAGGAATGGAACAACCGCTATCAAGGGAGGAGAAATAGCTCCGAGTAGGCAAAGGGTGGGGTTGGGGTAGGTATGTCGAGCTAGGGAATGGTGCCTTTTCGCCTCCCACACTTCCCGTGTATCGCTCCACTTCCATACATGCAGTTTCTTAGCTCGAGCTCACACGAGCTCGGGTGAACAGTGGACTCCGAAAAGAACGTATATTTATTTTTGAAAAAAACTATTTTTTACAAAAGACATTGATGTTTTTTCTACCCGTGCAAGTTTTCACGATGGAAATACATTCATGAGGTGTGTGAAGAAAAAACAAAATTGATGCTCCAAAAAGAGTGTTTTTGGAAGCATTTTGTAGCATCGATCTTTTGCCCATACCTCCACCCTAGCGAAAGTTTGCCCGCGTGTAGGAAAAACATAAAAGTTTCTTGCCAAAATAATCATATTTGTTTTAAATATTTTACTACTTTTTTTGGAATTTACTGTTCGCTCGAGCTCACAATAACACTTTCGTCCACTTCCTCTCTACTCCACCAAAACATATGTGCAAGTAATTTTTTTGAACACAATACAGAAGCAAACACGCATATATACGTGCATACACTCACCCCTATGAACACACACACACACACAAACCCTACCGCTATGGGCACCTTTGAGAGTATGAGCCGACATATCATTTTGAGATTTTACGAAGTCACCGCATGCGCCTCGTAGTCGACGGGAACGCCTCCTCCCATTTAACGCGCATCGCCCGAAATCCTGAAATTAATTCAGGATAAATGCGAGCACCAGGACTTGAACCCCTAGTGGACTGGTGAAAGTGTCCTGGACTAGGGGGTACTTACCACGTCGTCTCCCGGCCAGTGGGTTGGGCTGAGGACCCCCATGGCGGTCCACTAATGGGCCACTTAGGGTAGCCCATGCCGTATACAAGGAGGACTCCACAAGACATGGCGCCCAAGCCAAGGACTCTCCTAAATTCTAGGCCTCCGGCACATTATGTAAACCGAGGCCAGACTAGTCAATAGATGACCGGATATTCATTAGAACAATCATGTGGTAGATGCATGTACCCTGTACTACACCCATATCAATACAATCAAAAGTAGGACGTAGGGTATTATCTCTTCGAGAGAGCCCGAACCTGGGTAAAATCCTGTGTCCACGTTATCATCGCTCCAAGATGCCTAGCTTAGGACCCCTACTACGAGATATGTCGGATATAGAACCGACATTGGTGCTTTCATTGAGAGCCGGCTGACAGTCGCCGCGGTGCGATGTGATGAGGACATCAATACCATTGTTACACCCAGAGCCCCCGCTTCTATACATACTGGACCAATCACTAGAGCTCGTGCATGCCAATTAAACTACCAGGTACTTTGGTTTCTTGGTAACGATTCTAATGTTTATGAGAATATGATGCTGCCTAAATTGGATACATTTGTTTTGCTTACAAATGAAGGGCCTAGCTTAGACAAGAAGGATGAACATTGGAGCATGATCAAGCATGGTGACGAGGGCATGCACAAAGGGAACAAGAACGGAGTTTCTGGTGGAGATTTCAGCACTTTCGAGCCACCATGACGACATACAAGGACATGGACGAAATATTAAAGATGCCCTTTCATAAAATTCGTCCGTAGCTTAATATAGGTGTTGCGCCTTTTTATTTTTGGGCTAAGCCCATGTAATTTCGAAATACTTTAGTATAGGTTGTCTTTAGAGTCCATATATGTGGGGAAACATAGTTAGGGTTGGTTTCGAGCCCCTCCTCCAAGGGACCACGAAATCCCCCATCTTCCTCCATATATACAACCCTTAGGGCGTCGTTTACACTTTGGGGTTTTATTTAGATAAAGTTCGCCATAGTTGCAACTTCGCGTACTTCGTTTGTGTTCAACAACTAGACAAAGGCGTCACAGAACCCCCACCTAGATAAATAAAGTTTTCCTCTTATATTGGCAATATCCAGATTGCAATCTCAGTTACTTGCTTGTTCTTTGTTTGCTTGCAGGAAATAGACCCTCGTGGTCAGGTTGATCGTGCTCCGACGTGATCAATAACCTCTCGGAGTTGGTTTAGTGATTTCTAAGGCGCGACGTCTTCGCATGTTCGTAGTCCGATCGTCAAAGTCTACTCCCTCCGAAAACGATAATCACCATCTCATCGAAAGACGGGACATCTTCGCCTCTATCAAGTGGTATCAGATTTCCAGGTTGCTCGGTGAGATTTTACAGTTTTTCGTAGTTTAGATCAAGTCTGGTATTCATATCTACAGTCCACGAAAAAGCCAAAAAAATAGGATTAGTTCATCATATCCAAACCAATCTGAGCCTTTGCATAATATTTTTCGTATTTGCTTTGTTGAATTTGCGGTTGCATCGTCGTGTTCAGTTCCTGGTCTTAGTGTCTAGTCTTTTAGAGTTTCGAGTTCTTGTCACAGGTTGTCACGCCGCCACCGCACCTTACGCATCACAGCTGCCATATACCACCATCGTCATTGATACGTCTCCAATGTATCTATAATTTTTGATTGTTCCATGCTATTATATTATCTGTTTTGAATGTTTTATATGCATTAATATGCTATTTTATATGATTTTTGAGAATAACCTATTAACCCAGAGCCTAGTGCCAGTTTATGTTTTCCCTTGTTTTTGAGATTTGCAGAAAAGGAATATCAAACGGAGTCCAAACGGAATGAAACTTTACGAGGATTTTTCTTGGATCAGAAGACATCCAGAGGACTTGGTGTACACACCAGGGGAGCCTCGAGGCGACCACAAGGGTGGAGGGCGCGCCCTAGGGGGTAGGGCGCGCCCCCTACCTTGTGCCCCCCCGAGACCCCCCAAACCTACTTCTTTCGCCAAAAAATTCCCAAATATTCTAGAAACAACAGAACATCCATTAAAACCACTTTTCCGCCGCCGTAATCTTCTGTTCTCGTGAGATCCCATCTCGAGGCCTTATCCGGTACTATGCTGGAGGGGGATTCAACCACGGAGGGCATCTACATCGACCCTATTGCCCTTCCGATGAAGTGTGAGTAGCTAGATGGCTTCTCTCTCTTTGATGCTCAATACCATGTTCTCCTCAATGTTCTTGGAGATCTATCCGATGTAATATTCTTTTGCGGTGTGTTTGTCAAGATCCGATGAATTGTGGGTTTATGATCAGATTATGTATGAATATTATTTGAGTCTCTTCTGAATTCTTATATGCATGATTTGATATCTTAGTAAATCTCTTCGAACTATCGGTTTGGTTTGGCCAACTAGATTGGTTTTTCTTGCAATGGGAGAAGTGCTTTGCTTTGGGTTCAATCTTGCGGTGCTCAATCCCAGTGACAATAGGGGACATGACACATATTGTATTGTTGCCATCGAGGATAACAAGATGGATTTTTCATCATATTGCTTGAGTTAATTCCACTACATTATGTTGATACGTCTCCGACATATCTACTTTTCCAAACACTTTTGCCCTTGTTTTGGACTCAAACTTGCATGATTTGAATGGAACTAACCTGGACTGACGCTGTTTTCAGCAGAACTGTCATTGTGTTATTTTTGTGCAGAAATAAAAGTTCTCGGAATGACCTGAAATTCAACGGAGAATTATTTTGGAATATATAAAAAATATCTGCGGAAAGAACCAAGCCAGGGGGCCCACACCCTGTCCACAAGGGTGGGGGGCGTGCCCCCTGCCTCATGGGCCCCGTGTTGCTCTACCGTCGTCTACCCCGACTCCATATATTCACTTTCAGGGAGAAAAAATCAGAGAGGAAGAATTATCACGTTTTATAATACGGAGCCGCCGCCAAGCCCTAATCTCTCTCGGGAGGGCTCATCTGGAGTCCGTATGGGGCTCCGGAGAGGGGAGATCGTCGCCATCATCATTATCTACCTTCCTCCATCACCAGTTCCATGATGCTCACCGCCATGCGTGAGTAATCCCATCGTAGACTTGCTGGACGGTGATGGGTTGGATGAGATTTACCATGTAATCGAGTTTGTTTTGTTAGGGTTTGATCCCTAGTATCCACTATGTTCTAAGATTGATGTTGCTATGACTTTGCCATGCTTAATGCTTGTTACCAGGGCCCGAGTGCCATGATTTCAGATCTAAACCTATTATGTTTTCATGAATATATGTGTGTTCTTGATCCTATCTTGCAAGTCAATAGTCACCTACTATGTGTTATGATCCGGCACCCCCGAAGTGACAATAGTCGGGACCACTCCCGGTGATGACCGTAGTTTGAGGAGTTCATGTATTCACTATGTGTTAATGCTTTGGTCCGGTACTCTGTTAAAAGGAGGCCTTAATATCCCTTAGTTTCCACTAGGACCCCGCTGCCACGGGGAGGGGGGGGGGGAGGTAGGACAAAACATGTCATGCAAGTTCTTTTCCATAAGCACGTATGACTATATTCGAAATACATGCCTACATTACATTGATGAACTGGAGTTAGTTCCGTGTCACCCTAGGTTATAACTATTACATGAGGAATCACATCCGACATAATTCTCCATCACCGATCCAATGCCTACGAGCTTTTCACATATTGCTTGTTGCTTATTTACTTTACCGTTGCTACTGTTACAAAAACTACAAAAACACTATTGCTACTTTTATTACCGTTACCGTTACTTCCATATTACTTTGCTACTAAATTACCTTGCTGCAGATACTAAGTTTCCAGATGTGGTTGAATTGACAACTCAACTGCTAATACTTGAGAGTATTCTTTGGCTCCCCTTGTGTCGAATCAATAAATTTGGGTTGAATACTCTACCCTCGAAAACTGTTGCGATCCCCTACACTTGTGGGTTATCAAGACTATTTTCTGGCGCCGTTGCCGGGGAGCATAGCTATATTCTTTAAGTCACTTGGGATTTATATCTGTTGATCACTATGAAGAACTTTAAAGACTCAAAAACCAAGATTTATCCCTCAACTACGAGGGGAGGTAAGGAACTGCCATCTAGCTCTGCACTTGATTCACCCTCTGTTATGAGTAAACTTGCGACACCTACTCCTGCTATTGAATCTGATATGTCATATGTTCTTGATGATGCCACTTCTGCTATGTATGATGAAACTACTTCTATGCTTGATAATACTGTGCCACTAGGAGAATTTCTAGATGAACAAATTGCTAAGGTTAGGGAGAATGCAAATATTGAAACTGATAATATTGATGAAAGTGATGATGAAGATTCTCCCCCTAGATATGAATTTCCTGTTATTCCCGAGGGTTATGTTATGGATGAAGAAAATGCTAGGGACTTTCTTGCTTGCAATGATAGATATGATCTTAAGAAATTATTAGCTAAGCTGAAAGAAAAGTCTTTGAATGCTAGAATGAAATATGACCATGCTTTTGCTACTTCACGTATCTTTGTTACTGATAAGGATTATGATTTCTCTGTCGACCCTAAGTTAATTACCTTGGTTGAATCTGATCCTTTCCATGGCTATGAATTTGAGATTATTGTGGCACATCTTACTAAGTTGAATGATATAGCCACCCTGTTTACCAACTAGGAAAATATTCGTTATTACTATATCCTTAAGTTATTTCCGTTCTTGTTAAAGGGTGATGCTAAGACATGGTTTAATTCTCTTGATCATAGTTGTGTGCGTAGTCCCCAGGATATGATCTATTATTTCTCTGCTAAATATTTTCCCGCTCATAAGAAACAAGCCGCCTTACGCGATATATATAATTTTGTGCAAATTGAAGAAGAGAGTCTCCCACAAGCTTGGGGGAGGCTTCTCCAATTACTTAATGCTTTGCCTGATCATCCTCTTCAGAGGAATGAAAATGCTTGATGTCTTTTATAATGGACTAACCGATGCTTCCAGAGACCACCTGGATAGTTGTGCTGGTTGTGTTTTTAGGGAAAGAACAGTTGATTAAGCTGAATTACTATTGAATAATATGTTGACCAATGAAAATAATTGGTCACTTCCTGAACCAGCCCCTAAGCCAACTCCGAAGAAAAGGGGAGTTCTATTTCTCAGTCCTGAAGATATGCAAGAGGCAAAAAAATCTATGAAAGAAAAAGGTATTAAAGCTGAAGATATTAAGAATTTACCACCTATTGAAGAACTACATGGTCTTACTAACCCGACACAGGTAGTAAAGGCAAATTCTCTTTATAGATTTGATGAAGCTGATATTCCTTGTTATAAGTCTGCTAGCCAATGCTTAGATGAGTTTGATAATTTTATTGTGAAACAAGAAAACTTCAATGCTTATGTTGGTAGACAATTGCAATGAAATGCTTATATGATTGAACGCTTGAGTGATTATATGTCTAGAGTTAAAGGTGAATTGAAACTCATTAGTAAACATGCTTCTATGGTTACAACTCAAGTAGAACAAGTACTTAAAGCTCAGAATGATTTGCTCAATGAATTAAATAGTAAGAATAATGACTATGCTGTTAGAGTTGCAACTAGAGGGGGTAAAGTGACTCAGCAACCTTTGTATCCTGAGGGCCACCCTAAGAGAATAGAGCAAGATTCTTAGAGAGCTAATTTAGATGCACCTAGTCCTTCTAAGAAGAAGAAAAAGAAAAATGATAGGACTTTGCATGCTTCTAGTGAACCTGTAGCTGACACACCTGAGAATCCCAATGATATCTCTGTTTCTGATGCTGAGACACAATCTGGTAATGAACATGAACCTAGTGATAATGTTAGTAATGATGTTCATGATGATGCTCAACCTAGCAATGATAATGATGTAGAGATTGAACCTGCTGTTGATCTTGATAACCCACAATCCAAGAATCAACGTTATGATAAGAGAGACTTTGTTGCTAGGAAGCACGGTAAGGAAACAAAACCATGGGTTCAGAAACCCATGCCTTTTCCTCCTAAACCATGCAATAAAAAGGATGATGAGGATTTTGAGCGCTTTGCTGAAATGATTAGACCTATCTTTTTGCGTATGCATTTGATTGATATGCTTAAAAAATCCTTATGCTAAGTATATGAAAGGTATTATTACCAATAAAAGAAAGATACCTGAAGTTGAAATTTCTACCATGCTTGCCAATTACACTTTTAAGGGTGGAATACCTAAGAAACTAGGAGATCCAGGAGTACCTACTATACCTTTCTCTATTAAAAGAAACTATGTTAAAACTGCCTTATGTGATCTTGGAGCCGGTGTTAGTGTTATGCCTCTCTCTTTATATCGTAGACTTGACTTGAGTAAGTTGACACCTACTGAAATATCTTTGCAAATGGCTGATAAATCAACTTCTATACCTGTGGGTATTTGTGAGGATGTGCCTGTTGTAGTTGCAAATGTTACTATTCTAACGGACTTTGTTATCCTTGATATTCCCGAGGACGATAGTATGTCTATTATCCTTGGTAGACCCCTTTTGAATACCAGAGGGGCTGTTATTGATTGCAACAAAGGCAATGTCACTTTTCATGTCAATGGTAATGAGCATACGGTACACTTTCCGAGGAAACAACCTCAGGTCCACAGTATTAATTCTATTGGAAAAATTTCAACTATTACTATTGGAAATTTTAAAATTCCTCTCCCTACTGCCAAGAAGAAATATGATATTCTTATTGTTGGGGACATGCATATCCCCATTGAGGTAACCTAGTGTTATTCAAAAATTCTCCGGTTTCATGTTATTCGGAAAGATTTTATTAACAAGACTTGATCAACCTTGTTAATGGATTCCTTTTGATGAGAATGAGATGGGTGAATCTAGATAGCACAACCTTCTGTATCCTCCTTTTACTTTATGTTAATTAGAATAAATAAAGCAAAACTAGTATTTTTTGTCTGTTTCCAGAGTTATCCGTGCAATAAAAGATACCCTGAAAATGAAATATGATTTTTTTCTAGAATATTTGAGAATATTTGGCACAGAGAACACAACAAGGGGAGCCAGCACCTGGCCACGAGGGTCCAGGGCGCGCTCACCCTCACTAGGCGCGCCCCCTACCTCATGGGCCCCACGTGCCCCCCTCCACTTATTCATGCAACCACACACTCCTTCTTCCTCCCAAAAAAATCACTATCCAGCTCAAGCACGAGTACTAGCTCATCTTGCTGCCATTTTCGATCTCCTTGCTCAAAGCTCCATTCACAAAACTGTTTGGGGAGATTGTCCCTTGGTATGTGACTCCTCCATTGGTCCAATTAGTTTTTGTTCTAGTGCTTTATTTATTGCAAATTTTTGCTGCTGTGGTGACCTTGTTCTTGAGCTTGCATGTTAAATTTCTTTGGTCCCAAGTAGTTCTAATGCATGATATAGTCTCTAGGCACTTGTAGGAGTTTTTGCTATCAATCTTGTTGAGATTGGTTCACTTTGATCTTGAGTTACTAAAAATTTCAGAAAAATGCATAGGAAAATCTTCCAAGGTGGTTCCTCAAGGAAGCAAGGACCAAGGCTCGCGATGCGTGAGCCGAACGATGAATTACCGAGGGAAGCTCAAGTGCGGCCCTACGAATGGCCGTAAGAGGAGTTTATGGTTCGGGCAGGCATTAAGGAGGAGTTTGACGCATATGTGCGTAATGCTGACCTCGAGGGCTTCATGCTAGATAAGTGCCCTCAGTACCATTACTTAACTAATACCTTTGTGAGAAGGTTTAAATTTATATCTTCACATAATTCTCACACTGTCTTGTTTAATCTTTATGATAAATCTTACACCATGGACCTAGAAGATTTTAATGATGCTTGTAAGCTCCCACAGTGGGGAAATATTAGTGAACCCCGCAAATCTGAATATAAAGACTTCCTTGCTAGTATCATTGTGGGGGAATCTAGAGAGATCACACAAGCTACCATAGGGAGCATTCATTTTCCTTCCATACATTACTTTGCTCTCTTTATTAGCAGACGCATTAATAGTAAAGATGAAGCTTGCCACATGTGTGTTCCGGATCTTAGTGTTCTCAAGAGTGCTATGTTAGGAGATAGACAATATAACTTGGGAGCCATTGTTGCACGTAGGTTACATTATAATGGCTTAAATGGATATTTATTTGGTGGAATTTACGCCACTCGCATAGCTAACCGTCTTGGTGTGCCTATACATGAAAATGATGCAAATTTACCACCTGCTTATTTAGATTATAATGCTATGGTTAGCCACCGGTTTGTAGAGAGGGATGAACAATCCCTCCAGTATCGACTAATCTTTGACATGCGTTGCACTGCCCATATTGCTCTCCCTGCCCCTACTTTCTTTGATTTCCAGGCAAAAGGGAGATACACTATAACCAGGGAGGAGGCAAATGAGTATCAGGAGACGACGAGGGCAGCTCGTCTTCAGGATGCAGCTCATCAGGCAGTAGCTGCTACATCTCAGTACAACCCCAACTACGACCTTGGATATCCATCAGTCCAATACTGGCCATAGACCAACTTAGGCCAAAAGCCTAAGCTCGGGGGAGTACGTATTTCTCACCGACATTACATTCATGTTCACACACTTATTCCAGTAGTCGGTGCTCACACTTTTTCATTGTACTATCCATTCTAGTTTCATTTCTTTTCTTAGTCTTTCTCTTGTGTGCTAGAAAAACCTTAAGAAACAAAAAAAAACTAGTTGTAGCTTTTTAGCTAGTTTACTTTCCATGCCTGTAGTAGTAGTAATTAAAAGAAAACCCAAAAAGATTTCTTGTTCTTCTTTTGCTTGTTGGGAGCTTTCCTGTGTAAATAGTTTCTTTTCTTTTCTTTTCTTTGGGGGTCAAGAGGAGAAGACCATGATGAAAATGTTTAGTGGCTCTCATTTGCTTTATTGTTAATTTAGCCTTGAGCCATATTACTTTGTCTTCTCTCTTGTATTAAATGCTCGCACATTCCAGCTTAGTCCAATGCACGTGCACTATTATTATTATCCACACCGTTTGGTCGTGCGAGTGAAAGGTAATAATGACGATATATAATGAACTAATTGAGATGAGAAAAGCTGGTATGAACTCGACCTCTGTTGTTTTTGTAAATATGATAGTTCATCGTTCCTGATTCAGCCTATTATGAATGAAACATGCTTTCAATGACAATTAGAGATCATAGCTGCTTATGCCATGCTTAATTAGCTAGGAGTTTATAATGGTCTATCTTGTGTGCCAACATGATATTAAAATGGTGGTGATCTGGTATGATAGGGTGGTATCCTCCTTTGAACGATTCAAGTGGTCTAACTTGGCACATGTTCACGCATGTAGTTGAAACAAAATCAACATAGCCTCCACAATATTTATGTTCATGGTGATCTATATCCTACTAATGCTTGCATTCATTGTTGATTAATTTTAATGCATGTTCATGACTGTTGTCGCTCTCTAGCTGGTCGCTTCCCAGTCTCTTTCTAGCCTTCACCTGTACTAAGCGGGAATACTGCTTGTGCACCCACTTCCATAAACCCCAAAAGTTAATCCATATGAGTCCACCATACCTTCCTATATGCGGTATCTACCTGCCGTACCAAGTAAATTTTTATGTGCCAAACTCTAAACCTTCAAATGAAATTATGTTTTGTATGCTCGAACAGCTCATGTATCAACCAGGGCTGTCTATATCTTCCATGCTAGGTGGGTTATTCTCACGATGAGTGGAATCCGCTCATCATTCATGAGAAAATGGCTGGTAACCAGGATACCCAATCCCATGCTCAAATCATAATAATTAAACAAAACTCCCCCAGGGTTGTTGCTTGTTTGGACGGTACCCCGTGGATTTGGATGGCTGTGGAGTGTGCTTGTTGGTGGTTGGGGGAGTATAAACTTTACCATTCTATTTGGGAACCGCCTATAATGTGTGTAGCATGGAAGATATCGAGATTGTTGGTTGTTATGTTGACAATGAGAGTATACCGCTCAAAATATTATTCATCTCTATCTCAAAATCAAGCTCTGGCACCTCTACAAATCCCTGCTTCCCTCTACGAAGGGCATATCTATTTACTTTTATGTTGAGTCATCATCCTCTTATCAAAGAGCACCAGTTGGAGAGCACCGTTGTCATTTGCATGTATTGCTATTAATTTGCATTGAGTATGATTGTGACTGGATCTCTTTTACCATTAATTACAATGTCTAGTCAGTCCTTGATCTTTAAAGGTGCTCTGCATTTATGTTTTGCGGTCTCAGAAAGGGCTAGCGAGATACCATCTTGTTATATCATATTATGATTGTTTTGAGAAAGTGTTGTCATCTGAGGTTTATTATTATTGCTCGCTAGTTGATTATGCCATTGATATGAGTAGACATGAGACCTGAAAGTTATTGTGAATGTGGTTAGTCCATGATCTTTGCTGAAAACTTGAATGTTGGCTTTACATATTTACAACAACAAGAGCAAACAGAGTTTGTCAAAGTTTTTCTTTATCACTTTCAGTTTATCAACTGAATTGCTTGAGGACAAGTAAAGGTTTAAGCTTGGGGGAGTTGATACGTCTCCAACGTATCTATTTTTCCAAACACTTTTGCCCTTGTTTTGGACTCTAACTTGCATGCTTTGAATGGAACTAACACGGACTGATGCTGTTTTCAGCAGAACTGCCATGGTGTTATTTTTGTGCAGAAATAAAAGTTATCGGAATGACCTGAAATTCAACGGAGAATTATATTGGAATATATAAAAAATATCTGTGGAAAGAACCAAGCCAGGGGGCCCACACCCTGTCCACGAGGGTGGGGGCGCGCCCCTCTGCCTCGTGGGCCCCTGTTGCTCCACCGGCGTCTACCCCGACTCCATATATTCACTTTCGGGGAGAAAAAAATTAGAGAGGAAGAATTATCGCGCTTTACGATACGGAGCCGCCGCCAAGCCCTAATCTCTCTCGGGAGGGCTGATCTGGAGTCCTTTCGGGGCTCCAGAGAGGGGAGATCGTCGCCATTGTCATCATCAACCTTCCTCCATCACCAATTCCATGATGCTCACCGCCGTGCGTGAGTAATCCCATCGTAGGCTTGCTAGACGGTATACCTGGCCATGGGCCGGGCCGGGCTTGGGCCAGGCCCTAAAAATCCCATGACAGAAAACTAAGGCCCAGGCCCACCCAGGCCCTATCATCGGGCCTACTTTTCAAGCCCAAGCCCGGCCCATCTGGTAAAAAGCCCTGAAAATCCCTTAGGGCTTTGGGCCATGGGCCGGGCCTCTTCCTTAAAATGTCAATATGCCAAGCCCAAGTCCGTCCAGGCCCTGCTGGTGGGCAAAAAACTCAGGCCCAAGCCCGGCCCACGGGCAAGCCCGTTGGGCCTAGGCCTTGTATTTTAGGGCCGGGCCTAGGCCTTGGATTTTAGGGCCGGGCCTGGGTGGGCCGACAGGGCCGGGCTGGAGATGGCCAGGACTACTGGACGGTGATGGGTTGGATGAGATTTACCATGTAATCGAGTTAGTTTTGTTAGGGTTTGATCCATAGTATCCACTATGTTCTAAGATTGATGTTGCTATGACTTTGCCATGCTTAATGCTTATCACTAGGGCCCGAGTGCCATGATTTCAGATCTGAACCTATTATGTTTTCATGAATATATGTGTGTTCTTGATCCTATCTTGGAAGTAAATAGTCACCTACTATGTGTTATGATCCGACAACCCCAAAGTGACAATAGTCGGGACCACTCCCGGTGATGACCGTAGTTTGAGGAGTTCATGTATTCACTATGTGTCAATGCTTTGGTCCGGTACTCTATTAAAAGGAGGCCTTAATATCCCTTAGTTTCCACCAGGACCCCGCTGCCACGGGAGGGTAGGACAAAAGATGTCATGCAAGTTCTTTTCCATAAGCACATATGACTATATTCGGAATACATGCCTGCATTACATTGATGAACTGGGGCTAGTTCTGTGTCACCCTAGGTTATAACTATTACATGAGGAATCACATTCGACATAATTCTCCATCACCGATCCAATTCCTACGAGCTTTTCACATATTGCTTGTTGCTTATTTACTTTACCGTTGCTATTGTTACAAAAACTACAAAAACACTATTGCTACTTTTATTACCGTTACCGTTACTTCCGTATTACTTTGCTACTAAATTACCTTGCTGCATATACTAAGTTTCCAGGTGTGGTTGAATTGACAACTCAACTGCTAATACTTGAGAGTATTCTTTGGCTCCCCTTGTGTCGAATCAATAAATTTGGGTTGAATACTCTACCCTCGAAAACTGTCGCGATCACCTACACTTGTGGGTTATCACATGTCATCTTGCTTAATGCGTTACTCTATTCTTATGAACTTAATACTCTAGATGCAGAATCGTTTCGTTCGATGTCTAGAGTAATATTAGTAGATGCCGGCAGGTATCGGTCTACTTGATATGGACGTGATGCCTATATTCATGATCATTGCCTTAGATATCGTCATAATTATTCGCTCTTCTATCGATTGCTTGACAGTAATTTGTTCACCCACCGTAATATTTGCTATCATGAGAGAAGCCTCTAATGAAAACTATGGCCCCCGGGTCTATTTTACATCTTATGAGTTTCCGATCTACTATTTTGCAATCTTTTACTTTTTAATCTATAAACCAAAAACCCAAAAATATTTACTTTACTAGTTAATCTATCTCTATCGGATCTCACTTTTGCAAATAACCGTGAAGGGATTGACAACCCCTTTATAGCGTTGGGTGCAAGTTGTTTGATTGTTTGTGCAGGTATTTGGTGATTTGTGCGTAATCTCCTACTGGATTGATACCTTGGTTCTTAAACTGAGGGAAATACTTACTCAACTTTGCTGCATCACCCTTTCCTCTTCAAGGGAAAAACCAACGCAAGCTCAAGAGGTAGGAGGAAGAATTTCTCGCACCGTTGCCGGGGAGATCTACGCCAAGTCAAGACCTACAAAGTACCATTCATTAAACTCTCATCTCTCACAGTTACATTATTTTCCATTCGCCTCTCATTTTCCCGTCCCCCACTTCTAAAATGATCTTCGAAAAGATTTGCCTTTTCTTCGCCCTTCTTTCGTTCGTCTTGTTCGCTTGCTTCTTGTGTGCTTGAGTGTTGGACTGTCTATGCAATGGCTCAACCAAAAAACTTCGATCCTCACTTTAGAAAGTTGGAAGAAATTGAAAATAATGTTAGAAGCTTCATGTATTTGCAATTTGACCACAATAATTTCTTTAGGAATGAGCTCAAAGAGCGGAAAAGTTTTTTGGAATACGTGAATAAAGAACTTGATGATATGTCTAAGGAATTTTACGGTCTGAAATGTCAGTTTACTCACCCTTAAAATTTAGTTGGCCAAATCTCTGATAAGCAATCCACCTTAGTAAATAAGATGGCTGCTAAACCAGAGTCTGAAAATAGTGACGAAGATCTTAAAGTGATTGATGTGAATCCTATTGAATCTTTGTTCTCTAAAATAAATCTTGATAAAGATGGGACTAGAAATGAACCAACTTTAGTTAAAAGACGTCTCAATAATTCTGAGTTTTTAGATCTTGATGCAAAAATTGATAAAAGTGGGATTGATGAAGTCAAAACTTTAAGTAGCAATGAACCCACTAGATTGGATCTCATGGAATTTAATTATGATAATTGTTCTTTAATAGATTGTATTTCCTTGTTGCAATCCATGTTGAATTCGCCTCATGGTTATAATCAAAATAAAGCTTTTACTAAACATATCATTGATGCTATGATGCAATATTTTGAAGAAAAGCTTGAATTAGAAGTTTCTATCACTAGAAAACTTTATGATGAGTGGGAACCTACTATTAAGATCAAGATTAAAGATTATGAGTGCCATGCTTTGTGTGATTTGGGTGCTAGCGCTTCTACGATCCCCAAAACTTTATGTGATGTGCTAGGTTTCCGTGAAATTGATGAGTGTTCTTTAAATTTACACCTAGCGGATTCCACTATTAAGAAACCTATGGGGAGGATTAATGGTGTTCTTATTATTGCAAATAGGAATTATGTACTCGTAGATTTCATTGTTCTTGATATAGATTGCAATCCTACATGTCCTATTATTCTTAGTAGACCTTTCCTTACAATAATTGGTGCAATTATTGATATGAAAGAAGGAAACATTAGATTTCAAGAAAAGAAATTAAATTTCCTTATGAATCTATTATAAGAGCTACCTATGGATTGCATACCAAAGATGATAATACCTAGATCTATTTGCATTGTATGCTTAGCTAAGGGCGTTAAACAATAGCGCTTGTTGGGAGGCAACCCAAGTTTATTTTTTCTTTTCACTCTTTGTTTCTGTTTTTAAATAAATACACATTATTACTTATGTATAAATTGCATTTTGGTGTTTTAATTAGTGTTTGAGCCAAGTAAGATCTTTGGGATGGTTTACGGTGACCGTTGACTTTATTTTGCTGAAAAACAGAAACTTTGGCGCCCAGTGCAGAAAATTCAATAATTCACTGGAACGTCGAAACCTTATGATTTTTTCCAAAACATTGATATACAAATTCCCCACGTCGCCCTAATATTTCAGAATTTTTAGAGTTACATAAGTATGCGAAGTTTTCAGATTGCTATAGACTGTTCTGTTTTTGACAGATTCTGTTTTCTATGTGTTGTTTGCTCATTTTGATGCATCTATGGCTAGTATCAGGGGGTATGAACCATAGAAAAGTTGGAATAGAGTAGATATAACACCAATATAAAATTAGAATGATATCACAACAGTACCTTAAGTGGTTATTTGCTTTGTTTTACTAACGGAGCTCATGAGATTTCTGTTGAGTTTTGTGTTGTGAAGTTTTCAAGTTTTGGGTGAGGATATGATGGACTATGGAATAAAGAGTGGAAAAAGCCTAAGCTTGGGGATGCCCAAGGAACTCCAAGGTAAAATTCAAGAGCCTAAGCTTGGGGATGCCCCGGGAAGGCATGCCCTCTTTCGTCTTCATCCATCGGTAACTTTACTTGAGGCTATATTTTTATTCACTACATGATATGTGTTTTGCTTGGAGCGTCTTGTATGATATGAGTCTTTGCCTTTTAGTTTGTCACAATCATCCTTGCTGTACACACCTTTTTGAGAGGGACACGCTTCAATCACGATTTATTAGAATACCCTATGTGCTTCACTTATATCTTTTGAGCTAGGCAATTTTGCTCTAGTGCTTCACTTATATCTTTTTAGAGCACAACGGTGGTTTTATTTTATGAAAATTGTTGAACTCTCTTGCTTCACTTATATTATTTTGAGAGTCTCTAAAACAGCATGGTAATTAACTTGGGTTGTGAATTTAGTCCTAATATGATAGACATCCAAAGTAGGTATAATAAAAACTTCCATATAATAAAGGTGATCGTTTTGAGATATGAGGATGGTAATATTAGAATCATGCTAGTAGTAAATTGTAGGGTAGAGAAAATAATTGTGTTAAGGTTCGTGATTCCCGTAGCATGCACGTATGGTCTCCAAAAAGTGCAACTGAAACGAAATGCTTGTGTCTTGATTGTTCACCTTTGTGTGAAGGTCGGGGGCGCGCGATGGTTAACTCCTACCAACCTTCCCCCTAGGGGCATGCGTAGTAGTAATTTGCTTCGAGGGCTAATAAATCTTTTGCAATAAGTATGTGAGTTCTTTATGACTAATGTTGAGTCCATGGATTATACACACTCTCACCCTTCCACCCTGCTAGCCACTCTAGTGCCGCGCAAGTTTTGCCGGTGCATAAAAACCTCCTTATACCTTCCTCAAAACAGCCACCATACCTACCTATTATGGCATCTCCATAGCCATTCCGAGATATATAGCCATGTAACTCCACCGTTCCGTTTATTATGACACGCATCTTCATTGTCATATTCCTTTGCATGATCATGTAGTTGACATAGTATTTGTAGCAATGCCACCGTTCATATTTTTATATACATGTCACTCTTGGTCATTGCACATCCTGGTACACCGCCGGAGGCATTCATATAGAGTCATATCTTTGTTTTACTATCGAGTTGTAAGTAATTAAAAGTGTAATGATCATCATTATTAGAACATTGTTCCATGTGAGGTTATCAAAAATAAAAGATGCCAATGAAGCCCAAATAAACAAAAGAGGCCAAAGAAGCCCACCAAAAAAGAGGCCAAAGAGTCCAAAATAAAAAAAATTGAGGGAAAAAAGAGAGAAGGGACAATGTTACTATCTTTTTTTCCACACTTGTGCTTCAGAGTAGCACCATGTTCTTCATGATAGAGAGTCTCCTATCTTGTCACTTTCATATACTAGTGGGAATTTTCCTTATAGAACTTGGCTTGTATATTCCAATGAAGGGCTTCCTCAAATGCCCTAGGTCTTCATGAGCATGCAAGTTGATGCACACCCACTAGTTTTTCTTTTTGAACTTTCATACACTTATAACTCTAGTCTATCCGTTACAGGGAAATCCCTACTCGCTCACATTGATATCAATTGATGGTCATCTCCACAGTCCATTGATTTGCCAAGTTGATGTGAGACTTTCTCCCCATTTTTGTCTATTACCACCTTCTATTCCACCCATAGTGCTATATCCATGGCTCATGCTCACATATTGCGTGAAAAGTTGAAAAGGTTGAAGCGCATTAAAAAATATGAACCAATTGCTTGGCTGACACTGGGGTGGGCATGATTACCTTGTGTTGAGAAGGGGAGCATAATAAGACTATATGATTTTGCAGGGATAAATTCCTTTGGCCATGTAACTTTTGAAGCTTAATAATTTACTATCTAGTATGCTTGAAATATTAGTTTCTCATGTCAACATAAACTTTTGCTTGAAACTTACGGATCTGAACTTTCATACCACATTAAAGAAGAATTCTATTGATAAATATGTTAGGTAGCATTCCACATCAAAAATTCTGTTTTTATCATTTACCTACTCAAGGACGAGCAGGAATTAAGATTGGTGATGCTTGATACGTCTCCAACGTATCTAATTTTTTTTATTGTTCCACGCTATTATATTATCTATTTTGGATGTTTTATATGCATTAATAAGCTATTTTATATGATTTTTGGGACTAACCTATTAACCCAAAGCCCAGTGCCAGTTTCTGTTTTTTCCTTGTTTTTTGAGTTTCGCAGAAAAGGAATATGAAACGGAGTCCAAACGAAACGATACTTTACGAGGATTTTTCTTGGACCAGAAGACATCCAGAGGACTTGGAGTACACGCCAGGGGAGCCTCGAGGAGGTCACAAGGGTGGAGGGCGCGCCCCCCTACCTTGTGCCCCCCCCGAGACCCCCCTGACCTACTTCTTTCGCCTATAAATTCCCAAATATTCCAGAAACAACAAAACATCCATTGATGGGCCTCGAACCCCTCGTTGGTTACCCCAAGTGGAAGGTGTAAGATGTAGTAAGTAGAAGTGTTTTCCCCTAGCAAAGATGCCAATGATCGATTCCCCAGAGACTCCTAGGTTCAACAAGTAGGTGTCAATTGCTATGGCGCCAGATTAGTAGCAACCAACGTGGACCTGCACATAGATACAAATAACTTTGCTCCCAACGAGTACAGAGAGGTTGTCAATCTCTCCGGCCTTGTAGTTCACAAAGGGTTAAAAGCAATGATAGTAGTGATAGATAGTTTTTGCGATAGTAGGTAAATAGCGAAAAGTAAATAGTGGATGTGATCAATGATGGTAATATGGACCGGAGTCTCATGATGTTCACTAGTGATGTCTCTCTCCCAAAAGACGATAAAACAGCTATGTGAGGTAACAAATTACAGCTGGGCAATTGACAGGACCACGAACACAAACCAATGATGACTACATTGCAAGAAAGGTTGAGGTTCAAAGCATGGGCGGTATGCCAAAGTAAGTAGACCGAAATCCATCAATATCTACTACTAATCATCCACCTTGAGATATCTATCCAGAACATCTCGCTGGTATTAAGTTGCGAGTCCCACCCATAGTGTAAACTCAATGCAACAGACAACTGCATTAAAAGAACTTTGCGTAAAGTAAACAATCCTTGCACCCGCGGGCACAAGCACCGTTGTTTTCCCCCTTGTGGCAACAGCACATCCCCTAGACTCATGTTTCTGTCACTCAAGCTAGTCATCGAGGGGCATGAACCCACAATCAAGCATAACGTTCCCTCTTGGAGTCACTACCTATTACTCGGCCAAAGCAATAAATAACAACGGAGAACATGCAAGAATTACTTATGAACTAAAATATAAAAGAGGTGAATCAAATATATTACTCAAGATCAATCTGAACATAATCTCATAATCCATCGGATCCCAACAAACTCATCATAGCAACAACATAAGGATTACATAGGTGCCTCGATCATGTAGGGCAGCTCACGAGGACTAATTAGTGAAGCACAAGAACGGGAGGAGAACATCACATAGCTACTGGTCATGGACTCATGGTCCAAGGGAGACTACTCACGAGTCATCCGGGAGGCGTCCATGGTGGTGGAGAAGCTCCCGGTGGTGATCCTCCCCTCCGGCAGGGTGCCGGGAAGAGTTCTCCTGGTGCTCTCGATCTTGGAAGCGGCGGCGGCGGCGGAACAGAGATGGGATCGCGAAAAGAAGTCCTGTTCTGAGGGTTTCGGAGGTCCCTCTAAATATATGCCAAAGGGGGGCACCGGACGGGCTTCGGGGGGCCCAGGCGCCTCCCCGGCGCGGCCCAGGGGGGGGGGGGCGCCCACAGGGCGCCTGGAGCCCTGTGCCCCCCCAGGCTGCCCTTCGGAGGCAGTGTTGTTTCCGGATCGCTGATTTTTTATATAATTTTTCTGGATTTTTCTGGGCAGTTCTCGAAACGTGAAAACCTGAAATACAAAAACAGCCGAAAATAGAAACTGGCACTGGGGTGCACTGGATTAGTAAGTTAGTCCAAATATGATCAAAAGTGTATGGAAGTGTATGAATATCATAGCAATATCACCCAAAATGGCATGGAGCAAGCAGAAATTATAGATACGTTTTGGACGTATCAACATCCCCAAGCTTAATTCCTGCTCGTCCTCGAGTAGGTAAATGATAACAAGAATAATTTCTGTGGTGACATGCTATTAACCATATAGGACTTTCTCATAGTCATATGACAAAAGCTTACTGAGACAATGATTCTAAAGTAATTAAGTTGTCTCAAGAGAAAATCACAAATGACTGAAAGTTTTACAACATGAAACTGAAACATCAAAAAGATTTGCAATGAACATGATGTGCAATATGATAAAGTGATATCTAGCTTGCCCCCTTTAGTGATGCAAAACATAAATGCAAGGGCACCTTCAAGGTTTAAGTGATGACTAGATACACTCATTTCAGAATAAACGATATCACAATCATGCAAAAGACAATGCTACTTTGGGACAATGCACATTACACTCAGAATGACAATCATGCTCTCAGTAGTTGGTGCTTTAACATAAAAGTAAAAGAAAGGTTAAGTGCTCAAGCTTTTTATTTTGAAAACATGGAAGCAATTGTGTCAACGGTAGTAGTACTTCATATGTGTCATGTATAAAACATCCTATAAGTTGCAAGCCTCATGCATCTAATACTAATAGTGCTCGCTCCTTGTCCTAATTAGCTCGGATTCCCATGGGTTATCATTGCATTGCATATGTTTTAACCAAGTGTCACAAAGGGGTACCTCTATGCCACCTATACAAAGGTCCAAGGAGATAGATCACATTTGATTTCTCGTTTTTGATAGATCTCAACTTGAGGACATCCATACCGGGACAACATAGAAAATAGATGATGGACTCCTCTTTAATGCATAGGCATATTCTCATGAGAGATCGAGGATTAAGTACCAAGCTAAAACTTCCACCATGATGCATGGCTTTGGTTGGCGACCCAATGTTCTTCTCTAACAATATGCATATTAATTCAACCCACGGTAAATCACCCTTACTTCAGACAAGACGAACATGCATAGCAACTCACATGATATTCAACAAAAGTGTGACAGTTGATGGCGTCCCCAGAAACATGGTTACCGCTCAGCAAGCAACTCATAAGAAATAAGATACATAAGCAACATATTCTTTACCACAATAGTTTTTAGGCTACTTTCCCATGAGCTATGTATTGCATGGTTAATTTGCTTAGTACAGGTGGAGGTTAGCAAAAAGACTGGGAGCGACCAACTAAGAGAGCAATGACGGTCATAATCATGCAGAGCGACAAAGCAATATTGAATCAGGCATGGTAGTTATATCGCTACTTAGAAATAAAAGATCATCAAGGCTTGACAGACATTCTTTACAGTCTTAAATATGCGTGAGCATACGCCAAGTCAATCAAAATAAATTATCGAAGGAAGATATTACTAAACCATACCACATCATAGGCAAACAAACCAAGTTGGTACTCCAATAACACATTGGGACCCCCCCAGCTATTTGAGATTAACCATAAGAAAACCTGAACTACTAAGCACCATCATGAAAGTAGCATCTTTATCATAGACACATTAACCCATGCAATGGAAGCAAACTCTCTTAATAAGGTGAGCATGGTAATTAAAGAGAGTTCAAGCAACCAACTAAATAAAAGCTCTTGAAAAGATAAGCATGAATAATAAGAGCAGAGCACGATAGTAGCTATTAAGAGACAAAGAACACACACAACATAGATAGACATGAAAATTCTATGTTATGTTCTAGGTAGAAGTGGAGCGTGTTTCTCTCCCACATAAAGGAATGCTGGGTTCCGACTCGTTATGAAAAACTAAAAAGAAAACTAAAAGCAAGACGCTCCAAGCATAGCACATAACACATGAAGTGATTAAAATATAGCGAAACGAAAGACGAACTGATAATGTTGATGGAGAAGGGGATGCACGGGGGCATCCCCAAGCTTAGGCGCTTGAGTCTCCTTGAATATTTCTTGGGGGTGCACGGGGGCATCCCCAAGCTTGAGCGCTTGACACTCCTGAATCTTTTTATCATCTTCCCTCGCACACTTGAAAACTCCCTTCATACATAACTCATCATAATCTGATTAGCGAGGTTAGTATCCTTAATAAAATAATTATACCTTGCTGGAAATAAGAATATTCTTGAAGTTCTACTGTTTCTAAAGATTGCCAAAAGGTTTTTGCAAAGAAAAAGCAAGTTCTTGATTTGCAAAGTGAAGGAAAGGCAAAACAGGACATAATCTGTGAAAAACAGAACAGTAGGTAGTAATTGATCTATTTGGGATACTTCTGCAACTCAAATCAAAAAACTCAGAACAGATGCACGAAAGACAATTATATAGAGAACGCTGTCGAAACAATTCAGACCAAAAAGATGATCTGGTGATTTTATACGAATTTTTTACCCAAGGACAGAATCTGTTTCCTGGACAGCACCTCACAACTTTTGAACTTTCTAGCAATCGGAGGCTATACTTGGCACAAATATGAAAAGCAAAGATACAATGATGATGCTACAGCAGTAAACAACATCAAGACACAACAAAAGCAAAAAATTTATTCATGTGGGCTGCCTCCCAAAAGTGCTTTCTTTTATGCCTTTAAGCTAGGCATAAGACTTTAATGATGCTCTCGTAGGAATAAGAGTTGAAGAACAAAAGAGAGCATCAAGAAGCAAATACCAAACACATTTAAGCCTAACATGATTCCTATGCATAGGAATATTGCAATAGAATAATTCATTGAAGCACAACGCAATAAGCATAGGAAGACAAAACAAGTGCAGCTTCAAAACCTTCAACATAAAGAAAGGGAACTTGATATTATTGAAATATCTATAAGCATATGTTCCCTTCTCGTAATAATTTTCAGTGGGATCAAGAATAAACTCAACAATATAAGCATCACATAAAGCATTGTTATCATGATCCACATGCAAAAAGGTACTCTTACTCTCCACATAAGTATCATGAAGAGGATAAAACTTAGTATAAAAGAGAGACATCAGCTCTTGCCAATCAAGCAAGTGCGAGTTATCGAGAAGCTTATACCAATCTGAAGCCTTATCTATAAGTGATACAGCGAACAATTTCCTCATGACAAACTCCCTTGATACACCTGCAAGCTTACATAATGAACATAGTTGTGACAGATATAACAAGTGTTCACCGGGATGTCTGTCTCCTGCATAATGATTAGCCAAAACATAATTGATAATACCAGCTGGTATTTTATAGGGCACAATTTCAGTAGGGGGAGGAGCAACCACCACAGGTGTGGGGCGTCTTCCCGCAATCAACGATCCAATAGCAAGGTTGTCCATAAGCATAACTAGTGAAATACATGGAGAAAACTGAAAGGTAAACTAACAAGACTAAAAAGCAAAGGTAAAAGATAGCATGCAACTCCCCTATCCTGAAGAGTGGAGTCCCCGGCAACGGCGCCAGAAAATACTCCTTGATGGGCCTCGAACCCCTCGTTGGTTACCCCAAGTGGAAGGTGTAAGATGCAGTAAGTAGAAGTGTTTTCCCCTAGCAAAGATGCCAAGGATCGATTCCCCAGAGACTCCTAGGTTCAACAAGTAGGTGTCAATTGCTACGGCGCCAGATTAGTAGCAACCAACGTGGACCTGCACACAGATACAAATAACTTTGCTCCCAACGAGTACAGAGAGGTTATCAATCTCTCCGGCCTTGTAGTTCACAAAGGGTTAAAAGCAATGATAGTAGTGATAGATAGTTTTTGCGATAGTAGGTAAATAGCGAAAAGTAAATAGTGGATGTGATCAATGATGGTAATATGGACCGGAGTCTCATGATGTTCACTAGTGATGTCTCTCTCCCAAAAGACGATAAAACAGCTATGTGAGGTAACAAATTACAGCTGGGCAATTGACAGGACCACGAACGCAAACCAATGCTGACTACATTGCAAGAAAGGTTCAGGTTCAAAGCATGGGCGGTACGCCAAAGTAAGTAGACCAAAATCCATCAATATCTACTACTAATCATCCACCTTGAGATATCTATCCAGAACATCTCGCTGGTATTAAGTTGCGAGTCCCACCCATAGTGTAAACTCAATGCAACAGACAACTGCATTAAAAGAACTTTGCGTAAAGTAAACAATCCTTGCACCCGCGGGCACAAGCACCGTTGTTTTCCCCCTTGTGGCAACAGCACATCCCCTAGACTCATGTTTCTGTCACTCAAGCTAGTCATCGAGGGGCATGAACCCACAATCAAGCATAACGTTCCCTCTTGGAGTCACTACCTATTACTCGGCCAAAGCAATAAATAACAACGGAGAACATGCAAGAATTACTTATGAACTAAAATATAAAAGAGGTGAATCAAATATATTACTCAAGATCAATCTGAACATAATCTCATAATCCATCGGATCCCAGCAAACTCATCATAGCAACAGCATAAGGATTACATAGGTGCCTCGATCATGTAGGGCAGCTCACAAGGACTAATTAGTGAAGCACAAGAACGGGAGGAGAACATCACATAGCTACTGGTCATGGACTCATGGTCCAAGGGAGACTACTCACGAGTCATCCGGGAGGCGTCCATGGTGGTGGAGAAGCTCCCGATGGTGATCCTCCCCTCCGGCAGGGTGCCGGGAAGAGTTCTCCTGGTGCTCCCGATCTTGGAAGCGGCGGCGGCGGCGGAACAGAGATGGGATCGCGAAAAGAAGTCCTGTTCTGAGGGTTTCGGAGGTCCCTCTAAATATATGCCAAAGGGGGGCACCAGACGGGCTTCGGGGGGCCCAGGCGCCTCCCCGGCGCGGCCCAGGGGGGGGGGGGGGGGCGCCCACAGGGCGCCTGGAGCCCTGTGCCCCCCCAGGCTGCCCTTCGGAGGCAGTGTTGTTTCCGGATCGCTGATTTTTTATATAATTTTTCTGGATTTTTCTGGGCAGTTCTCGAAACGTGAAAACCTGAAATACAAAAACAGCCGAAAATAGAAACTGGCACTGGGGTGCACTGGATTAGTAAGTTAGTCCAAATATGATCAAAAGTGTATGGAAGTGTATGAATATCATAGCAATATCACCCAAAAGTGGCATGGAGCAAGCAGAAATAATAGATACGTTTTGGACGTATCAACATCCCCAAGCTTAATTCCTGCTCGTCCTCGAGTAGGTAAATGATAACAAGAATAATTTCTATGGTGACATGCTATTAACCATATAGGACTTTCTCATAGTCATATGACAAAAGCTTACTGAGACAATGATTCTAAAGTAATTAAGTTGTCTCAAGAGAAAATCACAAATGACTGAAAGTTTTACAACATGAAACTGAAACATCAAAAAGATTTGCAATGAACATGATGTGCAATATGATAAAGTGATATCTAGCTTGCCCCCTTTAGTGATGCAAAACATAAATGCAAGGGCACCTTCAAGGTTTAAGTGATGACTAGATACACTCATTTCAGAATAAACGATATCACAATCATGCAAAAGACAATGCTACTTTGGGACAATGCACATTACACTCAGAATGACAATCATGCTCTCAGTAGTTGGTGCTTTAACATAAAAGTAAAAGAAAGGTTAAGTGCTAAAGCTTTTTATTTTGAAAACATGGAAGCAATTGTGTCAACGGTAGTAGTACTTCATATGTGTCATGTATAAAACATCCTATAAGTTGCAAGCCTCATGCATCGAATACTAATAGTGCTCGCTCCTTGTCCTAATTAGCTCGGATTCCCATGGGTTATCATTGCATTGCATATGTTTTAACCAAGTGTCACAAAGGGGTACCTCTATGCCACCTGTACAAAGGTCCAAGGAGATAGATCGCATTTGATTTCTCGTTTTTGATAGATCTCAACTTGAGGACATCCATACCGGGACAACATAGAAAATAGATGATGGACTCCTCTTTAATGCATAGGCATATTCTCATGAGAGATCGAGGATTAAGGTCCAAGCTAAAACTTCCACCATGATGCATGGCTTTGGTTGGCGACCCAATGTTCTTCTCTAACAATATGCATATTAATTCAACCCATGGTAAATCACCCTTACTTCAGACAAGACGAACATGCATAGCAACTCACATGATATTCAACAAAAGTGTGACAGTTGATGGCGTCCCCAGAAACATGGTTACCGCTCAGCAAGCAACTCATAAAAAATAAGATACATAAGCAACATATTCTTTACCACAATAGTTTTTAGGCTACTTTCCCATGAGCTATGTATTGCATGGTTAATTTGCTTAGTACAGGTGGAGGTTAGCAAAAAGACTGGGAGCGACCAACTAAGAGAGCAATGACGGTCATAATCATGCAGAGCGACAAAGCAATATTGAATCAGGCATGGTAGTTATATCGCTACTTAGAAATAAAATATCATCAAGGCTTGACAGACATTCTTTACAGTCTTAAATATGCGTGAGCATACGCCAAGTCAATCAAAATAAATTCTCGAAGGAAGATATTACTAAACCATACCACATCATAGGCAAACAAACCAAGTTGGTACTCCAATAACACATTGGGACCCCCCCAGCTATTTGAGATTAACCATAAGAAAATCTGAACTACTAAGCACCATCATGAAAGTAGCATCTTTATCATAGACACATTAACCCATGCAATGGAAGCAAACTCTCTTAATAAGGTGAGCATGGTAATTAAAGAGAGTTCAAGCAACCAACTAAATAAAAGCTCTTGAAAAGATAAGCATGAATAATAAGAGCAGAGCACGATAGTAGCTATTAAGAGACAAAGAACACACACAGCATAGATAGACATGAAAATTCTATGTTATGTTCTAGGTAGAAGTGGAGCGTGTTTCTCTCCCACATAAAGGAATGCTGGGTTCCAACTCGTTATGAAAAACTAAAAAGAAAACTAAAAGCAAGACGCTCCAAGCATAGCACATAACACATGAAGTGATTAAAATATAGCGAAACGAAAGACGAACTGATAATGTTGATGGAGAAGGGGATGCACGGGGGCATCCCCAAGCTTAGGTGCTTGAGTCTCCTTGAATATTTCTTGGGGGTGCACGGGGGCATCCCCAAGCTTGAGCGCTTGACACTCCTGAATCTTTTTATCATCTTCCCTCGCACACTTGAAAACTCCCTTCATACATAACTCATCATAATCTGATTAGCGAGGTTAGTATCCTTAATAAAATAATTATACCTTGCTGGAAATAAGGATATTCTTGAAGTTCTACTGTTTCTCAAGATTGCCAAAAGGTTTTTGCAAAGAAAAAGCAAGTTCTTGATTTGCAAAGTGAAGGAAAGGCAAAACAGGACAGAATCTGTGAAAAACAGAACAGCAGGTAGTAATTGATCTGTTCGGGATACTTCTGCAACTCAAATCAAAAAACTCAGCACAGTTGCACGAAATACAATTATATAGAGAACGCTGTCGAAAAAATTCAGACCAAAAAGATGATCTGGTGATTTTATACAAATTTTTTATCCAAGGATAGAATCTGTTTCCTGGACAGCACCTCACAACTTTTGAACTTTCTAGCAATCGGAGGCTATACTTGGCACAAATATGAAAAGCAAAGATACAATGATGATGCTACAGCAGTAAACAACATCAAGACACAACAAAAGCAAAAAATTTATTCATGTGGGCTGCCTCCCAAAAGCGCTTTCTTTTATGCCTTTAAGCTAGGCATAAGACTTTAATGATGCTCTCGTAGGAATAAGAGTTGAAGAACAAAAGAGAGCATCAAGAAGCAAATACCAAACACATTTAAGCCTAACATGCTTCCTATGCATAGGAATATTGCAATAGAATAATTCATTGAAGCACAACGCAATAAGCATAGGAAGACAAAACAAGTGCAGCTTCAAAACCTTCAACATAAAGAAAGGGAACTTGATATTATTGAAATATGTATAAGCATATGTTCCCTTCTCATAATAATTTTCAGTGGGATCACGAATAAACTCAACAATATAAGCATCACATAAAGCATTGTTATCATGATCCACATGCAAAAAGGTACTCTTACTCTCCACATAAGTATCATGAAGAGGATAAAACTTAGTATAAAAGAGAGACATCAACTCTTGCCAATCAAGCAAGTGCGAGTTATCGAGAAGCTTATACCAATCTGAAGCCTTATCTATAAGTGATACAGCGAACAATTTCCTCATGACAAACTCCCTTGATACACCTGCAAGCTTACATAATGAACATAGTTGTGACAGATATAGCAAGTGTTCACCGGGATGTCTGTCTCCTGCATAACGATTAGCCAAAACATAATTGATAATACCAGCTGGTATTTTATAGGGCACAATTTCAGTAGGGGGAGGAGCAACCACCACAGGTGTGGGGCGTCTTCCCGCAAGCAACGATCCAATAGCAAGGTTGTCCATAAGCATAACTAGTGAAATACATGGAGAAAACTGAAAGGTAAACTAACAAGACTAAAAAGCAAAGGTAAAAGATAGCATGCAACTCCCCTATCCTGAAGAGTGGAGTCCCCGGAAACGGCGCCAGAAAATACTCCTTGATGGGCCTCGAACCCCTCGTTGGTTACCCCAAGTGGAAGGTGTAAGATGCAGTAAGTAGAAGTGTTTTCCCCTAGCAAAGATGCCAAGGATCGATTCCCCAGAGACTCCTAGGTTCAAAAAGTAGGTGTCAATTGCTACGGCGCCAGATTAGTAGCAACCAACGTGGACCTGCACACAGATACAAATAACTTTGCTCCCAACGAGTACAGAGAGGTTATCAATCTCTCCGGCCTTGTAGTTCACAAAGGGTTAAAAGCAATGATAGTAGTGATAGATAGTTTTTGCGATAGTAGGTAAATAGCGAAAAGTAAATAGTGGATGTGATCAATGATGGTAATATGGACCGGAGTCTCATGATGTTCACTAGTGATGTCTCTCTCCCAAAAGACGATAAAACAGCTATGTGAGGTAACAAATTACAGCTGGGCAATTGACAGGACCACGAACGCAAACCAATGCTGACTACATTGCAAGAAAGGTTGAGGTTCAAAGCATGGGTGGTACGCCAAAGTAAGTAGACCGAAATCCATCAATATCTACTACTAATCATCCACCTTGAGATATCTATCCAGAACATCTCGCTGGTATTAAGTTGCGAGTCCCACCCATAGTGTAAACTCAATGCAACAGACAACTGCATTAAAAGAACTTTGCGTAAAGTAAACAATCCTTGCACCCGCGGGCACAAGCACCGTTGTTTTCCCCCTTGTGGCAACAGCACATCTCCTAGACTCATGTTTCTGTCACTCAAGCTAGTCATCGAGGGGCATGAACCCACAATCAAGCATAACGTTCCCTCTTGGAGTCACTACCTATTACTCGGCCAAAGCAATAAATAACAACGGAGAACATGCAAGAATTACTTATGAACTAAAATATAAAAGAGGTGAATCAAATATATTACTCAAGATCAATCTGAACATAATCTCATAATCCATCGGATACCAGCAAACTCATCATAGCAACAGCATAAGGATTACATAGGTGCCGCGATCATGTAGGGCAGCTCACGAGGACTAATTAGTGAAGCACAAGAACGGGAGGAGAACATCACATAGCTACTGGTCATGGACTCATGGTCCAAGGGAGACTACTTACGAGTCATCCGGGAGGCGTCCATGGTGGTGGAGAAGCTCCCGGTGGTGATCCTCCCCTCCGGCAGGGTGCCGGGAAGAGTTCTCCTGGTGCTCCCGATCTTGGAAGCGGCGGCGGCGGCGGAACAGAGATGGGATCGCGAAAAGAAGTCCTGTTCTGAGGGTTTCGGAGGTCCCTCTAAATATATGCCAAAGGGGGGCACCGGACGGGCTTCGGGGGGCCCAGGCGCCCCCC
>LR738713.1:501751300-501814402 GCA_902687465.1 Secale cereale
GGGGGGCGCCCACAGGGCGCCTGGAGCCTTGTGCCCCCCCAGGCTTCCCTTCGGAGGCAGTGTTGTTTCCGGATCGCTGATTTCTTATATAATTTTTCTGGATTTTTCTGGGCAGTTCTCGAAACGTGAAAACCTGAAATACAAAAACAGCCGAAAACAGAAACTGGCACTGGGGTGCACTGGATTAGTAAGTTAGTCCAAATATGATCAAAAGTGTATGGAAGTGTATGAATATCATAGCAATATCACCCAAAAGTGGCATGGAGCAAGCAGAAATTATAGATACGTTTTGGACGTATCATCCATCGAAACCACTTTTCCGCCGCCGTAACCTTCTGTTCTCGCGAGATCCCATCTGGAGGCCTTTTTCGGTACTCTGCTGGAGGGGGATTCAACCACAGAGGGCATCTACATCAACCCTATTGCCCTTCCGATGAAGTGTGAGTAGCTAGATGGCTTCTTCTCTCTCTTTGATGCTCAATACCATGTTCTCCTCGATGTTCTTGGAGATCTATCCGATGTAATATTCTTTTGCGGTGTGTTTGTCAAGATCCGATGAATTGTGGGTTTATGATCAGATTAACTATGCATATAATTTGAGTCTCTTCTGAATTCTTATATGCATGATTTAATATCTAGTAATTCTCTTCAAACTATTGGTTTGGTTTGGCCAACTAGATTAGTTTTTTTGCAATGGGAGAAGTGCATTGCTTTGGGTTCAATCTTGCGGTGCTCAATCCCAGTGACAGTAGGGGACGTGACACGTATTGTATTGTTTCCATCGAGGATAACAAGATGGGTTTTTCATCATATTGCTTGATTTAATTCCGCTACATCATGTCATCTTGCTTAATGTGTTACTCTATTCTTATGAACTTAATACTCTAGATGCAGAATCATTTTGGTCAGTGTGTGGAGTAATAGTAGTGGATGCAGGCAGGAGTCGGTCTACTTGATACGAACATGATGCCTATATTCACGATCATTGCCTTAGATATCGTCATAATTATTCGCTCTTCTATCAATGCTTGACAGTAATTTGTTCACCCACCGTAATATTTGCTATCACGAGAGAAGCCTCTAATGAAAACTATGCCCCCCGGGTCTATTTTACATCGTAAGTTTCCGATCTACTATTTTGCAATCTTTTACTTTTCAATCTATAAACAAAAACCCAAAAATATTTACTTTACTAGTTAATCTATCTCTATCGGATCTCACTTTTGCAAATAACCGTGAAGGGATTGACAACCCCTTTATAGCGTTGGGTGCAAGTTGCTTGATTGTATGTGAAGGTATTTGGCGATTTGCGCGTAATCTCCTACTGCATTGGCTCCTTGGTTCTTAAACTAAGGGAAATACTTACTCAACTTTGCTGCATCACCCTTTCCTCTTCATGGGAAAAACCAACGCAAGCTCAAGAGGTAGTAGTTATCACCGCTGCTATATACCACCATCGTCACCGCTGCCATATACCACCATCGCATATCCATCACACCAACCTGAGTCCACCTCCATCACAAATTCACCACCAATCCGTGTTCCACCGCCTAATATATATCCGCCACCCATCCAAGTTCCACCAGATTCATCTCTGCCACCAGTCCAAGTACAGTATTTACTACTTTATTTTCAAGTTCCAGATCACGCGATACTACGAGACGTGACCGAGTCGGACTCCCCAACTTTCGTGATACTCATACAAGAAAAATTGTTCCAGTTTTATTTAAAAACTAAGTCTGGAAAATTCTGGCTAGGCAGTTTTTAGACCACGGAGCAAAAAAAAAAAGAGGGGAAAAAGTGCAAAACAGTGAAAAAAGAAAAAATATATTCAGAGTGTGCTCCCTCCTTGTTTACGTGCATCGCCGTGATTTTGTTGGTGTTCACGCTCTAGCCTAGGACCAACATAGTACCGTCGTTGAGCATTTCTTCAACTTTGCATCTCTGAATTGATTATTGATGACATTTTTGCTACCATATCATAAGCCTTCCCAACTCCACATACAACTACATCGCGCGTTTGACACCGCCTGGCAATCGCTCTGTCCAAGATTTGAGAGTTTTAACTACAACGGTTGCCGATCACCACCTGCTACTGGGTAAGTACTGGTAAGAATTTGAGATTTGCTTGACGGTTTTGTGACACCCCACCACCACCACTTTCTAGTAGTGTGTAGGATCATACTCTTGTGTGTTTCTATTGCTGCTAACCATGACAGGATCACAAGTCGACGAGATTGACTGGGAGAACATGACGAAGAAGGAGCTTCATGATAAATTTCAGCAAATGTTTGGTCAACAGGTGGAAGACGTGATGGCCAGTTTTGGAGAGGCACTGGAGACGATTGATGCCATTGAGAAGACAATTGACACCAAGTTGGATGCCAAGTTCGATAAAGTTCTAGCGCGTCTACCACAACCACCAGCCGCCTCTGTTGCACCATTGCAACACCATCAACAACCACCTCCACGCCGCGATCCAGCAGGACGAGCGGAACCCGTTCCTATTGAGCCAGGCCAAACTTCTGGTGTCGCTGCACCTAATGTTGGTGATTTTGTGGCTGTTAACAGCTAGGAGGACTATTACGAGGATGAAGTTGATCAAAATCAGAACTACGTGCAACCACCAGCGCCACCACCACCAGGTCGTCCTCATGCATATAATCACAACGGTAGGGCTCCACCACCCCTTCAGGTACGAGAAGATCACATCCCTAAACTAAAGTTGAATATTTCGCCATTCAAAGGTAGATACATTCCTGATATTTATCTTACTTGGGAGTTAAAAACCGAACAACGTTTTACATGCTTAAAATACCCCGAGGATAGACGCGTTGCTGCTACTGTTTGTGCATTCACTAGTTTTGCATGTGTTTGGTGGTCCGAGCATTGTAGATTATATCCTATTCCAGCTACTTGGGCTGCCTTGAAAATTGCTATGCATACTCGTTGGGTTCCACCATATTATCAACGTGAATTACTCCAAAAATTACAGTGCTTAAGACAAGGAATTTTTTGTAGAGGAATATTATCAAGAATTACAAACTGGCATGATTAGATGTGGTATTGTTGAGGATAATGAAGCTATGCTTGCACGTTTTATGGGTGGATTAAATAGACAGATTCAGACCATTCTAGAGTATAAGGAGTATAATAATATAACTCGTTTATTGCATCTTGCTTGCAAAACTGAACGTGAAGTGCAGGATCAACATGCATTGGCGCGGACTAACTTTTCTACAGGTCGACCTTCATCATGGACACCGCATGCATCCTCTACTTCCACACGTTCTGCTGCAGCATCACCTCCTTCATCTACCACCTCCAACCGTGATACAAGAAAACATGCACAACCACAACTATCTGCCAAGAGCACACCTTCTGGGCCCGCACAGAGCTCTTCTTCGGCCATGGCATCAACAGGGCAAACACATGATATTATTTGCCGTTGTTATGCGAGAGAGTGCTCATCTCAGCGTGTGATGATTGTTGGGAAACGTTGCATGGAAAACAAGTTTTTTACGCACACACAATGATCTATCCATGGAGATGCATATCAATGAGGGGGAGAGTGTGTCTACATACCCTCATAGATTGTAAGCGAAGCGTTTCACAATGCGGTTGATGTAGTTCAACTTCTTCGCGCTTCAACCGATCAAGTACCGAACGCACGGCACCTCCATGTTCTGCACACGTTCAGCTCGGTGACGTCCCTCGTCTTCTTGATCTAGCAAGACCTCAAGGTAGTAGATGAGTTCTGTCAGCACGACGGCGTGGTGACGGTGATGGTGAAGTGATCTCCGTAGGGCTTCGCCTAAGCACTCCGAAAATATGACCGGGGTTGTAAACTGTGGAGGGGGTGGGGTGCCGCACACGGCTAACAATTGATGTTGTGTGTTCTAGGCGCCCCCTCTCCCTCATATATATAGGTGGGAGGGGGAGGGGAGAGGCCAGGGCGCGCCCTAGGGCTGGCCGCCGGCCCCCTAGGTCACCATGTGCGTTCGGTTATTTAGTTTGCATGGTTCGATTTATACGGTTTTCCGGTTTGTACAGTATTAATACTTCGGTTTATACGGTATGAAATTAAAATACGGTTCGGTTTCGGTATATACCAAATTATTTTAGTATGGTTTGGTATATACCATAATAACCAAAGTTGACGCGAATTTGAAAATGACATACTATATTTTACAAATTTATAATTCAAAACACATACTTTTTTAATACAAAGGATACAACTAGTCATTCCTTCGTCTGACCTTTGGCCTCCGCAAAACTTCCTTTCGTACTTTCCAAAAACCCTCATGGGCTTTGCGCCTTGGCACAAATAAAGTGTTCGCGTGCCCAAAAACTTTGGCCAACATTGGAAGCCCCTTCCGGTGATTTCTGGAACCTTTCTAGAGATCAAACACTATTATCCCATATATTAATCTTTACCTCCGGACTATTTCGGAGCTCCATGTTATGTCTGTGATCTCATCCGAAACTCCGAACAACATTCGGTCACCAACATACATAACTCATATAATACTATATCGTCAACAGACCTACGGGTTCGAGAACTATGTAGACATGACCGAGGTGCCTCTCCATTCAATAACCAATAGCGGAACCTAGATGCCCATATTGGTTCCTACATATTCTACGAAGATCTTTATCAGTCGAACCTTTATGACAACATACGTAGTTTCCTTTGTCTGTCGGTATGTTACTTGCCCGAGATTCGATCGTCGGTATCTTCATACCTAGTTCAATATCATTACTGGCAAGTCTCTTTACTCGTTCCGTAATTCATCATCTTGTAACTAACTCCTTAGTCACTTTGCTTGCAAGGTTCTTGTGATGTTGTATTACTGAGAGGACCCAGAGATACCTCTCCGTCACACAGAGTGACAAATCCCAGTCTCGATCCATGCCAACCCAACAGACACCTTCGGAGATACCTATAGAGAATCTTTATAATTACCTAGTTACGTTGTGACATTTGATAGCACACAAGGTATTCCTACGGTATCCGGGAGTTGCATGATCTCATGGTCGAAGTAACATGTACATGACATTGAGAAAGTAGTAGCAATAAACTAAACGATCAAATGCTATGCTAACGGGTGGGTCTTGTCCATCACATCATTCTCCTAATGATGTGATCCCATTATCAAATGACAACTCATGTCCATGGTTAGGAAACCTTAACCATCTTTGATCAACGAGCTAGTCTAGTAGAGGCTTACTAGGGACACACTATTTTTTTTATGTATTCACACATGTATTTAAGTTTCTGGTCAATACAATTCTAGCATGAATAATAAACCTTTTATCATGATTAAGGAAATATAATAATAACCATTTTATTATTGCCTCTAGGGCATATTTCCATCAGTCTCCTACTTGCACTAGAGTCAATAAACTAGTTCACATCGCCATGTGATCAACACCCATAGTTCACATCGCCATGTGATTAACACCCAAAGAGTTTACTAGAGTCAATAATATAGTTCAAAACACCATGTTATTAACACTCAAAGAGTTCTAAGGTATGCTCATGTTTTACTTGTGAGAGAGGTTTTAGTCAACGAGTCTGCAACATTCTGATCTGTGTGTACTTTGCAAATTTCTATGTCTACAAAGCTCTACACAGAGCTACTCCAACTAATTACTCCTACATTTAATATGCATCCAGATTGATACTCAGAGTCATCTGGATTAGTGTCAAAGCTTGCATCGGCGTAACCCTTTACAACAAACTCTTTATCACCTCCATAATCGAGAAGCATTTTCTTATTCCTCTAAGGATAATTGTGACCGCTGTCCAGTGATCCACCCCTAGATCACTCTTGTACCCCTTGCCAGACATGTGGCAAGGCACACATTAGGTCTGGTACACATCATGGCATGCTTTATAGAACCTATGGTTGAGGCATAGGGAATGACTTTCATTCTCTCTCTATTTTTCTGCCATGGTCGGGTTTTGAGTCTTACTCCATTTCATACCTTACAAGCAGAAAATAACCCTTTCTTTGACGAATCCATTTTGAATTTCTTCAAAACTTTGTCAAGGTATGTGCTTTGTGAAAGTCCTATTAAGCGTCCTGATCTATCGCTATACATGTTGATGCCCAATATGTAAGCAGCTTCACTGAGATCTTTCTTTGAAAAACTCCTTTGAAACAACCCTTTATGATTTCCAGAAAATTCTACTTCATTTCCGATTAACAATATGTCATCCACATATACTTATCAGAAATTCTATAGTGCCCCCACTCACTTTCTCGTAAGTACAGGCTTCACCGTAAGTATGTATAAAACCATATGCTTTGATCAACTCATAAAAGCGTATATTCCAACTCTGAGGTGCTTGCACCAGTCCATAGATGGATTGCTGGAGCCTGTAGACTTTGTTAGCATCTTTAGGATCGAGAAAACCTTATGGTTGCATCATATACAACTCTTCTTTTAGAAATCCATTAAGAAATGTGGTTTTGACATCCATTTGCCAGATTTCATAAAATGCGGCAATTGATAACATGATTCGCACAAACTTAAGCATCACTACGAGTGAGAAAGTCTCATCATAGTCAACCCCTTGAACTTTGTCAGAAACGTTTTGCGAAAAGTCAAGCTTTATAGATAGTAACATTACCATCATCGCCCGTCTTCCTCTTGAAGATCCATTTATTCTCTATGGCTTGCCATCATCGGGCAAATCCACCAAAGTCCACACTTTGTTCTCATACATGGATCCTATCTCAGATTTCATGGCCTCAAGCCATTTTGGGTATCTGGGCTCATCATAGCTTCTTCATAGTTCGAAGGTTTGCCGTTGTCTAACAACATGACTTCCAGGACAGGGCTACCGTACCACTCTGGTGTAGTACGTGTTCTAGTCGACCTTCGATCTTCAGTAGTAACTTGATTCAAAGTTTCATGATCATTATCATTAGCTTCTTCTTTAGTTGGCGTAGGCATCACGGGAACAGTTTTCTCTCATGAACTACTTTCCAATTTGAGAGAAGGTACAGTTACCTCATCAAGTTATACTTTCCTCCAACTCACTTCTTTCGAGAGAAACTCCTTCTCTATAAAGGACCCGTTTTTAGCAACAAAGATTTTACCTTTGGATCTGTGGTAGAAGGTGTACCCAACAGTTTATTTTCGGTATCCTATGAAGACACACTTCCTTGCTTTGGATTCGAGCTTATCAGGCCGAAGCCTTTTAACATAAGCGTCTCATCCCCAAACTTTTGGAAACGACAACTTAGGTTTATTGCCAAACCATAATTCATATGGTGTCATCTCAACAGATTTAGACGGTGCCCTATTTAACATGAATGCAGTTGTATCTAATGCATAACCCCAAAACAGTAAAAGCAAATCGGTAATAGACATCATAGAATTCACCATATCCAATAGAGTACGGTTACGACGTTCGGACACACCATTACGCTGTGGTGTTCTAGGTGGCGTGAGTTGTGAAACTATTCACATTGTTTTAAATGAAGGCCAAACTCATAACTCAAATATTCGCCTTCGCGATCAGATCGTAGAAACTTTATTTTCTTGTTACAATGATTCTCTACTTCACTCTAAAATTATTTGAACTTTTTCAAATGTTTCAGACTTGTGTTTTATCAAGTAGATATACCCATACCCACTCAAATCATCTATGAACATGATAAAATAATGATACCTTCTGTGTGCTTCAACACTCATCGGACCGAATACATCGGTATGTATTATTTCCAATAAGTCATTAGCTCGCTCCATTGTTCCGGAGGACGGAGTTTTAGTCATCTTGCCCATGAGGCATGGTTCGCAAGTATCAAATAATTCATAATCAAGTGATTCCAAAAGTCCATAAACATAGAGTTTCTTCATGCGCTTTACACCAATATGACCTAAACGGCAGTGGCACAAGTATGTTGCAGTATAATTATCAACTTTGCATCTTTTGGCATAAATATTATGAATATGTGTATCACTATGATCGAGATTCAATAAACCATTCACATTGGGTGTATGACCACAGAAGGTTTTATTCATGTAAGCAAAACAACAATTATTCTCTGACTTAAATGAATAACCGTATTTGAATAAACACGATCCAATCTTGTTCATGCTCAACGCAAACACCAAATAACATTTTATTTAGGTTCAACACTAATCCTGAAAGTATAGGGAGTGTGCGATGATGATCATATCAATCTTGGAACCACTTCCAACACACATCGTCACCCGCCCTAAACTAGTCTCTGTTTATTCTGCAACTCCTGTTTCGAGTTACTAATCTTAGCATCTGAACCGTATCAAATACCCAGGCGCTGCTACTAGCACTAGTAAGGAACACATCAATAACATGTATGTCAAATATACTTTTGTTCACTTTGCCATCCTTCTTATCCGCCAAATATTTGTGACAGTTCCGCTCCCAGTGACCATTACCCTTGCATTAGAAGCACTCAGTCTCAGTTTTGGGTCTAGCTTTGGGCTTCTTCATGGGAGCAACAACTTGCTTTCCGTTCTTCTTGAAGTTCCCTTTCTTTCCCTTGACCTTTTCTTGAAACTGGTGATCTTATTAACCATGAACACTTGATGTTCTTTCTTGATTTCTACCTCTTCCGATTTCAACATTGCAAAGAGCTTTGGAAATCGTTTTCGTCATCCCTTGCATTTTTATAGTTCATATAGAAGCTCTAGTAGCTTAGTGATAGTGACTGGAGAAATTTGTCAATTACTTTCTTATCTGGAAGATTAGATCCCACTTGATTCAAGTGTTTGTAGTACCCAGACATTTTGAGCACATGCTAACTAGCTGAGCCATTCTTCACCATCTTGTAGGCAAATTATTTGTCAGAGGTCTCATACTTCTCAACACGGGCATGAGCCTGAAATACCAATTTCAGCTCTTGTAACATCTCATATGTTCCATGGCGTTCAAAACGTCTTTGGAGCCCTGATTCTAAGCCATAAAGCATGGCACACTAAACTATAAAGTAGTCATCAGATCGAGCTTGCCAAACATTCATATCGTTTGCATCAGCTCCTGCAACTGGTTTGCCACCTAGTGGTGCATCAAGGACATAATTCCTCTATGTAGCAATGAGGATAATCCTCAGATCATGGACCCGGTCCGCCTTATTGCTACCATCATCTTTCAACTTAGTTTTCTCCAGGACCGTATCAAAAATAGGGGAGCTAAATCGTGAGCTATTGATCTACAACATAGATATGCAAAAACATATTGACTAAGTTCATGATAAAATTTAAGTTCAATTAATCAAATTACTAATGAACTCCCACTTAAATCAACATCTCTCAAGTTGTCTAAGTGATACATGATCCAAATCAACTAAACCATACCGGATCATCACATGACATGGAGTATCTTTCAATGGTGAACATCTACATGTTGATCATATCTACTATATGACTCATGTTCGACCTTTCGGTCTCGAGTGTTCCGAGACCATGTATGTACATGCTAGGCTCGTCAAATTTAACCTAAATATTCCCGTGTGTAAATCTGGATTACACCCGTTGTATGTGAACGTAGAGTCTATCACACCTGATCATCACGAGGTGTCTCGAAACAACAAACCATAGCAACGGTTCATACTCAGGGAGAAACTTTTATCTTGAAATATTTTATCGTCGATCTAAAAAAATAAGATGCATAAAGGATAAACATCACATGCAATCAAAAATATGTGACATGATATGGCCATCATCATCATCTTGTGCTTTTGATCTCCATCTCCAAAGCAACGCCATGATCTCCATCGTCACCGGCGTGACACCTTGATCTCCATCGTTGTGTCGTGGTCATCTCGACAACTATTTCTTCTACAACTATTGCTAACTCATAGCAATAAAGTAAAGCAATTACATGGCATTTGCATTTCATACAATAATTAAGAGACAACCATAAGGCTCATGCCGGTTGTCGATATTACAAAACATGATCATCTCATACAATAACATATAACTTATGACATCTTGACCATATAACATCACAACAAGCCCTGCAAAAACAAGTTAGACGCCCTCTACTTTGTTGTTGCAAGTTTTACGTGGCTATTACAGGCTTCTAGGAAGAACACCTACGGCACAGAACCACAACGGTTATTCATCAAGTTTGCCATTTTAACCTTCAACAAGGACCGGCCGCAGTCAAATTCGATTCAATTAAAGTAGGAGAAACAGACACCTGCTAGCCACCTTTATGCAAAACAAGTTGCATGTGATGGTGGACCCTGTCCCATGTACGTGGACATGTAATGTTAGTCCATGCTGCTTCATCTTACAATACCGCCGAATCAAAATAAGACGTTGGTGGTAAGCAGTATGACGATCACCGCCCACAACCCTTTGTATTCTACTCGTGCATATCATCTACGCATAGACCTGGCTCATGATGCCAATGTTGGGGAATGTTGCATGAAAAAAATCTGCGCACACGCAAGATCTATCCATGGAGATGCATAGCTACGAGCGGGGGAGACATATTCATACCCTTGAAGATCGCTAAGCGGAATCGTTTATCAAAGCCATTGATGTAGTCGTACACCTTCATGATCCATCCTGATCAAGTACCAAACATATGACACCTCCGCGTTCAGCACACGTTCAGCTCGATGACGTCCTCGCCTTCTTGATCCAGCAAGATGGATGAAGTAGTAGATGAGTTCCGGCAGCACGACGGTGGTGGTGAGGAACAATCTCCGCATGCCTTCACCAAGCACAACAGAAACTATGACGGAGGATAAACTAGAGAGGATGGGGTTGCGGGCACATGGCTTGGTGAATCTTGATGTGTCTTGAGTGCTAGCCCTGCCCCTCTATTTATATGTTAAGCCTTGGGGTCGAAACTTGGAGTAAAAGCCTCCTCATATTTGGTTTTGCCCGAAAGGCAAGAATCCTTCTCGGACTCCAGGACCAGACGCCAGGATTTCCGGCGTCTGGACCCAGAGGCAGGGACCCTAGCATCCGGCCTCCGCAAAACTTCCTTTCGTGCTGTCCAGAAACCCTCATAGGCTTTACCCCTTGTCCCAAATAAAGTGTTCTCGTGCCCAAACACTTTGGGAAACATCTGAAACCCCTTTCGGTGAATTCCGGAACCTTTCCGGAGATCAAACACTATTATGCCATATATTTATATTTACCTTTGAACTATTCCGGAGTTCCTCGTTATGTCCGTGATCCCATCAGGAACTCCGAACAACATTCGGTCAACACCATACATAACTCATATAATACTATATCGTCAACGAACGTTAAGCGTGCGGACCCTACGGGTTCGAGAGCTATGTAGACATGACCGAGACGCCTCTCCGGTCAATAACCAATAGCGGAACCTTGATGCCCATATTGGTTCCTACATATTCTACGAAGATCTCTATCGGTCGAACCTATATGACAACATACGTAGTTCCCTTTGTCTGTCAGTATGTTAGTTGCCCAAGATTCGATCGTTGATATCTTCATACCTAGTTCAATCTCGTTACCGACAAGTCTCTTTACTTATTCTGTAATACATCATCTCATAACTAACTCCTTAGTCACTTTTCTTGCAAGCTTCTTATGATGTTGTACTACCGTGAGGCCTTGGAGCGGTACTACCGTGAGGCCGTGCGGTACTACCGCTTTCAATGAGCGGTACTACCGCATGCCTCAGAGTGGTAGTAGTAGAACGCCACTGTTTTTGCAAAGACAAGGAAAACAGCCGGAGCTCCAGTGAAGTGAAGGAAAGGTGGTGCAGATGAATAGATGTGTACGTGTTCATTCCACCCTAACCTTTCCAAAGCGGACCCCCTCTTAATAGTATAGCTTTCCTATGACTCAATTCCACCGAAAAGAAACAAAAGGAAACGCCGTCTTCAATAGGTTCCAAGGGGCACTTAATTGTCTTGTGCCTAGACATGAGATATTTGAAATGCTTAATGCACACGATTAGTCCGCAAAAGCATTGTCATCAATCACCAAAACAACTTAGGGAGAAATATGCCCTTACAATCTCCCCCTTTTTGGTGGATTGATGACAATACGGGATTTGCACATAGATATGAAAATAAGATAATAAGCAAACCCAACATGTATATAAAATAAAGGCCAGCTCCCCCTAGATGTGTGCATTCTTATGAAGATTCTTTGGACTACACAGTGCACATACTAGGATCAACACTCCCCCTATATTTTATAAACAACACACTCCTTGCAACTAATAATATAATGCTACGCATGGATGCAAGGAGGATATCGTGAGCATAGAGTAACAGGGCAAGTGAAGCAAAGGCTCACAACCTACTAGATAGCATAGACATAATGACAATATAAGGAGTAGAGTGCATATGTCTCACACCATATGATAGGTCTCACACACAGAACACAACCCGACAGAAAGCAAACGAAATTCAAGAAACAACCGAACTAAAGCAAATGACACGGCACACGGCACAAGACACATGCAAATCCTACACTCTCTCCTCCTTTGGCATCGAGATACCAAAAGGTCAAAGAGGACTCCTATGACATAAGTGGCAGCTCAGGCGGAAGTGATCAGTCATCATGCGCCTCGTCAGTCTCCTGCTGCACCTCCTCGGAATCAGACCACTTGTATCCCTGCTTGGCAATCCACTCAGCCTCTGGAGTAATGGTCTTCTCAGAGACACTAGACACATCCTCGCCAAAATTCCTTAAGATCTTCTTGTCGCGCCGGCGAACTTGCTTCTGAGCAACATGTGCCTTGTATTGCCCCTTGGCCTGCATACAGAACTGAGCCTTCATCTTGCTCTTCAGCTTTTTAGCCCATGAGGGCTCAGACGATGACGAAGCATACCCTCCAGAACTGTCCTCATCAGCGGCCTCATCCTCAATTTCCTCCTCATCCACATCCATTTGAGCTGCAGCAGCCTCCGCACAGGTAGTGGTGTTAGCCCACTGGCTCTTGATGCGGAGCTTGATAGGCTCATGACGAACCCAGTGAGGAGCCTCAAACTCTTCATCAGGATAGAGCTTCTTCCAAGTCCTAGTGATCAACAGAAACAGGTACGGACCATAGATAGGCACTTTCCGGGTGAACACCGCAAAGCGTAACTCACACCACATGATATGTGAGATATCAAGTGGTTGAGTCTGAGCACGACGTGCCTCCTCACAAATGAGCATCATGTACATGAGAAATGCATGTACCTTTTCCTTGTCCCCAATGCGAGGAAACAGAGAGTTGCGGAAGATCTGATGCATAATATCCAGAAAAGGGTTCAGAACCCAAGTCTTCTTTCCACTTGCGAGCGTCTTCTCCATATAATAGGGCTGCAGATTGTTCTTGTTGGCAGACTCCTGATTGGCATGAGGGCGAACTCCAACCGGAGTGTGGAGCCCCTCATCAGCAACTTGAAGCAGATCCATGAAATCCTTCCAAGTAGCAGTCATCTTTTGTCCATTGGTCATCCAAGTCATGCTGCGTTCCTCCCTAGGATGGAAATGGACTGAAGCAAAGAACTGTGCCACAATCTCAGGATCAAAGTCCATATGAAAAGACATGACGTGCTCAATGCCAAACTGCTCCACGAGATCCAGAGCCTCAAAAAAATAGGCCCTGTGCTCCTCCTTCCTCATGTGAGTCATGTTAATCTAGTGTGCACCCACATATAAGTTGTGTTTGCTCTTGAGAACCTCTGTGAAGATAAGATACTGCAGCTTGGTCCAGAAAAAATCATCCCCACTGAACTGAGCCCTGGGATTCACATAGGGATTGATCTTCCTCCTAGCGACAAACACGGCAGATGGAATCTCGTCCATGCCCATTGTTGGTTCCTTGTTCTTGGTGGCAGTGGACTTGGTTCTGCGTTGGGGGGCATTGGAGCCCTCAGGAACATCATCTTCGTTGCGCAGACGCTTTGACCCTGTGTCACAGCTAGGATTCGAGTGACGGACATTGGAACCGGAGCCACCACCTATGACACAAACACAAGAACACATAGGAGAAGCAAAGAGAATCAATGCAAAAGCCACAGCAAAGCACGAGAAACACGTAGAGATGATAATAGGAAGGGGCTACGAAGAAGGTGTGGAGGGAATGGTAGTAATGCTCGAAGATGCGGAAGTAAGTTTTTAGTGCCGCTCGAGCTGCGGTAGTACCGCGCCAGGATGGCACGGTAGTACCGCACCTGGAGCGGTACTGAAAAATTACTGTCGCGCCGAGCGCGGTAGTACCGCGCCAGAGGAGCGGTAGTACCGCACACGACAACTGCGTTAGAGCGGTAGTACCACGCGAGACCTGCGGTAGTACCGCTCGGGGTCAGTTCCGAAGGCGGATCCGATCTATGAACGCGTAAGACAAAACGAGCGGTACTACGGTTGATCACAACTCCTTAGTAGCAATATACTGACTAGCATCTCTACTGCACAACTACTCTCCTACACCCTAATATTCCATGGATAAGGCCTACAAGAACTCAAGAACAACATGCATCTCCCCAAAACCTAGATACAACAAAAAGGGCAAAATAAGAAGGGATTTGGGGAGAAACCTTGTTCCATGGCAAGAGGGCGAGGTGGGGAATGATCCCACCGGTCGGAATGCGAGGAGAGTGGCCGGAGACGGAGATCTGGCGAGGTCCTCCAGCGTCGTTCTTGGGAGAGAGGGAGAGAGACGACGTGGGGAAAACGAGTTGAATGGGTACGGGGGAGTTAGAACTCCCCTACCCCCTTATAACCCCCACCCGTTTATAACGACGCGGTAGTACCGCATCATCGCAGTAGTACCGCCCGGGCGGAAGTACCGCGCGCAGGGCGGTAGTACCACTCTATACGCGGTAGTACCGCCCGGGCGGAAGTACCGCGCGCAGGGCGGTAGTACCGCTCTCTAGCGGAAGTAAAATATTACTGCCGTGCTGGTTGCGGTAGTACCGTGAGGCACTCTTGCGGTAGTATCGTGGCTAACCACGGTAGTACCACTCCCCCAAGAAAGTGCAAGTTTCGACAAGGAAGGCTTATGCAACGCAACTACGGACCAAGAGCACACAAATAGGGCAACCGGAAAGAAAGACAACAAACAACTAGAACAACACACGAGACACCCCTCTTCGAAACAGATCGGTGGCCGGAGCCACCTATGTTTGAGTTACTTGGTATGGTACCGCAAAGAATTATCCTTGGGACCATGATCAACACTCGTCTTGAAGCACTAGTACCATCTAAAATGGCAAACAATAAGTACTTGATCGATTTATGAATAATGGGGGGAGGAAGAGTTCATTGAGAGAACAATACTCCCCCTATGTCCATGCCTACACCTAGACACGATGATCATGATGAGTGGGAGGAGATGTGCAAGGTTTCAATCCACATTGCTCAAATCTATGATATTTAGCTCATGCCTGAACTCGCAAAATCTTCTTCATCCAATGGCTTCGTGAAGATATTTGCAAGGTTATCATGTGTGTTGACATAATGAAGATCTATTTCTCCTCGCCGAATATGAACCCGGATGAAGTGATACCGAATCTCAATATGCTTCGTCTTTAAGTGTTGCACCAGGTTGAGAGAAATCTTGATGGCACTTTCATTGTCACACCAAAGAGGCACTGTCACAAGTGACACCGTAATCCTTTAAAGTTTGCCTCATCCATAAAAGTTGTGCACAACAACTGCCGGCCGCCACATACTCTGCTTCGGTGGATGAGAGAGACACACAACTTTGCTTCTTAGAAGACCAACTTACCAAAGAGCAACCAAGGAATCGGCACCCTCCGGAAGTGGACTTCCTATCCACTTTGTCTCCCGCCCAATCTGAATATGAGAAACCTACAAGGTTGAAGTTTGCTCCTCTTGGGTACCATAAGCCAAAGTTTGGGGTATGAGCCAAATATCGAAAGATTAGCTTGACTGCCACAAAGTGACTTTCCTTAGATGAGGCTTGAAACCGTGCACACATTCCCACACTCAACATAATATTCGTTCTAGATGCACAAAGGTAAAGCAAGGATCCAATCATAGAACGATATACCTTTTGATCCATCGTTGTACCATTGGGATCAATGTCAAGTTGGCACTTGGTAGGCATTGGAGTAGTAGCCGGCTTGACATCACTTAGCTTGAACCTCTTGAGCATGTCTTGAGTGTATTTGGCTTGTTTGATGAAGATTCCTTCTCTTCTTTGCTTGATCTCAAACCCAAGGAAGAACTTCAACTCTCCCATCATGGACATCTCAAATTGAGCGGCCATGAGTGCGGCAAACTCATCATTGAAAGCTTTGTTAGGTGAACCAAAGATAATATCATCAACATATAGTTGGCAAACAAACAGCTCCCCTTTGACCTTCTTAGTAAAAAGAGTGGGGTCGATTTTTCCAATTTCAAACCCACGATCTTGCAACAAATCGATAAGATGCTCATACCACGCACGTGAGGCTTGTTTAAGGCCATAGAGCGCCTTATCAAGTTGATACACGTGATTGGGGAACTTAGGATCCTCAAACCCTGGGGGTTGTTTGACATACACCAACTCATTAAGAGGACCATTAGGAAACACACTTTTCACATCCATTTGTTGCAATTTAAAGTTATGATGAGAAGCATAAGCAAGCAACAAACGAATAGATTCAAGGCGAGCAACGGGGGCAAAGGTTTCACCGTAGTCGATACCCTCGACTTGGGAGTAGCCTTGAGCCACCAAACGAGCCTTGTTGCGAATGACAATTCCGTGAGCATCTTGCTTGTTCTTAAAGATCCACTTGGTTCCAATGAAATTATGGTTCTCCTTCGGCCTTGGCACCAGACGCCACACCTTGTTGCGCTCGAAGTTATGGAGTTCTTCATGCATGGCATTGAGCCAATTAGGGTCTTCGAGCGCCTCATAGACCTTTTGAGGTTCAACACATGAGACAAAAGCTTGATGAGCACAATAGTTTGCTAATTGTCTACGAGTGCTTACTCCCTTTGTGATGCTTCCAAGAATATTCTCCATGTGATGCTCTCTAGGAGCGAGCCTGGAAGCAACTTTAGCAGCACGACGCTCCAATTGATCTTCAAGAGATAATTGAGGAGCTATGAGTTGATCATCTTGAGCGTCGTCATGAGCTTGATCTTGATCTTGAGCTTGCTCTTGATTTTGAACATGCTCGGGAGAGGGAACTTGGCCTAGTGCATCACTTGGTGGCTCACCACCATCTTGTGGTTGATCTTGCACTTGGCCTTGTTCATCCGGCTGAGAGCCTTCACTTTGTTCTTCGGAAGCGTGTGGGTCTTGGGTTGATGATGGTTCCACTTGAGTGGAACATTGTCCTTCTTCTTCGTCCACACGGGGTTCCTCAATGGGTAGGATATAACCAACACCCATTCTTCTTATGTCTTGAGGAGGAATTTCATCACCTACATCACAAGTACCACTTTGCTCCACTTGGGAGCCGTTATTGTCATCAAACTCTACGTTACACGTCTCCTCAATGAGTCCATTGGACTTGTTGAGGACACGGTAAGCATGAGAGTTTGTAGCATAACCAACAAACATGCCCTCGTGAGCTCTAGCTTCAAATTTAGATAAACGAGCACCTTTCTTGACTATGAAACACTTACAACCGAACACCCGGAAGTACTTGAGATTGGGCTTGTTACCGGTAAATATCTCATACGGAGTCTTGTTCAAGCATTTGCGGAGATATAGCCGATTGGATGCATGACAAGCGGTGTTGATGGCTTCGGCCCAAAAGTTGTATGGAGACTTGAAATCCGCCATCATGGTCCTCGCCGCGTCCATCAATGTCCGGTTCTTTCTCTCCGCTACACCATTTTGTTGAGGGGTATAAGGTGCGGCATATTGATGTTTGATCCCCTCATCATCAAGAAACTCATCCAAGGTGTAGTTCTTGAACTCGGTGCCGTTATCACTTCAAATCATCAAGATCTTTGCATCATGTTGACGTTGAGCTTCATTTGCAAAGTTGATGACGGTTTGTTGAGTCTCACTCTTCCTCTTGAAGAAGTATAACCAAGTGTATCTTGAATAATCATCTACAATCACCAAGCAATACTTTCTACCCCAAGACTATGAAAGGATGGAGGCATAAAGAGATCCATGTGAAGGAGCTCTAACAGTCTTTTTGAGTAGATGATAGTCGTGGGAGGGTGAGCCTTCTCATGTAACTTTCCTTCAATACAAGCACTGCAAGCATGATCTTTGGCAAAGCTAACATTTGTTAGTCCATGGACATGGTCCCCCTTGAGGAGACTTTGCAAAGATCTCATATTGACATGGGCTAACCGGCGATGCCAAAGCCATCCCACATCAACTTTAGGCATTAGGCAAGTCGCGGTCTTAGTGGGTTGCTCCGAGAAGTTAACCACATAGAGACCGTTCTCGACATGCCCAACATAGGCTACTTTAAGAGTCTTGCTCCACAAGAGGGCCACGGTATCAATATCAAAGAATGTGGCAAAGCCCATGAGTGCAAGTTGATGAACAGAAAGTAAGTTGTATGCAAGGGACTCAACAAGCATGACTTTCTTGATCGTGAGATCATGAGAAACAACAACCTTGCCAAGCCCCACTACCTTAGAAGATGAAGCATCACCCCATTCGACATTGGTGGCCATAGATGAACCTTGGTGCACGTCCACCACCAAGTCTTTGCTTCCGGTAATATGATTCGTGGCTCCACTATCGAGCAACCATGATCCCCCACCGGAAGCAAACTCCTACAAGAGATCATTGCTTCGATTTAGGTACCCATTTTGTAATGGGTCCTTTGAGGTTAGTAACAAGGGTCTTAGGAACCCAAATAGACCATTCAATGTACTCATAAGAAGAACCAACAAATTTAGCAAAAACATGTCCATCACTAGCACGGCATAAAACATAAGAAGGGTTAAAGTCGCTGGCTTTGTTGGATGGCGTGGCGGGGTTTTTCTTGACTCCACCACTCTTCACATTGTTCTTCTTCTTAGGAGCACCCTCTCCCTATTTTACAAAGGTTTGCTTGAGAGGAGGAGGTTGCTTGGTCTTGTCGTTCTTCTTCTTCTTGGTCTTGGGAGCAAACCCAATTCCTTCCTTTGCCACAACTTCCTTTTGATTGCTCAAAAGATCGTTGAGGTTCTTCTCACCTTGTATACATGACACAAGGCCTTTCTCAAGTTGCTTCTTCAACTTGGCATTCTCTTCAACAAGATGCACATGCTCGCAACATGGGTTAGTAGCATTTGCATTATCAATTAAAACCAGGCGAGGAAAGGTAGCTTTCTCCATGGTTAGCGAAACGTGAAGTTGATAATGAGACTCTTTGAGGCTAGTATGTACACTCTTCAAGACCTTGTGAGCCTTGTCAAGCGTAACAAACTCCTCCTTGAGTCTAGTATGGTCAACCACAAGCTTTGCCTTCTCGAAATTGAGCACACGAGAGACAACTAAAGCATGATCAAGATCTTTCTTTAATTTAGCATGGTCATCATTGTGTGACTCCTCAAGAGCCAAACGAAGACCATGCTCTTCCTCAAGAGCATTAGAGAGATCTGAGTTCTCATCGGCATAGTCTCGACTATGACCCTCCATTTTAGAAATGGTCTCCTCGTGAGCCTCGATCATGTCATTGTCTTCACCGAGTTGTTCCAAGAGAGCAACGAAGTGCTTCTTGGGTTTGCTCTTGAGTTTACTCATAAACAACTCAAATTCATTTTCCTCCTCCTCTACCCCCTCACTCTCATCAATAAAATCCGTCAATGAAGGATTAGAAGTGATGGTAGAATTGATGTTTGGGGTTACTGATGTCTACACACGCTTCTACTCTTGTAGACCATGTTGGGCCTCCAAGCGCAGAGGTTTGTAGGACAGCAGCAATTTCCCTCAAGTGGATGACCTAAGGTTTATCGAACTCAGGGAAGTAGAGGTTGAAGATGGTCTCTCTCAAGCAACCCTGCAACTAAGATACAAGAAGTCTCTTGTGTCCCCAACACACCTAATACAACTAGGAGTTGTATAGGTGCACTAGTCCGGCGAAGAGATGGTAAAATATGGATGATAGGAGTGGCAAAGCAAAGTAATATAAATCTGTAATAAAAAGTGCAGCAAGCAAACAAGTAGTAAACGTGAGCACAAATGGTATTGCAATGGTGGAAACAAGGCCTAGGGATCATACTTTCACTAGTGGCAACTCCCAACAACATTAACATAATCGAATCACATGATATTTCCCATAAAACATGCAAAGGGGACAGACTCGGAGGTCATTCCTTCGTGGTCAAGAGAGGACGAGAATTATGTAGGGCTACAAAAGCACACCTCAAAGTTCGTAGTTCTCAATCTAAGGATTTCCCAATGTCACCGCGGCCATCCAAAGAGAGTCCCACAATCACCACAACATATCTAAAGGATAGTCAAAGACAAGCACCAAGAGACTCTCAATCTTCAATCAACACACAAGAGAGGAAATCACTCATGAAAATATTTTTCTAATCCATGTCCAATAGACCGCTGACACCTTGGTCTCGGGGATTATACTAGATAAAGACAAGTGAGTACATCAATCCAATACATAGAGGAAGGGGAAATATCATGGGATCACCCTAGATTAACATAGCCTATGATCACAACGAAGATCACATCATGGGAGAGAGAGATAACCACATAGCTACTGGTAGAAACCTCAGCCCTGAGGAGGAACTACTCCCGCATCATGGAGGGAGGAAGCAACGTCGATGGAGATGAATCCGGGGGCACTTCCCCGTCCCGGCAGGGTGCCGGCACAGGAATTCTGGTCCCCCGAAGCTTGATGGCAATGGCGGCGGAGATCGGGACTGCGTCTGGAGAAAAGGGGTCTGGAATCAGGGTTTCTGCGACGGGTGTTAAATATATGCCAAAGGGGGGCATCAGCGGAGGCCTGGGGGGCCCAGGCGCCCCCCCCCCCGGCGCGGCCAGGAGGGGGGCCGCGCCACCAGGGCGCCTGGAGCCCTGGTGGCCCCCCTCCAGCCCTACTTCGGCCGTGTGGAAGCTTCCGGAACGCTGATTTTTTGTATATTTTTTCTGAGATTTTTCTGGCAGTTTACGTGACGGGAAAACCTGAAATACAAAAACAGCAGAAAACAGAAACTGGCACTGGGGTGCACTGAGTTAATAGGTTAGTCCAAATATGCTCAAAAGTGTATGGAAGTGTATAAATATCATAGCAATATCACCCAAAAGAGGCATGGAGCAAGCAGAAATTATAGATACGTTTTGGACGTATCAACATCCCCAAGCTTAATTCATGCTCGTCCTCGAGTAGGTAAATGATAACAAGAATAATTTCTGTGGTGACATGCTATTAACCATATAGGAACTTTTCATAGTCATATGACAAAAGCTTACTGAGACAATGAATCTGTAGTTATTAAGTTGCCTCATGAGAAAATCACAAAGAACTGAAAGTTTTACAATATGATACTGAAACATCAAATAGATTTGTAATGAGCATGGTGTGCAAATATGACAAAGTGATATCTCGCTTGCCCCCTTTAGTGAAGCAAAACATAAATGCAGGGGCACCTCCAAGGTTTAAGTGATGACTAGATACAATGATTTCAGAATAAATGATATCACAATCATGTAAAAGACAATGCTACTTTGGGACAATGCACATTACACTCAGAATGACAATCATGCTCTTAATAGTTGGTGCTTTAAAAGAAGGTGGAGACTCTCGAACCGTGGCTTTTGTTAGCAAGGTTGAAAACCCGTAGTCGGAAACAAAGACAAAACATGTACCAGAGCTCTTGGTTTTAAAAACAGAGGTAATAATTATTTTTTTAGATTATGCATGTTCTGTCAACGAATGCTAGCAGACAACTCAATCACTTCTTGAGATGGACAAGTTTCGAGGAACGGCTCCCGAATGAGGACGATCACATCCTCTTAATCTCCTTTGTTTATCACTGCCAAAGTTTTCTGATTTCTCATGAACAAAGCGTGAAGGAGGGTTTGTTTGTTATATTATTTTTGAGCCGGGCGCACTCTTTGCCAGTTTCTTCTCGTATTATGGGTTTGCACATTAGACATGCAATCCCGGGGTGAAGCTTGTCCAACTTAAAAAGATCATGAATTAACTACTACTTCCTCATGAACTAAAACAGAGGCACAAAATAGAACTGCTTTTTTTTGAATAATTTCGAGATGGTACATGAAAGTCTTCGTTAGGAATGGCAGGTAAATACCATGTATAGGAAGGTATGGTGGACTCATATGGCATAACTGGTTTAAAGGATTTTGGATGCACAAGCAGTCAGTCCGCTTAGTACAGGTGGAGGTTAGCAAAAGACTGGGAGCGACCAACTAAAAGAGCAATGACGATCATAATCATGCAGAGCGACAAAGCAACATTGAATCAGGCATGGAAGTTATATCGCTACTCAGAAACTAAAGATCATCAAGGCTTGGCAGACTTTCTTTACAGTCTTAAATATGCGTGAGCATACGCCAAGTCAATCAAAATAAATTCTTGAAGGAAGATATTACTAAACCATACCACATCATAGGCAAACAAATCATGTTGGTACTCCAATAACACATTGGGAACCCCTCAGCTATTTGAGACTAACCATAAGAAAACATGAACTACTAAGCACCATTATGCACGTATCATTTTTATCATAGACATATCAACCAATGCAACAGAAGCAAACTCTCTTAATAAGATAAGCATGATAACTAAAGAGAGTTCCAGCAACCAACTAAACAAAAGCTCTTTAAAAAGATAAGCATGAATACTAAGAGCTGAACATGACAGTAGCTAATGAAAGACCAAGAACATACACAGCAAAGATAGACATGAAAATTCTATGTTGTGTTCTAGGTTGAAGTGGAGCGTGTTTCTCTCCCACACAAAGAAAGCTGAGTTCCGACTCGTTATGAAAAGCAAGCAAAGCTAAAAAGGAAACTAAAAGCAAGACGCTCCAAGCATAGCACATAACACATGAAGTGATAAAAATATAGTGGAACGAAAGACGAACTGATAATTGTTGATGGAGAAGGGGATGCACGGGGGCATCCCCAAGCTTAGACGCTTGAGTATTCTTGAATATTTCTTGTGGGTGCACGGGGGCATCCCCAAGCTTGAGCGCTTGACACTCCTGAATCTTTTTATCATCTTCCCTCGCACACTTGAAAACTCCCTTCATACATAACTCATCATAATCTGATTAGCGAGGTTAGTACCCTTAATAAAATAATTTTTCCTTGCTGAAAATAAGGATATTCTTGAAGGTCTACTGTTTCTCAAGATTGCCAAAAGGTTTTTGCAAAGAAAAAGCAAGCTCAAGGTTTGCAAAATGAAGGAAAGGCAAAACATGACAGAATCTGTGAAAAACAGACCAGCAGGTAGTAAATGATTTTTTCGGGGCACTTCTGCAACTCTAATCAAGAAACTCAGAACAGACGCCCGAAAGACAATTGTATAGAGCACGCTGTCGAAAAAATTCAGACCAAAAAGATGATCTGGTGATTTTATGCGAATTTTTCTGTCCAAAGACAGAATCTGTTTCCTGGACAGCACGTCACAACTTTTGAACTTTCTTGCTATCAGAGGCTACACTTGGCACAAAGCTGAAAAGTAAAGATACAATGATGATGCTACTGTAGTAACAAACATCAAGACCACTAAAAACTGAAAGAACAAACTAAAAGCAAAGATAACAAGGGTTGTCTCCCTAGAGCTCTTTCTTTATAGCCATAAAGATAGGCTTAAGACTTTAATGATGCTCTCGTAGGAATAAGAGTTGAAGAACAAAAGAGAGCATCAAGAGGCAAATACCAAACACATTTAAGCCTAACATGCTTCCTATGCATAGGAATATTGCAAGAAAATAAATTATTGAAGCATAAAGCAACTAGCATAGGAAGGCAAAACAAGCATAACTTCAAAACCTTCAACATAAAGAGAGGGAACTTAATATTATTGAAATATCTATAAGCATATGTTCCCTTCTCATAAGAATTTTCAGTGGGATCACGAATAAACTCAACAATATAAGCATCACATAAGGCATTGTTACCATGATCCACATGCAAAAAGGTACTCTTACTCTCCACATAAGCATCTTTGGGGAGCCCATGGTTAGGACTTTTTAGCATTAACATTTTCAGTCTCCCTCAAGCTTGAGCTACGCTCTCTCCGTCACGAGGCCTAAAGTTATAGATATAGTTCCTGTCTCGATGAATTTCATAAAGAGGATAAAACTTAGTATAAAAGAGAGACATAAGCTCTTGCCAATCAAGCAAGTGCGCGTTATCGAGAAGCTTATACCAATCTGAAGCTTTATCTATAAGTGATACGGCGAACAATTTCCTCATGACAAACTCCCTTGATACACCTGCAAGCTTAAATAATGAACATAATTGTGACAGATATATCAAGTGTTCACCGGGATGTCTGTCTCCTGCATAACGATTAGCCAAAACATAATCGATAATAGCAGCTGCTATTTTATAGGGCACAATTTCAGTAGGGGGAGGAGCAACCACCACAGGTGTGGGGCGTCTTCCCGCAAGCAACGATCCAATAGCAAGGTTGTCCATAAGCATAACTAGTGAAATAAAAACAAGAAACAAAAAGATTTAATTGCAAGATCTAAAGATATACCTTCAAGCACTCACTTCCCCGGCAACGGCGCCAGAAATAGCTTGATGTCTACACACGCTTCTACTCTTGTAGACTATGTTGGGCCTCCAAGCGCAGAGGTTTGTAGGACATCAGCAATTTCCCTCAAGTGGATGACCTAAGGTTTATCGAACTCAGGGAAGTAGAGGTTGAAGATGGTCTCTCTCAAGCAACCCTGCAACTAAGATACAAGAAGTCTCTTGTGTCCCCAACACACCTAATACAAATAGGAGTTGTATAGGTGCACTAGTTCGGCGAAGAGATGGTAAAATATGGATGATAGGAGTGGCAAAGCAAAGTAATATAAATCTGTAATAAAAAGTGCAGCAAGCAAACAAGTGGTAAATGTGAGCACAAATGGTATTGCAATGGTGGAAACAAGGCCTAGGGATCATACTTTCACTAGTGGCAACTCCCAACAACATTAACATAATCGAATCACATGATATTTCCCATAAAACATGCAAAGGGGACAGACTCGGAGGTCATTCCTTCGTGGTCAAGAGAGGACGAGAATTATGTAGGGCTACAAAAGCACACCTCAAAGTTCGTAGTTCTCAATCTAAGGATTTCCCAATGTCACCGCGGCCATCCAAAGAGAGTCCCACAATCACCACAACATATCTAAAGGATAGTCAAAGACAAGCACCAAGAGACTCTCAATCTTCAATCAACACACAAGAGAGGAAATCACTCATGAAAATATTTTTCTAATCCATGTCCAATAGACCGCTGTCACCTTGATCTCGGGGATTATACTAGATAAAGACAAGTGAGTACATCAATCCAATACATAGAGGAAGGGGATATATCATGGGATCACCCTAGATTAACATAGCCTATGATCACAACGAAGATCACATCATGGGAGAGAGAGATAACCACATAGCTACTGGTAGAAACCTCAGCCCCGAGGAGGAACTACTCCCGCATCATGGAGGGAGGAAGCAACGTCGATGGAGATGAATCCGAGGGCACTTCCCCGTCCCGGCAGGGTGCCGACACAGGAATTCTGGTCCCCCGAAGCTTGATGGCGATGGCGGCGGAGATCGGGATTGTGTCTGGAGAAAAGGGGTCTGGAATCAGGGTTTCTGCGATGAGTGTTAAATATATGCCAAAGGGGGGCATCAGCGGAGGCCTGGGGGGCCCAGGCGCCCCCCCCCGGCGCGGCCAGGAGGGGGGCCACGCCACCAGGGCGCCTGGAGCCCTGGTGGCCCCCCTCCGGCCCTACTTCGGTCGTGTGGAAGCTTCCGGAACGCTGATTTTTTATATAATTTTTCCGGGATTTTTCTGGCAGTTTACGTGACGGGAAAACCTGAAATACAAAAACAGCAGAAAACAGAAACTGGCACTGGGGTGCACTGAGTTAATAGGTTAGTCCAAATATGATCAAAAGTGTATGGAAGTGTATAAATATCATAGCAATATCACCCAAAAGAGGCATGGAGCAAGCAGAAATTATAGATACGTTTTGGACGTATCAGTTACCTTGTTGGTGGCCTTAGCCATGAGGCACTTGGCGGTGATGTTGTCATTTGGAGAGTCAAAGAGAGATGATCGTGGAGTTGTTGCAATAGCAATGGTGGCCATAGTGACCATCTCATTATCTTCATCATCATCATCATCATCCTCAGCATATTCTTCTTGGGCCACCAACCCTTTGGGAGGGGTCTTCTTGTTGAAGTTGTTCTTGTTAGGATAAGACTTGGCCTTGTCCTTTCGGATAAGCTTGCCTCCATTGTCTTCCCTTTTATCATATGGTCAATCTACAACAAAGTGACTCACATTGCCACAATTGTAGCACATTCTCACTCGTTGCTTGCCCTTGTTGCCACTTGAGTTGTTCTTGTTTAAGTTGGGCCTTGAGTTCTTCTTGTTGCCCCAAAATTGTCGTGATGTAAGAGCCATGTGCTCATGATAGGCATATTTGGTGTGTTCGGGGAAACACTCATCTTCATCCTCTTCTTCCACACAAGCCTTGGCCTTCAACGCAGGGTTGGGCTTATTTGACCGTTGAGCTCGCAATACCGCATTATCGGCGGTCTTGTCCAAGATCCTCATGGCAACAAACTCATCCAACACTTCACTTGATGACAAAGCGTGGAAGTCCGGTCTTTGGTGGATGACGGAGGACATGGCCTTGTGATAGGGCATCATGGCCTTGAGAAACTTGCGCTTGATCCAATTGTCATGAGTGTCCTTGCTCCCATGATCTCGAAGTGAGACCGCAAGAGTGGTCAATTTCCGATAAAGCCCACGGGGATCTTCATCTTCGATCATGGCAAACTCATCAGCTTGATCTTGCACAACTTCATAGTTTGAGCGTTGAATGCTTGCGCTTCCCTTGTGCAAGGAACCAACATGCTCCCAAGCTTCCTTGGCCACGGTGAAGGGTCGAAGATGTGCAATGTCTTCGGGAGGGATAACATCTTGAAGTATGCAAAGAACAGACTCGTTGAATTGATGATCCGCAGCTTCTCTCGGAGTTAAGTTGTAGGGATCATGCGGGTAGAACCCTTGCTCAATGATTCTCCAAAGATTAGTAGAACAATGATTTAAATGACGTTTAAAGCGAAACGTCCAAGTTGCAAAATCAAAATTTTTCACAAACTTAGGAGGAGGACCAACCGAATTTAAATGTGGAGTAGGAACGGGTCCCCGTAATGGGTAGGAGGCGCGGAGTGAGTGAAAATCCCACTCCCATTCTTAGTAACCGGGACTTGCTCACTACTAGCTTCTCCCTTGTTGAGAATAGCATCCGACACGTTGGTAGTGGGACGAACCACTTCCAACGGTGCGGTGGGTAATTTAAGTCCCTCAAGAAATTCTTTGAACATGCCTTTGACCTCGGACGCCAGTGAGTCTTTCAATGTGAGAGGCCGAGGTTCCCCCATCGGACGTAGGCAAGGACGGAGTTCCACCGGAGTGTCCCTCCGTCTCGACTACGTTGTCACCCATACTCTTTGGACGGTAAATTCTTTAATAAAGATACGAGGCTCTGATACCAATTGAAAGGATCGATATGGTTAACTAGAGGGGGGGGGGTGAATAAGCAACTAACAATTTTTAGCTTTTATTAACCAAATTAAACTTAGCAACAAAGTAGGTTGTCTAGATATGCAACTAGATGGACAACCTATATGATGCAACAATAACAAACACACAAGCAAGCAAGCTAGGATATACAACAAAAGCTTGCACAAATAAAGGTAAGAAATAACCAAAAGTGGAGCCGGTGAAGACGAGGATGTGTTACCGAAGTTCCTTCCCTTTGAGAGGAAGTACGTCTCCGTCGGAGCGGTGTGGAGGCACAATGCTCCCCAAGAAGCCACTAGGGCCACCGTATTCTCCTCACGCCCTCACACAATGCAAGGTGCCGTGATTCAACTAGTGGCGCCCTTGAAGGCGGTGACCGAACCTTTACAAACAAGGTTGGGGCTATCTCCACAACCGAATTGGAGGCTCCCAACGACACAACGAAACTTCACCACAATGGACTATGGCTTCCCGGTGACCTCAACCGTCTAGGGTGCTCAAACACCCAAGAGTAACAAGATCCGCAAGGGATTAGTGGGGGGAATCAAATTTCTCTTGGTGGAAGTGTAGATCGATGCCTTCTCAAGCAATCCCTAAGAAATCAACAAGTTTGATTGGCTAGGGAGAGAGATAAGGTGGAAATGGAGCTTTGATCAACAATGGACCTTGGGGGGAAGAGGTAAGTCTTCTTGAGGAAGAATACTTCCGTTATATAGTGAAGGAACATATCCAACCGTTATCCACCAACTCTGTCCGGAAAACGTGGTACTACCGCACCTGACTCGTGGTACTACCGCATGGCCTTGCGGTACTACCGCACGGGGTGCGGTACTACCGCTGGCGCGGATGAAGCCATTCCTAGCCTTGTTGTGTATATCAACGGGCGATAGTACTGCCAGAGCGGTACTACCGGACGCCCTTGCGGTACTACCGCAAGGCAGGGTTCAGACTGGTCAGAGAAGAGCGCGGACTAATAAAATTACATCCGCAGCTACTTCCGCAGAGTCTCGATCGATGCAAAAACCTGACACGGTACTACCGCTTGTCTTGAGCGGTACTACCGCGTAAGACGCGGAAGTAAAAATTACTTCCGCTCGTACTTCCGTACTAGTTACAACGCTGGGGCCGGACACACGATACTACCGGGTCCTTGGTACGGTACTACCGTGATGTGCGGTACTACCATAGCCTTGGAGTGGTACTACCGTGAGGCCGTGCGGTACTACTGCTTTCAATGAGCGGTACTACCGCATGCCTCAGAGTGGTAGTAGTAGAACGCCACTATTTTTGCAAAGACAAGGAAAACAGCTGGAGCTCCAGTGAAGCGAAGGAAAGGTGGTGCGAATGAATAGATGTGTACGTGTTGATTCCACCCTAACCTTTCCGAAGCGGACCCCCTCTTAATAGTACGGCTTTCCTATGACTCAATATTCCACCGAAAAGAAACAAAAGGAAATGTCATCCTCAATAGGTTCCGAGGGTCACTTAATCGTCTTGTGCCTAGAGATGAGATATCTGAAATGCTCAATGCACACGATTAGTCCGCAAAAGCATTGTCATCAATCACCAAAACTACTTAGGAGAAATATTCCCTTACACAAGGAACTACAAGGCAGTGGCACCAGGGATTCTTAAAAGTCGGAGAACAATTCGATGTATTTTATAATAACAAGAGCAACTGGGAGTAATTGTATGAACGACAAGTGTATGTAGGTATCCATAAGGATTTATTGGTGGTAAGGATTGCAAGGCGAACGGCACAAGGCTCTCGGGAAAACATCGGAGAGTAGTTTCGGGACCTTCTCGTGTATCTGGCGATCATCTGGAATGAGGGCTCTCTGGAGAAAGTATTTTCGAGAACCTAAAGTTAGATTTTAGCAAAATCATTTAACCCGAATAGAAGAGATATAAGAATCCCAGAGTATAGGCGAGGAATAAAAGATCCTAATACCACCCAATGGCGACATGGGCCCGTAAGACACACATCCAAGTTAGTAAGAGTTTTTCAATGACTAGACTCAACTTTGACCAAGGAGTTGGAAAGGGGGATTGATACATCCAAAACGTATCTATAATTTCTGCTTGCTCCATGCCTTTTTTGTGTGATATTGCTATGATATTTATGCACTTCCATACACTTTTGATCATATTTGGACTAACCTATTAACTCAGTGCACCCCAGTGCCAGTTTCTGTTTTCTGCTGTTTTTCTATTTCAGGTTTTCCCATTACTTAAATTGCCAGAAAAATTCCGGGAAAAATATATAAAAAATCAGCGCTCCAGAAGCTTCCACGCGCCAGAAGTGGGGCCAGAGGGGAGCCGGGGGTCGCCCAGGTGGCCTGCCCACGCGGCCCCCCTCCTGGCCGCGCCGGGGGGGCGCCTGGGCCCCCCTTACCTACTCTGGTGACCCCCTTTGGCATATATTTACATCGCGTCCCGAAACCCTCGAGGACGGAACCCTTTTTCGCGATCTCATCTCTGTTCCGCCGCCGCCGCGCTTCCAAGATCGGGAGGACCAGGAGAACTCTTCCCGGCACCCTGCCGGAGGGGAGAACCACCACCGGGAGCTTCTCCACCACCATGGACGCTTCCCGGATGAGTTGTGAGTAGTCCCCCTTGGACCATGGGTCCATGACCAGTAGCTATGTGATGTTCTCCTCCCCTCTTTGTTCTTCACCGATTAGACCTCGTGAGCTGCCCTACATGATCAAGGCACATATGTAATCTTTATGCTGTTGCTATGCTGAGTTTGCTGGGATCCGATGGATTATGAGATTATGTTCAGATTGTGTGTGAGTAATATATTTGATTCACCTCTTTTATATTTATGTTCTTGAGTAATTCTTGCATGTTCTCCGTTGCTGTTTATTGCTTTGGCCAAGTAGTAGGTAGTAACTCCAAGAGGGAACGTTATGCTTGATTGTGGGTTAATATCCCTCGATGACTAGCTTGAGTGACAGAAACATGAGTCTAGGGGATGTGTTGTTGCCACAAGGGGGAAAACAACGGTGCTTGTACTTGCGGGTGCAAGGATTGTTTACTTTACGCAAAGTTCTTTTAATGCAGTTGTCTGTTGCTTCGAGTTTACACTATGGGTGGGACTCGCAACTTAATACCAGCGAGATGTTCTGGATAGATATCTCAAGGTGGATGATTAGTAGTAGATGCAGATGGATTTCGGTCTACTTGCCTTGGCGTACCGCCCATGCTTTTGAGCCTCTACCTTTCTTTGCAGCATAGTTAGCATTGGTTTGCGCACATAATCCTGTCAATTGCCCAGCTGTAATTTGTTTACCTCGCTTAGCTGTTTTATCGTCTTTTGGGAGAGAGACATCACTAGTGAACATCATGGGACCCCGGTCCATATTACCATCACTGATCACACCCGCTATTTACTTCCTGTTCTTATTTACTAGTTGCAGTCATACCTATCACTATTATCTCTCGCGTTTGATCCTTTGTAAACGACAAGGCCGGAGGGATTGACAACCTCTCTGTACTCGTTGGGAGAAAAGTTATTTGTATCTGTGTGCAGGTCCTGTCAAGCAAAAGTCTCTGGCGCTATTGACACCTTCTTGTTGACCCTTGGAGTCTCACGGGATTCGATCCTTGGTATCTTTGCCAAGGGAAAACTACCGCTACGCTACATCTCAAACCTTCCACTCAGGGTAACCAACGAGGGGCGAGAAGCCATCAAGCAAAGTTTTCTGGCGCCGTTGCCGAGGACTCCACTCTTCAAGATAGGGGAGTTGCACGCTATCTTTTATCTTTGCTTTTTAGTCTTGTTAGTTTACCTTTCAGTTTTTGTTTTAGTGTCCCTTATCAAAAATCACAAAAATAGTTATTTTGCTTGCTGCTGCTATGGGTTCCACCGAGAACACCAAGTTGTGTGACTTCACTAGTCATAACAACGATGACTTTATCTGCACGCCTATTACTACACCTGCCACTTCAGCACCTTCTTTTGAAATTAAACCTGCTTTACTGAACCTAGTTATGAAAGATCAATTCTCCGGTGCTGGAGTTGATGCTGCTTTACATTTAAATAATTTTGTTGAACTCTGTGATATGCAAAAGTACCAAGAAATAGATGGTAATATTGTTAAGCTTAAGCTTTTTCCTTTCTCCTTGAGAGGAGGAGCTAAAATTTGGTTTCAATCTTTGCCTAGAAATAGCATAGATTCTTGGGACAAGTGCAAGGATGCCTTTATTGGGAAGTACTACCCCCCTGCTAAAATTATCCAACTAAGGAGTAACATAATAAATTTTAAACAATTGGATAATGAACACGTTGCCCAAGCTTGGGAACGCATGAAATCTCTTATTAAGAACTACCCTACTCATGGTTTGACTACTTGAATGGTTATCCAAACTTTTTATGCATGCTTGAACTTTACCTCGCGGAACTTGTTAGATTCGGCCGCGGGAGGAACCTTTATGTCAACTACACTTGGTGCTGCCACGAAGCTTCTCGATGAGATGATGACCAATTATTCCCAATGGCACACCGAACGCGCTCCAACAGGTAGGAAGGTAAACTCTGTCGAGGAGATTTCCTCCCTAAATGAAAAAGTTGACTTGATCATGTCTCTACTTTCCAAGCAATCTTCTATTGATCCTCGTGATGTTCCTTTAAATTCTTTGATTGCTCAAGATCAAGTAGATGTGAACTTTATCTCTAGAAACAATTTCAATAACAATGCTTATAGGAGTAATTTTGGTAGCAACCCTAGACCGTTCCCCTCTAATTCCTATGGGAACAACAATGCTTATCCTAGCACCAAGAACTCCACTTCTGAACTAGAGATTATGCTTAAAGATTTCATCACTACCCAAAAAGCCTTCAATAAGAGTGTAGAAGAAAAACTAGCCAAACTAGATAATCTCTCTTCGAAGGTAGACAATTTAGCCCATGAGGTAGAGTTGCTTAAAATTAGAACTTCCCCTCTTGAGGAGAGGAAGACCACTCCTATGAATGCTATTCAAGTGAAAATTAATGAAAACATTAGGATGTTGGCTAAACTTAAAGAGAGATGGGCTAGAGAAAAGGAGGAAGAAGATAGAATTAAGAGCCTTCCTACCCACCACACTGTTGCTACTATCCAAGTTGTTGAGGATGTCCAAACTCTTAGCACCCAATGCACTCCTGGTCCCATTGGACCTATTAATGGTGATGCTATGACCTCAACCGTAGAAACTCCTATGACCATAGAAGCTACCCGACAAGTGAGCCTAAAGGACACCACTACCACCTTACTTGATAGTAGTGACCTTGATTTTGATAATTGCACCCTTTCTGAAGTTATTGATTTTCTTCACAAGATGTCTAGAGATCCCCACACTAGCACGCTTAACCCTGCCTTCACAGAGCATATCACTAATGCTCTTACCAAAGCTAGGGAGGAGAAGCTTAGGGTAGAAGCCTCCATACCTAGAAATCTAGAAGATGGTTGGGATCCTATGATTAAAATTAAGTTGAATAACTTCTCTTGCTATGCTTTATGTGATGTTGGAGCTAGTACCTCCGTTATGCCCAAAAGAATATATGATATGCTTAAATTGAAACCTTTTGATTCTTGTTCTTTTGGTGTTCGTCTTGTTGATTCTTCCATAAAGAAACCTTTGGGGAGGATCGACGATGTTCTTATCATTGTCAATGACAATTATGTTCCCGTTGATTTTACTATTATGGATATTGAATGTGAACCTTCTTGTCCAATTATTTTGGGACATCCTTTTCTTCGCACCGTTGGTGCTATCATTGACATGAAAGAGGGGAATATAAAATTCCAATTTCCTCTCAAGAAAGGGATGGAACACTTCCCTAGAAAGAAGATTAAGTTACCTTTTGAGTCCGTTATACGGGCTAGCTATTCTTTTACTCTTGATAAAACTTGATCTCTTTGCATTATGCCTAGCTTAAAGGCATAAAAGAAAGCGCTTTTGGGAGGCAGCCCACAATGAATAAAATTTTATTTTGCTTTTGTTGGGTCTTGATGTTTGTTACTACAGTAGCATCATCATTGTATCTTTACTTTTCAGCTTTGTGCCAAGTTTAGCCTCTGATTGCAAGAAAGTTCAAAAGTTGTGACGTGCTGTCCAGGAAACAGATTCTGTCCTTGGACAGAAAAATTGGTATAAAATCACCAGATCATCTTTTTGGTCTGAATTTTTTCGATAGCGTGCTCTATACAATTGGCTTTCGGGCGTCTGTTCTGAGTTTTTTGATTTGAGTTGCAGAAGTGCCCCGAAAAAATTATTTACTACCTGCTGGTCTGTTTTTCACAGATTCTGTCCTATTTTGCCTTTTCTTCGTTTTGCAAACCTTGAGCTTGTTTTTTCTTTGCAAAAACCTTTTGGCAATCTTGAGAAACAGTAGCCATTCAAGATTATCCTTATTTCCAGCAAGGAAAAAATTATTTTATTATGGGTACTAACCTCGCTAATCAGATTATGATGAGTTATGTATGAAGGGAGTTTTCAAGTGTGCGAGGGAAGATGAGAAAAAGATTCAGGAGGGTCAAACGCTCAAGCTTGGGGATGCCCCCGTGCACCCCCAAGAAATATTCAAGAAGACTCAAGCGTCTAAGCTTGGGGATGCCCCCGTGCATCCCCTTCTCCATCAACAATTATCAGTTCGTCTTTCGTTCCACTATATTTTAATCACTTCATGCGTTATGTGCTATACTTGGAGCGTCTTGCTTTTAGTTTCCTTTTTAGTTTTCTTTAGCTTTGCTTGCTGTTCATAACGAGTTAGAACCCAGCTTTCTTTGTGTGGGAGAGAAACACGCTCCACTTCAACCTAGAACACAACATAGGATTTTCATGCTTATCTTTGCTGTGTATGTTCTTTGTCTTTCAATAGCTACTGTCATGTTTAGCTCTTAGTTTTCATGCTTTTCTAATTAAAGAGCTTTTGCTTAGTTGGTTGCTTCTGGAACTCTCTTGAGTTATCATGCTTATCTTGTTAAGAGAGTTGGCTTCTGTGGCACTGGTTGATATGTCTATGATAAAAATGTTATGTGCATAATGGTGCTTAGTAGTTCATGTTTTCTTATGGTTAGTCTCAAATCGCTGGGGGTTCTTAATGTGTTATTAAAGTACCAGCATGATTTGTCTACCTATGATGTGGTATGGTTTAGTGATATCTTCCTCCAAGAATTTATTTTGATTGACTTGGCATATGCTCACGCATATTTAAGACTGTAAAGAAAGTCTATCAAGCCTTGATGATCTTTAATTTCTGAGTAGCGATATAACTTCCATGCCCGATTCAATGTTGCTTTGTCGCTCTGCATGATTATGGCCGTCATTGCTCTCTTAGTTGGTCGCTCCCAGTCTTTTGCTAGCCTTCACCTGTACTAAGCGGACTGACTGCTTGTGCATCCAAAATCCTTGAAACCAGTTATGCCATATGAGTCCACCATACCTTCCTATATATGGTATTTACTTGCCATTCCTAACGAAGACCTTCTTGTACCATCTCAAAATTATTCAAAAGCATTTCTCTTTTGTGCCTCTGTTTTAGCTCATGAGGAAGTAGTAGTTAATTCATGATCTTTTTAAGTTGGACAAGTTTTACCCCGGGATTGCATGTCTAATCTGCAAACCCCTAATACAAGAAGGAACTGGCAAAGAGTGCGCCCGGCTCATAAAAAATACAACAAACAAACCCTCCTTCACGCTTCGTTCATGAGAAATCAGAAAACTTTTGGCAGTGATAAACAAAGGAGATTAAGGGGATGTGATCGTCCCCGTGCGGGAGCCGTTCCTCGAAACTTGTCCAGCTCGAGAAGTAATTGAGTTATCTACTAGCATTCGTTGTCGAAATATGCATCTCCCAAAAATCATTTTTACCTCTTTTTTAAAAACCAAGAGCTCTGGTACATGTTTAGTCTTCGCTTCCAACCACGGGTTTTCAACCTTACCATCAAAAGCCACGGTTCGAGAGTCTCCACCTTCTTTCTTCAAAGCACCAACTATTGAGAGTATGATTGTCATTCTGAGTGTAATGTGCATTGTCCCAAAGTACCATTGTCTTCTACATGATTATGATATCGCTTATTCTGAAATCATTGTATCTAGTCGTCACTTAAACTTCGGAGGTGCTCCTGCATTTATGTTTTTCTTCACTAAAGGGGGCAAGCGAGGTATCACTTTGTCATGTTTGCACACCATGCTCACTACAAATCTATTGGGTGTTTCATTATCATATTGTAAAACTTTCAGTTCTTTGTGATATTCTCATGAGGCAACTTAATTACTAAAGATTCATTATCTCAGTAAGCATTTGTCATGTGACTGTGAAAGATTCTTTAATAGCATGTCACCACAGAAATTATGCTTGTTATCATTTACCTACTCGAGGACGGGCAGGAATTAAGCTTGGGGATGTTGATACGTCCAAAATGTATCTATAATTTCTGCTTGCTCCATGCCTCTTTTGTGTGATATTGCTATGATATTTATGCACTTCCATACACTTTTGATCATATTTGGACTAACCTATTAACTCAGTGCACCCCAGTGCCAGTTTCTGTTTTCTGCTGTTTTTCTATTTCAGGTTTTCCCATTACTTAAATTGCCAGAAAAATTCCAGGAAAAATATATAAAAAATCAGCGCTCCGGAAGCTTCCACGCGCCAGAAGTGGGGCCAGAGGGGAGCCGGGGGTCGCCCAGGCGGCCTGCCCACGCGGCCCCCCTCCTGGTCGCGCCGGGGGGCGCCTGGGCCCCCCTTACCTCCTCTGGTGACCCTCTTTGGCATATATTTACATCGCGTCCCGAAACCCTCGAGGACGGAACCCTTTTTCGCGATCTCATCTCTGTTCCGCCGCCGCCGCGCTTCCAAGATCGGGAGGACCAGGAGAACTCTTCCCGGCACCCTGCCGGAGGGGAGAACCACCACCGGGAGCTTCTCCACCACCATGGATGCTTCCCGAATGAGTTGTGAGTAGTCCCCCTTGGACCATGGGTCCATGACCAGTAGCTATGTGATGTTCTCCTCCCCTCTTTGTTCTTCACCGATTAGACCTCGTGAGCTGCCCTACATGATCGAGGCACATATGTAATCTTTATGCTGTTGCTATGCTGAGTTTGCTAGGATCCGATGGATTATGAGATTATGTTCAGATTGTGTGTGAGTAATATATTTGATTCACCTCTTTTATATTTATATTCTTGAGTAATTCTTGCATGTTCTCCGTTGCTGTTTATTGCTTTGGCCAAGTAGTAGGTAGTAACTCCAAGAGGGAACGTTATGCTTGATTGTGGGTTCATGCCCCTCGATGACTAGCTTGAGTGACAGAAACATGAGTCTAGGGGATGTGCTGTTGCCACAAGGGGGAAAACAACGGTGCTTGTACTTGCGGGTGCAAGGATTGTTTACTTTACGCAAAGTTCTTTTAAAGCAGTTGTCTGTTGCTTCGAGTTTACACTATGGGTGGGACTCGCAACTTAATACCAGCGAGATGTTCTGGATAGATATCTCAAGGTGGATGATTAGTAGTAGATGCAGATGGATTTCGGTCTACTTGCCTTGGCGTACCGCCCATGCTTTTGAGCCTCTACCTTTCTTTGCAGCATAGTTAGCATTGGTTTGCGCACATAATCCTGTCAATTGCCCAGCTGTAATTTGTTTACCTCGCTTAGCTGTTTTATCATCTTTTGGGAGAGAGACATCACTAGTGAACATCATGGGACCCCGGTCCATATTACCATCATTGATCACACCCGCTATTTACTTCCTGTTCTTATTTACTAGTTGCAGTCATACCTATCACTATTATCTCTCGCGTTTGATCCTTTGTAAACGACAAGGCCGGAGGGATTGACAACCTCTCTGTACTCGTTGGGAGCAAAGTTATTTGTATCTGTGTGCAGGTCCTGTCAAGCAAAAGTCTCTGGCGCTATTGACACCTTCTTGTTGACCCTCGGAGTCTCACGGGATTCGATCCTTGGTATCTTTGCCAAGGGAAAACTACCGCTACGCTACATCTCAAACCTTTCACTTGGGGTAACCAACGAGGGGCGAGAAGCCATCAGGGATTCCTACAGGCAGTCGGCTCTGATACCAACTTGTGACGCCCCTGATTTGACCGTACACTAATCATACACGCAAATGTGTACAATCAAGATCAAGGACTCACGGGAAGATATCGCAACACAACTGTAGACACAAATTAAAATAATACAAGCTTTATATTACAAGCCAGAGGGCTCGAATACATAAGCTCGAATACACAAGAGTCAGCAGAAGCAATAATATTTGAGTACAGACACAAGTTAAACAATTTTGCCTTAAAAGGCTAGCACAAAAGTAGCAACGATCGAAAAGGCAAGGCCTCCTGCCTGGGACCTCCTAACTGCTCCTGATCGTCGGCAGACTACATGTAGTAGTAGGCACCTCCTATGTAGTAGGAGTCGTCATCGGTGGCGTCTGGCTCCTGGGCTCCACCATCTGGTTGCATCATCCGAGAAGAAAGGAAAAAGGGAAAAAAAAGGGGAGCAAAGCAACCATGAGTACTCATCCAAAGTACTCGCAAGCAAGGATCTACACTACATATGCATTGCTATATGTATAAAGGGGTAATATCCGTGGACTATATTGCAGAATGCCAGAATAGGAAAGGGAAAGTTAGGCCTATCGAAGACTACGCTTCTGGCAGCCTCCATCTTTCAGCAGTATAAGAGGGTACCTGAATAGTAACAAGTATCAATGCTTTTGGAAGCCACCGTCTTGTGTAGCTAGACAGTTCACCATGTAACATCGTATATCATAATCCTACCCGGCGATCCTCCCCTCGTCGCCCTATGGGAAAGCGATCATCGGGTTGTATCTGGCACTTGAAAGGGTGTGTTTTATTAAGTATCCGGTTTTAGTTGTCATGAGGTCAGAGTACAACTCCGGGTCGTCCTTTTACCGAGGGACACGGCTATTCGAATAGATTAACTTCCCTGCAGGGGTGTACCACATTTCCCAGCACGCTTGATCCCCTCTGTCCGGACACACTTTCCTGGGTCATGCCCGACCTCGGAAGATCAACACGTCGTAGCCCTACCTAAGCACAACAGAGAGGTTAGCCTGCCGGTCTAAATCCTAAGTGCGCAGGGGTCTGGGCCCATCGCCCATTGCACACCTTCACGTTGCATGGGCAGCCGGAGTGCAGACATAGCAACCTCCATTTCATAGGAAGTTATGTTATGTGTTCCAACCTGGCACGCGCCGCTCAGTCGCTGACGTCAAGAAGGCTTTGGCTGATACCACGATGTGGATTTCCCATAAATGTTCCCACGTAGTTGGTTAGTGTGTATAGCCAATGGACAGACTCAGATCAAATATCCAAACTTGTTAATCGTGTTATTATGAAATAGCGACGGACAACGACCAGGGACCAGGCCGCCTCTCAACTGGGTGTCTCAACCCGCCTTGTCGCTCCGCCATAAAGAATCACTCGGGGGCCGTCGGGATCCCAGGCCCACCACTACCTGGATGGAGCCACATGTCCTTTTAGACCCCAATCCTTGAATCACTTGCGGGTACTCTACGAGCCGACCCGACTTTAGTCACAACATGTATCATGTATAATATGTATATAGTATATACCCGTGATCACCTCCCGAAGTGATCACGGCCCGATAGTATAGCATGGCAGACGGACAAGAATGTAGGGCCACCAATGGAAAACTAGCATCCTATACTAAGCATTTGAATAGCAGGTAAAGGTATCAACAGTTGTAGCAAAAATGACAGGCTATGCAACAGAGTAGGAGCTATCGAATCATCAACAGTAGTAAACCTAATGCAAGAATAAGAGAGAAGAGAATGGGCGATATCTGGTGAGCAAGGGGGGTTGTCTTGCCTGGTTGCTCTGGCAAGAAGGAGGGGTTGTCGTCGATGTAGTTGATCACAGGAGTATCGGCAGCGGTCTCGGGGTCTATCGGAAAGAAGTAACGGAGGGGGAACACAATAAATAACAAAGCAATCAAAGAATTACAAAGCATAACAAGGCAATACACGGTGCTAGGTGTGACCTAACGCAGTACTAGGCGGTATTGGCGAAGGAGGAAAACATCCGGGAAAGTATTCCCGGTGTTTCGCATTTTCGGACAGACGGACCGGAGGTGGATTATTACATGTTTGTTATGCTAGGGACATGTGGCAGACCAACGGACTGCGTATTCAGATTCGTCTCGTCGTTCTGAGCAACTTTCATGTACAAAGTATTTTCATCCGAGTTACTGATTATTTTATATTATTTTTTTCAAAGTTTTAAACATTTTCTAGAATTCTTTTAATTCTTTAATTCGAATTTAAACAGTGCAAATCCCTTTTATACACAACTAGAGCTAGCCCTGGCCACTGACTGGTGGGGCCAGTCAAAGCCCAGTCAGTAGTCAACGACGTCAACTTAGACAACGTTGGCTGGGTCAAAAGGGGCAGTGGGTGCCACCTGTCAGCTGGCCACAGTTACCGACGACTGGGCCCAGTCAAAGGCCATGTCAGCCGAGTCAAAGAAGACGCGTGGGGCCACGGGAATTAAACTAATCTTAAGAGTAATTAAGCCGGGTTTACTTAACGGTGGTGCCCGACCGTCATTCACACTGGGCTAATTTAATTAGCGCAATTAGGGCCTAAAGATGCCGGACACATTAGCCGCCGGAGTCACGCTGGCGACGACCAAACCGATGGCGGCTGTCCACCCTGCGGTCGCTACATGGCATCAAATCACGCGCGATTTGCGGCTACGGGTTGCTGGGAGCGTGCACGGCCGAATGAAGGTGGTGGGAGGGGCTGGTCTGGCCGGAGATGAGCGGAGCTGCGACGTTGGCGGCGGCCAGAGTCGGGTGAACTCGAACCCGGGGCTAGATGGCACTAGGGGGTGATGTCTACTACACAACTTGTTCTTGTAGACTCGTGCTGGGCCTTCAAGCGCAGAGTTTTGTAGGACAGTAGCAAATTTCCCTCAAGTGGATGACCTAAGGTTTATCAATCCATAGGAGGTGTAGGATGAAGATGGTCTCTCTCAAACAACCATGCAACCAAATAATAAAAAGTCTCTTGTGTCCCCAACACACCAAATACAATGGGAAATTGTATAGGTGCACTAGTTCGGCGAAGAGATGGTGATACAAGTGTAATATGGATAGTAGATATGAGTTTTTGTAGTGCGAACAATAAAAAAACAGCAAGGTAGTAAGTAACAAATGTGAGCACAAATGGTATTGCAATGATGGAAAACAAGGCCTAGGGTCCGTACTTTCGCTAGTGCAATCTCTCAACAATACTAATATAATTGGATCATATAACCACCCCTCAAAGTGCGATGAAGAATCTCTCCAAAGTTCCTATCTAGCGGAAAACATAAGAATAAATTGTTTGTAGGGTACGAAACCACCTCAAAGCTATTCTTTCCGATCGATCTATTCAAGATTTCGTACTAAAATAACACAAATCTATTCTTTCCGTTTGATCTATCCTAGAGTTCGTACTAAAATAACACAAGGTATTCTTTCGGATCGATCTATCAAGAGTTCGTACTAAAATAACACAAGTTATTCTTTCCGATCGATCTATCAAGAGTTCGTACTAGAATAATCACCAAACAAATTAATATTCATAATACTCAATCCAAAACAAATAACTTCAGGGTGCCCCAAGATTTCTACCGGAGAAACAAAGACAAGAACGTGCATCATCCCCTATGCATAGATTACCCCAATGTCACCTCGGGAATCCACGAGTTGAGTGCGAAAAACATATATCAAGTGAATCAATACGATACCCGATTGTCACCATGAGTATTCAATTGCAAGACATATATCAAGTGTTCTCAAATCCATAAAAGTATTCAATCCAAAGAAATCTCAAAGGGAAACTCAATCACAACAAGAGAGGGGAAAACACCATATGATCCGACTATATTAACAAAGCCCGTGATACATCAAGATTGTGCATCTCAAGAACACGAGAGAGAGAGAGAGAGAGAGAGAGAGAGAGAGAGAGAGAGAGAGATATTAAACACATAGCTAATGGTACAAACCCTAAGCCCCAAGGGTGGACTACTACCTCCTCATCATGGTAGCCGCCGGGATGATGAAGATTGCCATCGGTGATGATTTCCCCCTCCGGTAGAGTACCAAAAAGGGTCTAGATTGGTTTTCGGTGGCTATAGAGGCTTGCGGCGGTGGAACTTCTGATCTAGGGTTATTTCTGATGTTTTCTCTATTTATAGGAATTTTTGTCATCGGTCTCACGTCCGGATGGGCCTCGAGGTGAGCACAACCCACCGGGGCAAGCCAGGCGCGCCCTGGTTGGTTGTGCCCTCCTCATGGCTCTTCTGGCCCTCCCACAAAGCTTCGGAGGTCTCTTTTGTTCCAAAAAAATCGGCAAAAAGATTTAGCTCATTCCGAGAACTTTTATTTCTGCAAAAAAAACAACACCACGGTAGTTCTACTGAAAACAACGTCAGTCCGGGTTAGTTCCATGCAAATCATACCAAAAACATATAAAATTGTTGTAAACATGGCATAAATACTTTATAAATTATAGATACGTTGGAGACGTATCAGAGGGGAGTGAGTGGTCACATTGAGCTCCGGTGAGGCCCGGGAGCTCGAGCTAGTGCTCGGGTGCGAGCTCGAAGGCCAACGGCCACGACGGCGAGGCAAGCAACGGTGGTGAGGGTCGGCTATAGTGGCTCGGGGGCTAGGGCCGTGTGATCGAGTGCGGAAGAGAGGGGGAGGGGAAGCAGTTCACTGCGAGGCTCGTGGAGGGCTCGACGACGATAGGGGAGGTTCAAGGCGAGCGGATCGACGAGGTGGACAACGACGGCCATGGTTGGGGAAGAAGGCCGATGGCGACGGCACGAGTCGCTCTGGCTTGACCTAGCGCTTGTAGCCAGTGCAAAAGAGGACGGCGGTGCTCCTCGACTTCCTCCCGAGCGTCGGGGATGCTGGTGGCCGCGAGCACGGCGACGACACGGCGAAAGTGGCAGTGGGTTTGAGCGGGGAGCGAGAACGAGCAAGGGGAAATGGAAGAGGGTGGATCCTAAGGTTCCGGGGCGCTGAGGAGGGGTGGCCGGCGACTTGAGGGCGTCGGGGAGCCGCCGGATGGCCGCCCCGTGGCCATCAGTGCAGTGGACGGGAGTCAAGCGTCCACGGGGCTGAGGTGAACAAAGCAAGAGGAAGAGGGAGGTAAGTGGGCCGACCTGGCACTGTTGCCGCGGCTGGGCTGTGGCACAATGCTAGTTTTGCATTTTTATTTCTTTTACTCTTGTATTGTTTTTCAGTTTTCTTTGTTTTCTTTTCTTTTGCATTTAATTTATATAGTAAATAGTTTTTTGTGAAATAAGAGACTTGTCCCAAAAATACTTTGCAATATCTTGGACTGTCACAAAAAGTTTGGATCCAATTGGAATTGTTTAAAAGTACTTTTGAATTCAAAAGAGTCTATTTAACATTGTTGGTCCACTAAAATAATTGCCAGGGGAAATTTGGGCTACCAAATGGAGTTGATATTAGTTTTACCAACACATAGGGATTTTATGACATATTGTAAACATTTTTGTTTCACTTTTCAAAGAAATAATAATTTGACTTGAATTTCAATTTTGAATTTCGAATTGGTTTTGAATCAATGCGAACTTAACAACAGTAACACTGGTGACGTGGCATCATTAACATGGGATTACTGTAGCATAGTTATCCTGACATCACATGCATCTCGGATTTTAGGCCGACACACACACCTTGAGGGCTACTGGCTATACATCTCGTCAACAAACAAATTGCACTAATCAGAAATAAAATCCGCAAACAATCAGCCCACGACCGAGGTAGTGCACCACCTCGGATGCAGTCCGACATAAAGCTCGGATACAAATGGTTGGCTCCATACAGGGCATTTCCGGCATTAAGCTCGGTTAAACTCCTTCGACTTTCTTGAGCCAAGGTGATCTATGACACCTCAGATACAGTCCGGCGTTGGAGCTCGGATACAGTCCGATGTTAGAGCTCGTCTACAAAAAGACACCTCGAATGAAATCTGGCGTTGGAACTTGGATGTTGTCCGACATTGGAGCTCGGACGCAAGAGGACACCGCTGCATGGTGAACAATTGAAACCCAAGGTGTGGCCTAAAAAATAACAAGGTATTGATAAAGGCCGAAGATTTAAAGGGCTACTCAGATGCCCGACGTGTGAGCTCTTTGGATTGAGTTCGGCAATCCTCAAGATAAAAAATGGGAAGATTTGTTGAACCAGTTTTCAAGACCGACGACCGAAGATGAAGAACAGTTCGGAAGAACCGATGAGCGTCCCCAACTTGAACACCGGTTCAGGGGGCTACCGACGGTGTCCTGGACTATGGGGTACTCAGCATGTCGTCTCCAGACCAGTGGGTCAGGCCGAGGACCCCATGTCGGTTCACTAATGGGCCACTTCGGGTAGTCCATGCCGTATGCTTGGAGGACTCCACAAGACTTTGCGCCCAAGCCAAGGACTCTCCTATACACTAGGCCTCAGGTACATTATATAAACCGAGGCGAGGCTAGTCAATAGATTATCGGATATTCATTAGAACAATTTCATGGTAGATACATGTACCATGTACTGCACCCATATCAATACAATCAAAAGTAGGACATAGCGTATTATCTCTTTGAGAGAGTCCGAACCTGGGTAAAATCCTGTGTCCACATTACCGCCGCTCCAAGACGCCTAGCTTAGAGCATCTCCAGCCGTTGCCCCCACAGGAGGCGTAAAAAGTGCCGCCTGGGGGCGAACCGACGCTAAAATTGGCTCTAGCGACGATTGGGTTCCTAGCCGCCGCCCCCAGGTCGGCCCCAGGCGCCGATATCGACCCATTTTTTGCGCAAATGTGCCCGCCTTTCGGCGGAAAAACGGCCGGAAATCGGCGCAAATTGGCCCATATTCGCGATGGCTCGACGCAAATTCAACAGAAGTTAATTTTTATCACATAGTTCATCACAGAAAATCAATAAAAACCAAATAGTTTAACAAATAGTTCAATACAAATCATATAGTTCAACAAATAAACACTCATATTTCATCACACGTTGAGCTAGGCGTTGCCCTTGAGCCTTCATAGGTGCTCCACCAGATATTGCTGCAGCTGTTGATGCACCTGTGGATTTCGGATCTCCTGACGCATGTTGAGGAAGGCATTCCAGGTTGCCGGTAGCTGGTGATCAACTTTAGTAAGAGGACCCTGCCTGTAATATGGTTCAATGTAAAACACTGGCTCTTCCTGCTCTCTTTCAATGATCATGTTATGCAAGACAACACATCAAGTCATGATCTCCCACATTTGATCTTTCGACCATGTCTGAGCGGGGTACCTGACAACAACAAATTGAGATTGGAGCACGCCAAATGCCCGCTCGACATCCTTCCTGCAAGCCTCCTGAACCTTCACAAAGTGGGAGTTCTTGCCTCCTAGCACAGGGTTTGAGATAGTCTTCACAAATGTAGACCATTTCAGATAGATGCCATCTGCTAGGTAGTATCCCTTGTTGTAGTGCCGCCTATTGACCTCGAAGTTCACCCGAGGAGCATGACCTTCAACCAGTTTGGCAAAGACGGGAGAGCACTACAGTACGTTGATGTTATTGTGAGTTTCTGGCATACCAAAGAAGGAGTGCCAAATCCATAGGTCTTGTGTGGCCACTGCCTTAGGTAACACACTGAAATCATCTTTGGTGTCTTTGTACATCCCCTGCCAAGCAAATGGATAGTTTTTCCATTTCCAATGCAAGCAGTCGATGCTTCCAAGCATCCCATGAAATCCTCTTGCTGCATTATGTGCTAGGGTCCAAGCAGTGTCTTCAGCATTGGGTGATCGCAAGTATTGCAGTCCAAACACGGCCACCACTGCCCTGTAGAACTTGTAGAAACACTCAATGGTCGTGGACTCGGCCATGCGCCCATAGTCGTCGAGTGAATCACCGGGAGCTCCGTATGCAATCATCCTCATAGCTGTCGTGCACTTCTGGATTGAGGTGAATCCAAGTGTGTCGGTGCAATCCTTCTTGCACTTGAAGTAGCTGCTGAACTACCGGATGGAATTCACAATCCCGAGGAAATGCATTTGGCTGATCCGATAACGGCGCCGAAATACTTTGTCGTTGTGTAGTGAAGCATCGGCGAAGTAGTCGGAGTAGATCATGCAATAGCCTTCTAGTCGATGCCGGTTCTTTGCTTTCAGTCACCCGGGCGCCGAGCCACCTCGCCGCGGCTTTGCATCGCTTGCGAGCAGGCTGGCCAGGGCGGCGAGTACCATGAGATGCTCTTGGTCCTGGACGTCGGCATCGACTTCCTCCTCCAGCAGCGCCGCGAGCGCCTCCTCGTCGTCCGAGTCCATGGTCGAGTAGGCAAATCGCCGAACACCCGGCGGGCGGGGCGGGCGCACAGCCGCCGGAATCCCGCCCTACGTGGCTGGAGTGCCGAAAACAGGCACGAGAAGGTGGCGGAGAGGTTGCCGCGGCGAAACCCTCTCTCTTCTCCGACGGGGAACATCATATCTAGCGGTGGTGGACGGTGAGGCGGCGCCGGGATCGGCAAGGTGGAGGGGGGCGCGTGGGGGAGGGGGCGAATCTGTCGACTTTTCGCCTGACAGTGTGGCCCAAGCATTCCGCCGGAGCCCCCGAGCGCCCCCAGTGCGCTGGGTTTGGCCTGGGATTGCCGGGTCCAAAAACAGGCCGAGCTGGCGGATTTCGGTGTCTTGGTGGCATGACTGAAGCTTTTTTTCGACGTCGGCGCGAAAAAAGTCGCCTTAAAAGACTTGTTGGGGACGCGACTGAAGATACTCTTAGAACCCCTAATACGAGATATGTCAGATATAGAACTGGCATATAGGGATACCACTAGGGACCATCCAACCATAGATTGCTTTGCATGTGCAAGTATTTGCCCGACCCAGGGAACACTAGAAAGTCTTACGTATTTTGGAACACAACAAACGGAGGACGGGTTATAAACCGAATATTGGCCCGGAAAAGAAGACCCGCAAACATAGTCAGAGTACAGTCAGTGCAAGTCGCGCATGGATCGGTCTGCAGATTGCATCTGGAAATTATTAACCTGGACTGGTCCCGGCCGGACTGTGCACAGACAAGGCAACGAACATACAATAGTTTCCCCGGTAATCACAGATAAGCTACGGCTAGTTTTCCAGATTATTTAAGTCTTGAGATATAATAATCACAACACGCCCATTGTTTCTTGCCCAACGATCACTGTGCGACTCTAGAAGGTATTATTTTTTCGATAACACCCTCTAGAAGGTATTATTGCTCTTCTCACGATGATCATACGCAGGCTTGATCTGGCTTATTCTTCTTCTTGCTGATGTCCTCGGCTATGGACTCGGCGTCCTCGCAGCTCCCGTAGAGCCCCCTCCTCACCATCCCCGCGCAGTAGAGGCCGTTCTCCCCCTTCCAGTGCTCCGGGTAGCTCCGCCGCGCCATGCCGTCGTCGCCGATCAGCCCATCGTCACTCTGAGAGAACAAAAGAAAAACACAGAGGTGATCAGGCCGGCCGGATCATCAGCGAGTTTGTGTCCCGTATCCCCACATTGTGCATATACAGTAATACTCCCTCCGTTCTGATTTACTCGTCATGGTTTTAGTTCAAATTTGAACTAAAACCACGACAAGTAAATTGGAACGGAGGGAGTAGTACAGATCGACATGTCTATTTTCAGGCGTGCACTTTCAGGACGCGTAGCAGGAACGGTACATGAACGCACGCGTGCATGTTCCAGAAAGACGAGACCAGGAACCGAACTGTGAGTTTTGCTTCTTGCCAAAGTCTCGTCTCTCGTCACCCAAGGGACATGCATGCACGAACCTCTTCTCTTATTTCTATCAACAGAATGCACACATTATGAATCATGATGTACCGCTCCCTGTGCTACCAAGCTGGTACACAGGACGTGCGTGCGTTGGTGTTCTATATACATGTGGCAGCATGAGCTGGATGCATGGACGGATGCGTCTGCAGTGGACGTAATAAACTTACCTTCAGCCACATCTTGGTTGTGCTCCGGTAGCCGGTGGCGAAGACGATGGCATCGAACGGGTACCGCTTGCCGTCGGCGAACTCCACGACGTTCCCGTACACAGCCTTCATCGCCGGCAGGACCTGCACGTGTTATAATCCTTTACCCATTCAGCCTCAAGTTAAGAGAGTGGACTTTCTGATCAACAGCAGGTAAACCTTTATCCAGGCCATCCTTTTTTCCATCAAGATTTATGCTAGCTCACTATCCTCACTGTAGAAATTCCCTTGTTTCTTCCAAATAAAGCAATATATAAACTCTTTCCAAATCAGCAAAAAACATAGAATTCCTCAAGGCCCGCAAAAACAATAGAAAAGATTTTGGATTTTTCGGTGGAGCTACACATATAGAAGAAGATTTTATGTTGAATAAGCGATATCATTTTAAGAATTTATATTGCACCAAAAATCGACAATATTTTTCTACACATTGCGATATAAGAGCAACTCCAATGGGGCGACCCGTTTCGTCCGTCCGCGTCCGTTTGGGTCGGCGCGGACAGAAAAGTCGGCCCAACGCGCCGACCCAAACGGGCGCGCGTCCCCTTTCGTCCGCCTGCCGACCATTCCCGGTCCATTTTTGAGCCGGATTTGCGTCGGCGCGGACACAAGAGGACGCACGCGCTTGCCCTTTCTCCTCCCCAAGCCCGCTGGTCGGTGGCACATTGGCCTGTCCACATCCAACATCACGCCCGACATCTGAATGTACATAGATAATAAAAAGATCAATTACTCGTCGCAATCCGACTCCGACTCGGTAATGTCCTCCTCTGACGTCTGAATGTAGGCGTCAGCCTGATGCTCGTCCACGAAGTCGTCCCACCCCGACGTTTCTCGTAGCTTCAGATTCATTTGAGCGGTCAGCTTCCGCGCAAGCTTGTCCTTCCGATAGGCGGCTCGCTCCATCCTCCTCGCCCCCCTCTCCGTCCTCCTTTACTTGTAGAACAGGCGTTCGTCGACGATGTCCTGCGAAAAGCGTTCGCGCCACACCACCATGGCCTCAACATCGTTCTCGGCGATGGCGAGGCGACGCTGCCGCCTCCGGTGGATACGACGATCCTCGTCGGTGAAAAGCCGACACGTCGGGAAAATTCATCTCCCGATGAGGCCTCAGGAGGCGCCATGCCGCCGCGTCGTGCGCGCGGGCCGCCTCCTCTGCGACGTCGAAGGTGCCGAGGAAGAGGCGTTTCTCGCCAAACATGATTTCAGAGGAGAAGCCGCCGGAGCGGCGCTCGCGTACTGCGCGAAAATCCGAAGCTCCCAGGCGATGCATCGACATGGTGGCGCAGAGACGGCGAGGCTAGTGAGAGGGGGCGAGACGAATGGGCGGCAGACAGAGTGTGGAGAGAGTGCGCCTTCTTATAGTGAGCGCCGGCCGCGGCGGCGCGCCAAAACAAGCGCGCGGACCTTACCCGCGTGCTGACGCGCCAAAACAAGCGCACGAACCTTTCCCGCACGCGGTCATGAAATGGGTTGGCGCATTGGGCGCGTTGCTCTAATGTCTTGTTGACCAGTGATAAACAGTGTCTGTGGTGATGAATAGTGGCTACCGTAAACAAAGGAGGGAGCAGGCACGCCCCAGGCCAATGCGGCAAATTTTCGTGTTTTGACCCTTTTGCAAAACTTATTCGAGATCTGACCCTGTTTTGCAAAAAAATCGAGATCTGACCCTTTCTTACCGCCAAGGCCCCTGGCGGTAGGGTATAACAGCCTACCGCCAAGGCCCTTGGCGGTAAGAAACACCCTTACCGCCAAACAGGCTGGCGGTAGTCTGTACACCCCTACCGTCAAGATGCCCGACGGTAGGTGCGAGCATGCACTGTGTTCCATACTTAGGAAAAAAAACCCTACCGCCAGGGGCCTTGGCGGTAGGCTGTTACACCCTACCGCCAGGGGCCTTGGCGGTAAGAAAATGGACAGATCCCGAAATTTTTGCAAAGTAGGGTCAGATCTCGAACAACTTTCGGAAAAGGGTCAAAACACGAAAATTAGCCGGCCAATGCCTCTTTGACTGGGGTCTGACACCGCGTCTGGCAAGTTTAGTTCGCAAGTACGGCAAACCCGCCTTAATTCATTTCATTTCAGAAAAATTATGTGCTTGCAACATAAAATTGCGGTCCTCACAGCAACGTCAATTGACATAAAGAACGTTTGAATTTGTTAATCCCCTTGTATTCTGGATTAAATTTTGACCTTATATTAGAGCTGCAAAATATAAGTGATATGTCACAAGTTTATATTATTAGGCCCGTATTCGAATGAAGTTTTCAATGATCCCATTTCCCCCCTACATATCACTCGTATTTTATTATGCAAATGTATGGTGAAACTTTGGCTCAAAACTTGACAGAGGCTAAGAAACGCAGATGGAGGGAGTACACCATAGCCGTCCAGTTCGGGTGCGCTAGCTCGTGCTCGTCTGTACTTCACAGCTAACCATATCCTACACGCGCTTCCGCTTCCCACTTAGGATGTCGAGGTTACGCGCAGTGGCGGAGCTACACACAAATACTTGGGCGGGCCGAATTGAAGGAAAGTCCAAGTATTTTACTCTGATGCCCTATTTGCTCTCATATGCTATGTATTTTCACTAAACCTGGGCAGGCCATAGCACAGTTTTGCTTGGTTGTAGCTCCGCCGGTGGTTACGCGGGTCTGGTGGATGCTACAAATCGGACTACATTGATGTGGAGTGGTAGATGTCAAATCCCCGCAGGACATAGGCGGCCTCTCGATGGTTGTGGCAGTGATCTATGGCGTGTCTTCGTGAATCTTGTATTACTCATATAAATCATACTCAGAATAAGGTTAGCGATAGCTTAGCCAAATTTGAAAGAGTTGAGAGCATAACTATGACTTGGGTTGTTTCCGAATATAACTTTGATTTTTCCTCGATTGTATTTTCTTTCCTAAGAATATGGCATACATAGTAAGGTCTCAATTGTATTTTCTTCCCTAAGAATATGGTGGATGTCATTATTTAACGATTCACAAGAATGCAGAATGGTGACCAAGTTTGATACCACAAGGTTTTAGATATTTCTGTATTTTTCTTGTATATTTAAATTTACTATTCACATGGGTGCGCGTGGAACCATGTTCATGTGTGCACTTCCATTCTTCATGGAGAATATATTGTGTAATCTGTTTGTTGATGACTTTGAGTTCATTGCTTCTATCCACTTTAATATAAAAAATGATTGTATGTACAACAATAAGTGCTTGAACCTAATTTTCGAAAAAAATAGATCCAATTATCCATTAATTTTCACTGACCTGGATCTCGCCTGTCTTGATTTTGGCGTAGGTGCCTACGTCAACGACAGGGTAGGCTGGGGTGTGGATCTTCATGGAGAAGGGCCCAATGGCGGGCCGGCGGAGGCCGTAGCGGGAGGTGTCCCCGAACACGACGCTGCACATGAAGAGCACGATCCTGTCGATCAGCCACAGCGGCAGATACCTGTATAGCGTCATCGCCACGTTCCAGATCTCCTTGGTCACAAGGTGAAGCTGCATGCAGCCACAGTAACAACAAATTATTTAGCTGGCTGCGGACAAAACGACAATGGTCTTTACTGGTTGCATCACATCACATGTTCCATCACTGGAAATACAGAAGCCATATGTAGATCGGGTACTTGTTTCAAACATCGGGTTAAACAAACCAAGTTGTTGATCACGCACGTGAATGGGCGGTTTGGTAATTGCAAGTTGTCTTTAATATTTGACCTATATAAGCGACAGAGACAGGACTCAGTCATCTGCTAAGCGGCCTGCTGACCACAAGCGAGACTGCAGGATCCTATGTTGACATAGATCAATTTGCCACCGATTGCGGTTGCTCATTACGCGGTGCCGAATATTAGTGCCTACCTACCGTGACCCACGTGCGTGTGTGACTGTGTGAGCATGCGATGTGAGGTTCATTATCCCGCGGAGCGACTGGCTCCGTTGCGGCATTGAATAATCGTGTTGAGCTGCTGCCTGCAGCGATTTGTTGGCATCGATCCGGTCGAGAACAGGCTATATGTGGGAACAGTACATGTACATGGATCCAAGGACCAAATGTCAAAAACTAGATAGGGTAGTACAGTATATTAGCTAGCTATATGGGCTCTACGTGCATGCAGTGTCGGTCGAGTGGGTACGGTGGCGGACTGGCAGCAGTTGTACTGTAGCCTTCTTTCTTAGAAAAACCTGAAGGTTCCTGGACGGCAGAGGGCAAGCTGACCAAGCTGTTGCAATGTTAACTGAATACAGCTCTGATTTGAGAACGACCGACTGGCTCGTTGCCGCAGCAGCATGTGTGGTGTGGTTACTGCAGTGGTAGCCATGACGATCCGGAAGTTCAGAACGAACACAGGACCCGATCTGCTAGGTCGTGCCGTCGTGACGTAAAAATAGAGCAGAAATAAGGCCATGCATGATGCGTGCATGCATGCACATACAATATCTATCTCCGTTTCTAAATATAAGTTTTTCTTTAGATTTCAATAAGTAACTACTTCCTTCGTTCCAAATTACTCGTCGTGGTTACGAGTAATTTGAAACGGAGGGAGTAAATACAAAGCAAAATGAGTGAATCTACAGTGTAAAATATGTCTACATACATCCGTATGTTATATTCTATTTGAGATGTAAAAAAAAACTTATATTTAGTATTCGTAGCCGTCCGACGGCCGTAGAGAGCGCGGTACAGCTCAACTCCTACATGCAAAAGGGAACCACGCTTGCGGGCCGTAGCCATGCACACCGGGAGCGCCAACTTGTCGTGTAGAGCTCGCCACCCTATGACTCGTGGGCCCGGCACGCTTGCACACGTGAAACAATGGACATGGTTTGATGTAAAAGCACTGGCTACTAGGAGTCACTGATTTAGCTACCAAACCTTTTGCTAACCTCCTAAAAATGAGTTATTTTTTGGCAAGTTTTACCATCGCCGAATGTTGTTAACAAAAAATTGGTAGTAGCAGCCAAACAAAACGGTAAGTAAGAAATACGTATTAAACATACTACAATAATAAGTATTTAACACTTAACGTACTACGTAAATGAGTAAGAAACATTGAAAGCAACTGGCCTCGCTGTGGGCCAATCAAGAAACATGCAACATACCACTACTTGGCAAGTAACTGACCTCGCTGCGGATGATAATGGAGGTGGCGGCGCCAGCCTCGGCGAGGTCGTAGGCGATCTCCATGCCGGAGTTGCCGGACCCGACGACGAGCACGGCCTTCCCCTCCATCCCCTTGCCCGTCTTGTACTCACAGGCGTGCATCACCTTCCCAGGGAACCCGTCCAGCCCCGGCACCTCCGGCAGCACCTTCTCGTCGTTCTCCCCAGCGGCGGCCACCAGGTGCCTCGCGGCGTAGCGCTCCACCAGCCCCGTGGCGTGGTCGACGGCCTCGACGACCCACGCGCCCCGCGCCTCGTCGAAACGGGCCTCGCGGACCTCGCGGCGGAGCCGGACGCGGACGCCGAAGCGGGCCGCGTAGTCGTCGAGGTAGCGCACGAAGTCGTCGCGCGGGAGGTAGGTCGGCGCCGCGGGGCCGTGCGGCGCGTGCGGCAGCGCCGAGTACTGCTTGGCGAGGTGGAGGCGGATGCGGTCGTAGGTGCGGTTCCGCCACAGCGACCCCACGCAGTCGTCGCGCTCCAGGACGAGGCTCCGAACCCCGCGCAGGGACAGGCACGCGGCGGCCGCCAGGCCCGACGGGCCCGCCCCGACGATGATCACCTCCTCCTCGTGCTCCTCCTCCTCCTCCCGTGGTTTCTCCCCCTCCGCCGCCTGCGCCATTGGCGTTCCTCGGGGTTCACGCCGGGGTGACAGAGGAGAGAAGGTGAGACGGAGGGCGGAGAGGAGTAGAAGCTAAGCGATGTTTTTTTGGGGGTTTTATAGGAGGCGGGGTGGGTTGGTGGACGCGTGTCACGGCAGCTGCAAGCAATGGTGGAGTGCCGTGGAAGGGTCCTCGAGGCGGTGCCGGGGCCCACTTACCATTTTGTTAAAGAATTGGATCCCACGTAACATGAGACGGAGACAAGGAGGTTGGGCATCTCCTCAGTAAATAGACAGACCGCGATCACGGGTCCTCTACGTGCATGGAGTGTCGTCTATGAAATGGATACAGGTGGAGAAATGGAATGGGTACAATGGCAGCCGTCAGTCGTCAGTTCGCATCCAGCAGTCCTGCTGTCCTCTTCTTTCATAGAACCAACCGAAGATACGAAGGCCAGTGAATGCTAGCTGGAATTACCGAATTAGAGTGTTCCCCTTTTGTTCATTTGGGTCGGTCCGACGGGCACTCACGTCCGTTTTCGCGCGTGGTCGGTGCTTGCACCTAACGCTGGCTCGACCGATTTTGGAGGTCACACAAAAAAATGCTGCAAATATTTTGAAAATAAAAAACATTAATACCGGCCACAAAAGCCGACGAGAGTCCATGAGTTCACTTTACATTAAACAAAAACATTTTATATTAAATTAAAAACTAGAAGGGGGTGCGATGCCTTAGCGTTCTCGTCGGGGTCGGTGAGGTCGATGAGCGTCGTCGCCGGACCAGCTAAGGGGAACGTCGTCTCCCAGGTTGCGGCGACGTCGTCCGCCGGTGGCTATACCACCGCTGGCTGGGCTACCTCACCGCGGGCACGACGCTCCTCCTCCTCTGCCTCCCGCTCCCACTGCTCGAGACGCTTGCCCTCGCGACACTCCTCCGTCAGCCAGCGCTGCTGCCATTGCTCGAGGTAGATCTGCTCCTGCGCCGGCGTCGCCCCAAGCCAGACGGGTGGCGCGCTGACCCACTCGCGCACGTACTCGTCCTATCTGTAGCGCTCGGGATTGACGGGGGTCGGCATCGACTCGGCCTTGGCGGGGGGCGGCGGCATCAGCGGCGGCCTGATGCAGTCGCCGGTAGCGGAGAGCACGATGGCCTCCGACAGACGCGTTTGGTACACCTCCTGCTCCTCCTCCGCCTTGCCCCTCTCTTCATCCTCGGTTTCCTGGAGGGCGACGGCCAGCGCCGCCTGGTAGGCAGCCTCCTCCTCCTGGTCCTCGTCGTGCACGATGAGGGGCGGTAGGGTGCCAGCCCGTACATGCTGGACGATGCGCCGACGCTGCTCCTGGTGCTCGAACGCCAACCAGACCTCCCAATCGGGAGAGTCTGATGCGTAGGCGGGGTTGAGGCGCCGCCTCGGCGTCAGCTGCTGCCGCCGGCGCCACACCTCCTCACATGCGCCCGCGGCACCGCCAACAATGGGATCCTCTTCGGATCCAAATGATAGTCATGTGACAGCGTGACGTCGGGGTATGGGAGGGGGATGCGGTGCTCCCAGTGCCACCTCGCTTGGTGCACTACGATGCTTATCCGCTGCCTCCGCGGGCGGGCAGACGCCAACGGAGGGGGGGGGGGCGAAGGGCCAGCGTGGGCTTTTCCTTTGTTCTTGGTGACGAAGAAGCCCATGGTGGCTAGGGTTGTCGCCGACGGGGGAGCGGAGGGGTGGCTAGATGGGGACGGGCGTCTGCAAGAGGATGAGGACGCCCCAAAGGCCGCCCTCCATCATTTCGCGTGGGCCTACGGTCGGTGGTCTTCTTAATAAAGACGTGGGAGGTAGTTGACCGGCCGCCATGTGGGGACGCGGCAGACACTGAGAGGACGCGTGGCACGTCCGCTTCGTGTCGCCGCCGATGCAAGGCCCAAATTTGGGCCGGAAATGAGTCCCCGCAAATGGGAAGCGGACAGTAATGGGTCGGCTCGTTGGGCCATCACTTTTCTTTGCGGCGACCCAAACGGATGGTGGCGGACGAAATGGGTCGCTGCGTTGGAGTTGCTCTTATACCTCAAAGTTAGGCATCTCCAGCGCAGACTTGCAAATTTGCTTCGACATCTGTCCATGGACTGGGAACCGGTCCGCAGACACTGATACACGAGGCGACCATCCAACACTGTCCGCATACATGTCAAGCATTGTTTGAACTAACTGAACAAAATTCATGCAAACACAGCAGATTTCATATAAATCAGACAAAATTCATTACATTTCAGACATTTTTATAACTAAAAGCTACACCGGACTAAGGTAAAACTAGTCTACGGGCGGCACCACCGGATTTCCATTCCCACAACACAGATACTCTTGACTAGTCTATGGCGGGCCACGACAGATCTCCATTCTCTTTCCCATGTTCGGAAGCCCGCTCATCTGACTATCTTGAGCCCCGAAGGTATATGGTTCAGCCCAAAGGACGGCTCACCTCCCCATCTTCGGCAGCGTCACTCATTGGAGTGGAACCGCCGGGATGCGCTTCAGCCGGAGGGGAAGAGGACGACGACGGTCTGTGATCGGGTAAGACACCGGTTGTGGACGCCCGAGTCACCTCGGCGGTAGCATTCATAGGACCCAAGCGGCGGCGGCCTCCCATGTTCTACTTCTCCTCGATGCTGGCAGCGAGCACGGACGTGCTGGACACTGCCTCGTCAAACTCCATGAAGTCAGCTTCTTTCTCCGACGACAGGGCGTAGTTACACAAAAGTTGATACCGGATGGATCGATCATAGGCACGGGAGGTGCGGTACGACACATCGCCGTCCATGACAGCCATGATGCTTGTGTTGTTGTGGTCCACGACGCGTTAGATTGGAGTTTCTGCCTCCGTGAGCTAGCCTGCAGCGGCCTAGAGCGTGGAGGGGGTTGGAGCAGAGAGTTGCCTAGCTCTTATTCAGCGGGCTCGATGGGCCACCCAGCCGGCTTTTATGCCGGATAACTCATCTTCTTGTTCACTGGATGCCATGGAGATTGTGGAAAAAATGGTGCAAGGAGGAGATGGGAGCGGAGTGTGGTGCAATTTTTTTTACCGGCGTCTGGCATCGTTTAAATACCAGGGAAGCGGTTAGAGCCAACCAGTGTTGTGCTTAATGACGTGCGGCTCGTGAACGGGCGTGTGGTCGGAGTAGATTTCTCGGCACACACGTGTGTTTAATGGAGGAAGGCGGGCATTCTCTCGCCACATGAATGCCGCGAGGAGGGGTGTTCAGCTAGGCGTGCAGCGGGTGGCACTCTCTCACTGTCGGAGCACCGCTTCAATGCTAGTGTCAGTGAGATGTCATGTCTGTTCTGCACCGGCGTCAATGCGGAAAGACCGTTTTACAACGGCATGAATTTGGGCAGCTAACGCCAAGGGGGGGGGGGAGCGCGCAGGCGAGGTGTTTTTTTTGGTGGGCCAGGCGGCCAGATGCCGGGCATGGCAACGGTCCAGATGCCCACAAAGGTCCCCTAATTTTCTCTGGTTTGCGGGAAAAAGTTCGACCGGACCGTCCAGCTGATCGATACAGGCTCGCATTGGATGGCACAACACGTGCGGACCGCATAGTCCAGACGTATGCGAGGGGTTTGAGGATCCAGAATGGAGATGCCCTTACCTACAAACCACCCACAAACATCCATCCGTGGATGGGGGAACCAGTCAGTGGACACTGGTGCGGAAACCGGCCATCCGAAACTATCCGCATACATTATAGAATGATGTTAAACAAATCGGACAAATATGCAAGCAGATGAAAATATTCACATTTCAGACATATTTTAACTAAACTATACCGGACTAGGGTAACACTAGTCTAATGCCGTCCAGGGTGGATCTCCACTCCCACAACATGTCTTCCTTATGTTTTGCAACCCGCTCATCGGACTATTGTGAGCCCAGAGGGATATGCTTTAGCAGGAGGGGAAGAGTGCCTCCATCTGCGCCTCCGTGAAGCATTGATCAGGGTTGGTTTTGGGCGGGCGAAGACGGTTGCCGCGGACTATGCCCCCGCTCACCAAGTAAGTCACCGGTTGTGTCACCGGCGACACGGTGGTGATGGCCTTCGTGGGACCCAGGCGTCGGTGGGCTCCCGTGATCTACTTTTCCTCGCTGTCCGCGATGGCCGCATACATGGATTCTTTTCCCACCTACCTGACATGTTGCCGCCATTGCTCGCGTTCGGTGGGTTTTCCCGTAACCCAACATGTATCGGGCTGGCTTGCCGAGCGACCCAAGTCGCTTCAACGTCGGATAACTCCTGCTCGCCGAAGGCCATGGCGGGTGTTGTACAAGGCGAAGATCGAGAGCGGAGGTGAGGTGTGGTTATAGCCCGGCGACTGTCCATGTTTATATAGCAGGCGGATACGAGGAGCCAGTCGGAGAGTTCTTTAATTCCGGCCAGCACATGAACGGACATGTGGTTCTCGGGGAGCCGGAGTACGTTCCTTGGCACATGTGCATGTTTAATTGAGGTAGGCAGGCACCCAGATGTTGTTTCAATGTGGAGAGAAGGCGTGCACAGCGGGCGGTGCTCTTTGCCGGCGAGCTGCTTCAATGCCGGCTCCAACGAGCGATCGCGTCCGCTCTAAATGTACATGAATGCGGGCAGCTGGCTTCGGGCGGGAATGTGCGCGGGCGCAGAAGAAAGGTTTTTGTCAGTCAGGGCAGTAAAAAAGGACGAGACTTGCCTGCTCCCCTCGTGTGTGCCCATCCGTGCTCCCGCGTACGTGGCTTGATTTGATTGGACCAAAATTAGGCCCGGCCCCACCCTCTTAAAATTAGGGGGGGCGATGATTAGATTAGAAAGAAAAAAGATGAAATAACAGCCGTAGGATGAAGTGGGAGCACGGATGGGAGCACGAGGAGGGAGCAGGCAAGTTTTGTCCAGTCAAAAAACAAATCACACACATTTCGTTTCTAGTTTACGGGAAAAAGCACCTCTTGATTTGAGGATCCACGCTAAAGATGCCCTAATCAACTTCATGTTTTCTTAAGGCCAACTGATTAGGCAATTCTCTCCACCACACACGGACATTCTATTAGTTGAGAGAGGAGCAAATGTGAGACATAGTAGCACCCGTTTTTTTAGTGCATTTTCACAGGTTTGCACATATACCGTATATCAAGGGGTGACCTTTCTCTATCAATAAAGGTGAGACAGTGCACACGTCTATTTTAGTGCATTTTCATAGGTTTGATATGTCTATCAATAAAGGCGAGACATAGCACACGTTTATTTTAATGCATGTTCACAGGTTTGCACATATCAAAGGGGATTGCCTTTTTCTGTCAGTAAAGCTGAGACTTTATTTTAGTGCATTTCTACAGGTTTGCCCATAGAGAGATATACGAAAATTCAGAGGGACACGAAGGTGCGGCAGCACGTACCTGCACATCTGGGTATAGCCGTTGATTTTCGTCATGCTCCGCAAATTTGCCTGACGGAAATTTCTAACCCTGTCAACACGACGCAATTATTTAGTAAGCTCATCCAATCTACTCCCTCCATTCCTAAATATTTGTTTTTCTAGGCATTTCAACAAGTGACTACATACGAAGCAAAATGAGTGAATCTACACTCTAAAATATGTCTACATACATCCGTATGTTGTAACCATTTGAAATATCTAAAAAGACAAATATTTAGAAACGGAGGAAGTATCTTCTACGTACACTACATCTTCCAGTCCCATTCCATCCACTCTTATTGTTCACCTTCTTATATCTTAGTGCACATGTCCGGGTTTCGTCTTTCCCTACTCTTCTCTTTCGCTTCGTATATGCGTTCTTTCTTTCCATCCTTCGATCGTGTTGTGTCTCAATTCGTTTTACGCCTGTCAATATTCTTTCACTTCCTCATCTCAATTGATCAGTTCGACTTGTTCTATCCCATCGCAAGTTCATATCATCATTCTTCCGGTTACAAATTTATGCACCCTTTACGGGATGCATTTTTTTTTGTACGCTCCATTATGTCATCTTCGACATATTCATCCTTCCATTCAATTTTATTTGTTATAAATAACATTACGATTTCATTCTTCCAAGTGCAATAATTCTTTCATCATTTGATTGTTTTTTTTTTGGAATGAAGACGCCAAGGGCGTCCAATTTTAAATTAATAAAGCCAACAGGCGGAAACCACAGAGTTTTAACGTCAACATCAAACAAGGCCATCGAAACAACCAAAAGCAAATGAGTTCAACATTATCAGCACGCAGGCTGGCTAGTCGTGTTGCGGCTGGCATTACGAAGATGCAAAATAACAACGACGAGCAAAAGGTGCCGAGGAGAGGAGATGCAAAGATATCAGTCTTGGGCTGCTACTTGGCGCGCTTCAGTCTAGATGCGGCGGATCTTTGGCATCGTCTCGGTCATGCGCTCCTCATCACGCAGTTTCCCCAACGGTGTCCAAGTCTGCAAAGATAAGTGGCATTTGAACATAATATCAGCAGGGTGAGAAGAAAATTTCTTCTCAACGGTCATCTTATTGCGAATAGTCCATAAAGACCAAAGCAGCGCCCCTACGCAACGCCAAACGATCCTAGCACTAGCCCCTTTTTGCGAACGCAAGATATGTAAAAGATCAGCACCCGACGCTGGGTTCCAATTTTGTTGGAAAGTAGCTCTCACTACGCTCCAAGCAAATCTGGTTAGGTGGCAGTGGAACACTACTAGGGAAAACCCTAGTAGTAGCGCTTGGAAATATGCATAGCAGTAGCGCTGGGTCCAGCACTACTGCTAGCGCGCTACAGCTAAGTTGTAGCAGTAGCGCTGGTATGGGCAGCACTACTGCTAACTATATGTAGCGCTTGAACAAAGGAAGCGCTGCTATTAGATGCAATCCAGCGCTGCTGCTAGTATTCGCGCTTTCATAGATTTACACCTCCTCTATGTATTTGTGATGTATTTATACAGGCTCTATACAGTAGTTTCATCAGATCATACTAAATATTATCATCATAGACATACAGTACTCTCGTCATACCATCAACATCATTCAACACAAATTTTATCACATTTTGAAAATAGCGATACACAAGAGTGATCATGTTATGTCTCGAATAAGTGCAAATGCATGGTTATGGCACACACACACAAGTTTCATCATTTGTATCTAAACCATGATGTAGAGGAGAAGAGCGATTAGCATGAGCAAGAGCGCGACTACGTAGTACTTGAGGCACCGGCGGTCCTGCCCCCGCTCATGCCGGAGTGTCCACCTCAAGTAACTACTTTCCGCTTTAGCTCTGCCGTAGAACCCTCTGTGGCTAGCACCCGGGTACTTGTACACCTATGCCTGAGCGTCTGGCCAGCTGTCGTAGACTCATGGAACGCTCCCAATGAACATGACGTAGCAGTCCTTCGCCATCTCTGTACCTGCATCAACAATTGATCAATTGAACGATAATATGCAACATAATGTACTTAAGAAAACACAGAGGCATAATTAGCAAAATAACTCGAGCGATCAGTCCTCCATGTCGGTGGTCCAATCTTCATAGTCAGGGAGGAAGCACCCGAGCTTCGTGAAAGGCTTAAGGTCTAGACGCTGACCGAGTAGCAGTGCTCGGACATCATCCCGCGTCATTGTTGGCCCATGGTAGAACATCCCTGTTGGTTTGATGACCTGATTCATTATCACTTGGGCAAGTTCACACTGGACGTGATAAAACTCAGCTCGGATTCAATGATCCGGTGTCTTTCCTATGCTTGTGGCCCAGCTGACAATCTCGGCATCTTCGGTAGTAGATGACATGCGAAGGCGTTGATTATCCCTTCTGTACTCGAGGAGGTGATGCATGTGACGCCCCCGATTTTATCGTACACTAATCATGCACGCAAATGTGTACGACCAAGATCAGGGACTCACTGAAAGATATCACAACACAACTCTAGACACAAATAAAATAATACAAGCTTATATTACAAGCCAGGGGCCTCGAGGGCTCGAATACATAAGCTCGAAAACACAAGAGTCAGCGGAAGCAACAATATCTGAGTACAGACATAAGTTAAACAAGTTTGCCTTAAGAAGGCTAGCACAAAACATCAATGATTGAAAAGGCAAGGCCTCCTGCCTGGGACCTCCTAACTACTCCTAGTCGTCGGCGGTCTTCACGTAGCAGTAGCCTCCATCAGGGTAGTAGCAGTCGTCAAAGGTGGCTTCTGGCACCTGGACTCCACCATCTGGTTGCATCAACCAGCAAGAAGAAAGAAGGGGGGAAAGGGGGAGCAAAGCAACCGTGAGTACTCATCCAAAGTACTCGCAAGCAAGGAACTACACTACATATGCATCAGTATCAATGGAAAGGGTAGTATCTGTGGACTAAGCTGCAGAATGCCAGAATAAGAGGTGGAGAAGCTAGTCCTATCGAATACTAGCATCTTCTAGAAACCACTGTCTTGCAACAAGAGGGGGAAGTAGAGTAGTATAACATAAGTCATATTTATGTTGTTGTTCCAACGCTCCGGGATCCTTTCTCGATTCTCGAAGCAACATATCCACACAATGCCTCAGCATCCAGTTCTAGTTGTAGCGATCGGGATACAACTCCAAGTGTCTGTTACCGTAGGACAGGCTATCGATAGATGTTTTCTTCCCTGCATGGGTGCACCAACTTACCCATCATGCTTGCTTAACTCCGACCGGACACACCATCAGGTCATGCCCGCCCTCGGCCAAACAATATGCCGCAACCCGACCTAGACTTAATAGAGAGGTCATGCACGTCGGACTAAACCCTATGCCCCCCGGGGTCATGGGACAATCGCCCCGGGAACTCCTGCACGTTGCATGGGCGGCCGGTGAGCAGACCTGGGCTACCTCCTTAAAAAGGAAGGTGCTTACGCAGTCCAACCCGGCACGCACCGCTCAGTCGCAATGACGCCAGTTAAGCTTCGGCTGATGCATACGACGCAGAACGCCCATACTATACCCACATTATGGTTAGCGCTATCAGGCCAGAGGCCCATCGGATCAAATATCCAAACCGTTTAGTGTCTTAGGAACGCGCTGTAACGAGCAGAGACTCACGATCATGTGACCCCATCGCCCCGTCTCGAGAACTTGCGGCAAGGGCGAGTGCCCGGCCACGCCTCGTATTATCTCGCGGGCACCTTCCAGGTCAACCCGACTACACATCACTCACAATTAAGCTCGCGCGGGTACCCCTCTGGATCGACCCGTCTTTAGTAACCAGGTTCAGTGTAAAGTCATAGTAACCATAGTAACTGTGTGTCTAAGACCAAAGGGAAACCTGAGGAAATCACCCTCGATGGAATTCCACCTGATGTTTATCGTCAAGGTGAATGAAAGAGGAGTCACCCTCGAGGTCCACTCTTAAGGAGTTGCACGACAGTGTCGTTATCGGGAGTGGAGAAAGAGGAATCACCCTCGATGACCACAACCGATGAACTAACCTACAAGGTTAACATCAGAAGTGTTGATGAGGTCTCACCCTCGGCACTCGATAGTAACCCAGTAGTGTCGAGCAACTAAGGGGAAAGTGATGTGCGGTGCCGGGTCCTGGTCTTTGATCCCGTTGATCGGGTCTTCTGATAATCCAGTAGGGCAGAC
>LR738713.1:501815505-501833623 GCA_902687465.1 Secale cereale
GGGGGGGGGGGGGGGGGGGGGGTTATCCCCATTACCCGAACAGGGGCCGACCCAGGCAGAGGCCAGTGGCCTCGCTGGCTGGGCCTGCGCGGGCTCCAGGCGCCGGCAGCCACAGAGGCTGGCCGGACTAGCGATAGGGCTGGCGGCCGAAGGGAGGCGGCAGTGGCTAGAGGCGCGGGGCGGTGGTTGTTGTAGCGGGCGGGTCGGCGAGGCCGCGCGCTGCGAGGCACGAGCGAGCGGGAGGCGAGCGGCGGTGACCATGGGAGGCACGTGGGCTCGGGACAGGGCGCGCATGCGGCAGCTGTCACGGCCGCGGGCGCCGGCGGCTGCACCAGCGCGAGCGGCGAGCTATTCTGCAATGACGACGGTGGCAGGAGGCGGTGGAGGCGAGCGGGAGCGGGGCCCATGCATGGCCTCGTGCGGGCATGGGAGCTGCAGCGGTGGCCGCAGTGGGGGCACGGCGGGCGGCGCGGCGAGCAGTGCGACGCAGGCGGCTGTGCCGCACGCGGCAGCCGAGCAGTGGCGGAGGCGGGGCGCGATGCAAGGCCGAGTAGGCGACGACAGGAGTAGACAGGGCCGCGGAAGAGCACGCGCGGAGCGAGCTTTGGCATGGCGGCCGAGCTCGGGGACGGCCGGATGTGATGGCAATGACGACGGTGAGCGGTGGCCGAAGCAAGAACTCGAGGGGGTCGGCGTGGAGACGCAAGAGGGAAGAAGGGGGGGGGGTCAACGGAGGCCTCACAGCGTATCCGGCAGCGTGCTCGGGGAGGCCGTTGAGGTGCTGCGGGCGCCGAATCAAAGAAGAACGCCACCGGAGTTGAACTTGAAGACAACGGCGGGGACGACGATGCGGTGCTCCCTCGATCAAGTGCTTCGGCGTGGAGACGAGGAAGAGATTCACGGAGCGTTGGGTGCGGTGGGAAGGTCAGTGGGTGGTGTTGGCCGCAGGACAACGGAGGCCATGGTGACGACCGCATCGGGATCGACCAGATCGAGAGCAGGGAGCGAGGAGAGGGAGCGAATGGGGGGAGTAGGGTTTGGCTGGGCGGACGCGGTGGCATAAATATCTACGCGCGCCCCTGCAGCATCGCGGTGGCATCCATCCGCCGGCGGCATCGGCCGCGGACGGCCAGAGCGCGCACACGCCCCCCGATGAACAGGATGAACGAGCTGGTGGGGCTTTGCGGGCTTGGTCATGCACTGTCGCGGTGGAGGCCCAAGTGCACAGTGGCAAACGGTATTTTCATTTAATTCAAGTTTTGTTTTTAAAACCAAAAGAAATTGAGTGTTATAAAATAAGAGATTTGGCCCACTTTTATTATAATACAAATTGGCACCGCCACAAAGTGTTGGGGAAAAATATAAAGCAGTTTGCATCTCCATTAATTAGAAAAGGCATTATAAATAATTGATTGAGCCCGTTTCCTAATTGTTCTAGGGCATTTAAACACTTTATAAAATGTTGGTTTCTCCAAGACAATTACTCAATGATTATTAGCAACATCTCGAACATTTTTGTTTCTTTGTTTGAAAGAACAATATGACTTGCAAACTTAAATTTGATTTTGACTTTGATTTTCTTCAAGTGGAAATTTACCTTAGCTAATTGTGATGATGTTGCACCATTAGCATGGGTTTACTGTAGCATGATTCTCGGGGTGTTACAAATCTCCTCCACTACAAGAAATCTCGTCCCGAGATTTAAGTGGTAGAGTTAGGGGGGAAGAATTGGTTACAAAATTCCAACGAGTCTTCTCGGTCTTGGTTGCTCTTCTCAAGATGTTGATCCTTTACGTTATGTTTTCATTTCTCAACTCCAAGTCATCATGATGAGGCCTTCATCCTTTCTCCAGGATCTCTATCGTACTTACGGTAGAACAAAGGGGGTTATTCCGGAAGAACGGACCTCGACAAGGTTGACTACCTGGTAGCTAACATCAGGGAAGGTGATGGAAGGTAACTCTCGAACTAAAAATTTAGAAAATATCGAGAGCAAAGTAAGGAGGTACCATTAGAAGCTTCGAGCGGGCAGGCAATCGTTCGGTGCCTGTAACAGGGCGTGAAAGGGGTTCATAGCAACGGGAATAGGTATTGGGTTTGGTACCAGAATAGATCACTAGGAAGGTGGCTCGCGAATTGCATACAAAGGAAAGCATGAGGAATAACCTTGGAAACCGGGGGGGGGGGGTGTATACGAGAGTCGGGTTTTGATCCTATGGAACTGTGGGTTATCGGCCCACCATGTGGGTTAACAGTAGGGAGGGCGGTGACGTCTTGCACGATCATGTAAGCAAGGCATGTCAGAGGATAGCATGTCAGTTATGCCGGTAACAACATCGGTACCAAGGGCGAGGGCTGAAGAGAACCATTTTCTTGCTCGTTGAAACGAGGCGGACCAATTGGCAAAGTTCTCGTCCATCATTGGTTACCAGAATGTTATCGACAATCTACAATAGTAACAGGGTCTTACTGACAGAGTTGTACACCAAGGTCTTTACATAAGCAGAAAATTTATTACCGCTTAGATTATATGTAGACCCAAGAAATGTTAGACAAACAAATGGGAAGGAAAATGTGTTTAAACACAATGAATGGGAGTAAATCATTCCCAAGATTAAGCAAGGCATGATATACGTGTCAGGAGATCAAAGTCATGACCATATAGATAAAAGGGGTAAGAAGAATAATGATATGTATGAAGGAAATATGCCCTAGAGGCAATAATAAAGATGTTATTTGTATTTCCTTATATCATGATAAATGTCTTTTATTCATGCTAGAATTGTATTAACCGAAAACTTGATACATGTGTGAATAAATAGACAAAATAGTACTCCCTCCGTCCGGAAAAACTTTTCCCAAGCTTGTTTCTGAAATGGATGTATCTAGCACTAACTTGGTGCTAGATACATCAATTTGAGGGACAAGCTTTTCCGGACGGAGGGAGTATGTCCCTAGTATGCTTCTACTAGACTAGCTCTTTGAACAAAGCTGGCTATGTTTCCTAGCCATAGACATGAGTTGTCATTTGATCAATGGGATCACATCATGTCAGGACCCCGATCCTAAGTCACACCGATCTAGCTGTAACACGTCATATCACTTTGCGGCCTCAAACACGGTAACCCCACGGGTGCCACCTTACCTGGCCCGGGACCGTTTGTGCATTTTGGCACGCGTATATGACAGTGTCGCTAGCATCCATATGACAGAGAACCCGAGCCGACATGGCTAGTTATAAACCAAAAGTGGCACTAGATTACAGAGACAGGCATCCATGACCCAGCAACGAACGTGTCGGTCATCAACGTATGAACCCAAGTCGTAGCAAGCTACACGGACTTAAAGGAACAACGCGTGACATTTCCACTAAGGGACAGACACAGGAACGAAGAAGGACACATGCCGGCCAGCCTACGTGTTCCGAGGAGTAGCAAGCTACCAAGGCTCATTGGAATCACTAGGAGGCATTTCCCTGTAAGGTAGGCTACCAAAGGAAAACAACTAGGTGTCGGATCCCACACATACCAAGCATTTCAAACATACACGCAATATGCTCAATATGTGCAAATACAACATTGCATCACAACAGAACTCTATGACTCAAAGTACTTTATTTAAAAGGCTCCAAGAGCAATACATAACATATTCATACAGGTAGGGGTCACATGACCCAACACTCAAGTCATACAGTCATACAAGCACAAGCGGAAGCTACATGTCTGAGTACAGACAACTTAGAAAATAAAACAGGCTTGGTGTAGCCTGACTATCTACAAGGCCCTTCACAAGCTCCAGATCACCGTCTGGGTGTCAAGCTACTCGTCGACGTCAACGTCTATGTAGAACCCATCAGCAGGGGCAGGGTTCTCCTCTGCAACAGTTATTAAGCAATCATGAGTACAAAGGTACTCAGCAAGTCTTACCACAGAACCTATCATACATGCAACATTATCAAGGGGGTAGTGGAGTTTAGCAGAATGCCAGCTTTGACCTTGGCTAACCTATACTACAACTCTCAACGGATTGCAAGATATTGTTACGAACACGAGTCCTCTACTCACCACATCAATACACTACCGAGGATCCTCTTCTGTCATCCTACGGAAGGGCCATCCACGGCACTCACGCTTATCTTGAGGCTTTTAGTAGTATCCATCAACTTGTCTATGAACTGTAAGAGTAACCAAGTAGTTCGTACCGCGAACAACGGCTATTCGAATAGTTTGATAACCCTGCAGGGGTGTACCTCTTCACACACGCTTCCACCACTTATCGCCGTTTACTCGGCGTGTACTCGGCAACCTTCAAGCGGAAGCCCAGCGAGGGTGTCGGCCACGACTTGACTAACTACTCAAGTCTCTCGTCCAGGTTTATTGCCTATTTGGGTTCCATCCGTGGGGAGATCCGGCCGGGGTGTCGCTCACGGCCCCAAACGATGTGTACAGGGTTCCCGAGTCACCAAACGGGCAACCGGTACACCGTGCCACGTACCTGTCGCATCACAACCCACCCCGAGGGTCAGCGTTGTGCACGACCTCCAGTAAGCTATAAACACCAGAAACTAGTTGCAACTCCTGGACAGAGATCAAGGGTAATTAATAAGCCGAGAGGGTCCATTGGTTTCGGGCCCAATGCATGGTAGTAACTGCAACTTGAACCACACATACAGATCTCAGGTCCTATGTACGGTTCCAATGAAACAACCCACCACGTACTCCTACATGGCCTTTCATCGATACCTTTACCAAGCGTATTCCACACTTCCTTCTCTTTATCGAAAGATTGTTTCACTCTGATCCATCACCCAGATGAACCAGACCAGACACAACTCTAAGCATAGCAGGCAACATAAGTAAATAGCATGGTGGATCACACATCACATGGCTCAATCAACTCCTACACATGCTAGTGGGTTTCAACTATTTACTGTGGCAATGACAGGTCATGCAAGGGAATAGGGTTCAACTACCGCAGCAAGTAGCAGTTCACGCGCTGTTGCCTTAATGCAGTAAAAGAGAGCAGGAGCGAGAAGATTGGGTTTGTATCGGAATGATCAATGATTGCTTGCCTGACAAGGTAGTTGTCGGGTACTGCTCTTCAACTGGATACGCAGCAGTATCCTCGGGAGCAGGACCTAACACAGGAAATATCGACGATTCAATCATTAACAAACAAATGCAACAATATGATGCATGTTTATGACATGGCAAGATGCATGTGTGTTGGCTAATGCAACTAAAACCAGGAGGGTTTGAACCTATTTGAATCAAGGATTCAAATTGAAGTTCAAACTATTATTTAAATAAGTGCATTATCATGTTTTTGATATATACAGCAATTTAACTTGTTCAAACATGCATGAAACTAGTGCCATTAGAAAGATTGGATTTTTCTGATCATTTTTCATATATAAATCTTTTCCATCTGAGCTATGGTTGATTTTATATGATTTTTAGAAGTTTTGGGTATTTTCTGGAATTTTCTGAATTATTATTAAAACTAAAAATCCTAGAAAAACCTTTACTGCGTCAGCATGACATCATGCTGACGTCAGCCAGTCAACAAGGCCAGTCCAGGTCAAACCTGACCAGTGGGTCCCTCATGTCAGTGTCATAGCTAATTAACTGAGTTAATTAGAGTTTAACTAAAACTAATTAGCTGTCAGTGGGGCCAGGGCCCACGTGTCAGTGACTAAACTAATTAACTAATTAATATTAAATTAACACCTAAACTAAGTTTGACTTGCGGGCAGGGCCCACATGTCATTGACCCAGGGGGTCAAACCCGTGGTCAAAACAGGTCCAACTCGCCGGCGTTTAGCCGCCGGCGAGACCAAATGCGGCGGCGTGCTTCGGAAAACGCCTACGGTGCACGGCTCGAGCTGCGGCTGGGTGCGTTGGAGAGCTCTTGCTCTTGCGCATCGGATGGAGGTGGTCGCCGGACCTGGGGTGGCCGGAGACGACGGCAACGAGCTCGACGGCGGCGACCGGCGTCGGGCGTGTGTGGAGATGCGGCTGCAGGGGCCTAGGCAATGTGTGCGTGGCACCGTTCGCATCTACGTGCTGTGGTGAGTACGTTGGATGGGTGCCGGTGACCAAATGGTCACCGGAGCATCACCAGCGACGAGCACGGCGGCGGTGCGTGCGGTGGAGCTTCGTGCAGTGTGTTACAGGGCAAAAGGGAGCCAACGGAGAGGGGGAGGAGGTAGCTAGGCTCACAGGGGTTGCGGCAAGCACCGGAGCGAGCTCGGGGGTGGTCGGAGCTGAGCAGAACGGCGAGGGGGATCTCCGCGGCCGGAGTTGGGGAAGTAGAGGTCGGGGGCGTCTCCAGGGCGGGCGAGCGCTCGGGGCTCGGCCTGTTCGAAGCAGTCAAGGGCGGCGGAGACGATGGACAACACGGCAGAGCTCGGGGACGACGGTGGACGCGGCTTCTACGACGGTGCGATCACGGCGGCGTCGGCCATGGCGCGGGGAGAGCGGAGGAGAGGAGCTGGGGGGAGGCGGAGGTGTCTGGGGGGTCGAGGAGGACGTGGAGGTTCGATCCATCCCTCCAGGACGGCGAGGGGGCGAAGCAGGGCGGCGGGCAGCTGCGTGGCGCGCCGTGCGGTCTCCGTCGAGCACCTGCCTGCCTGCCTGGCCGAGCCAAGCAGCTCGCTGGAGCGGCAGCTGGGCTGGGCCGACAGGTGGGCCGGGTGGGCGCCAGGTAAGTATTCTCTCTCCTCTTTTTTTCCTATTTTCTTTTCTGTTTCATTTCTTTTGCAGCTTTGTTTAATTAATAAAAATGCCTAAACATTTTTATAACTCATGACACTTGTCATACCTGCTGTTTATAAAATGAACAGTAGGAAACATTATAGTTCATGATTATTTGAGCATTTAAAATATTTTATAGCATTTAAATGCCCAAATTCAAATACCATATGATTTAATCCAAAGCCCTAGATTGTCCTAGAAAATTGTGCACCATTTTTGGCAGAGGTTTAAGACCAAGGCAGAAATGATGAACATTTTGAAGGGCATTTTGGGTACATTGGAAAATATTTTAGCAAACCCTAGTTGTTAGGGGAGGGGTGCTGGGGTTTCTGTTAATCCCATTTCAAGTTTCTTTGAAAGTAAACATGATGCACACTCTAGTCAGGTCCTAATGCAAGTGCTAGCTAGGGATGTGACAACTCACCCCCACTTAAAAGAATCGCGTCCCGAGATTCGGGTTCCTCCGGAAAGAGGGTGGGGTACTCAAGTCGAAGACGATCCTCCCTTTCCCAGGTAGCTTCGCTCTCGGAATGATGTGACCATTGAACCTTGAGAAACTTGATATTGTGGCGTCGAGTGGTGCGCTCAGTTTGATCAAGAATACGAACGGGGTATTCTCGATATGTGAGATTGTCTTGGAGATCAAGCGTTTCGTGGTCCACTCCGCGGATAGGATCCGAGAAGCAACGCCTGAGTTGAGAAACGTGGAAAACATCATGAACTCTGGAGAGGTGCAGAGGTAGTTCCAATTGGTAGGCAACTTCTCCTCGTTTGGCAAGAATGCGAAAAGGACCGATGTAACGAGGGGCCAATTTGCCTTTGATACCGAATCGATGGGTTCCCTTAAGAGGAGTAACCCGAAGGTAAGCCTTATCGCCGACTTCAAAAGTCACAGCCTTATGATGACTATCATATTGGCTCTTTTGGCGAGACTGGGCTGTTTTCAATCTCTCACGAACGATGCGAACTTGTTCCTCTACTTCCTGGATCATATCCGGGCCAAAGAATTGTATTTCCCCGGTCTCTGACCAGTTAAGCGGTGTTCGACACCTTCGTCCATATAGAACTTCGAAGGGAGCTTTACCCAAGCTGGCTTGATAACTATTGTTATAAGCGAATTCGGCAAATGGAAGACACTTTTCCCATTCCATACCGAAAGAGATGACAGAGGCTCGAAGCATGTCTTCGAGAATTTGATTGACTCGTTCCACTTGACCACTTGATTGCGGATGGAAGGCAGTACTGAAAGAGAGATGAGTTCCCATAGCATTCTGGAAACTTTCCCAAAATCGGGAAGTGAAAAGACTTCCACGGTCTGAGTTAATCTCCAACGGTACACCATGAAGTGATACTATTCGAGAGATATATAAGTCTGCTAGCTGGCTAGCGGTAATGCTCTCTCGAACAGGCAGGAAATGAGCTACTTTAGAGAGGCGGTCGATAACGACGAAGATAGCATTATTCCCTTTCCTGGACCTGGGAAACCCGGTAATGAAGTCCATACCGACTTTATCCCATTTCCATTCAGGAATAGCTAGAGGTTGAAGGGTGCCAGCAGGCCGTTGATGCTCTGCTTTGACTCGACGACAAACGTCGCAGTTAGCAATGAATTGAGCGATTTCTCTCTTCATCCTAGTCCACCAGAATCTTTGACGTAGGTCTTGATACATTTTGGTACTACCGGGATGAATCGTGAGAGGAGATTCATGAGCCTCCTTGAGGATCAAACGTCTTAGGTTTCGTACTTTAGGAACCACTAAACGGTTGCTAAAGAATACGACTCCTTGATCATCAATTGAGAAACATCCTGCAACTCCTTTCTTGATGTTCCTCTTAATACGGGAAATTCCGGGATCAACCTTCTGTGCTTTGATGACCTGATCCAAAAGGGTAGGTTTCGCCACCAAGGTGGAAAGGAATCCTCGAGGAACAATGTGAAGGTTAAGCTTGCGAAATTCCTCGTGGAGAAGTGGTTGACTTTGTTGTAACATTAAATTGTTACAATATGACTTACGACTTAGTGCATCATCCATGACATTGGCCTTTCCAGGAGTGTAAGTGATTCCTAAGTCGTAGTTGGTGAGCAACTCAACCCAACGTCTTTGCCTGAGATTTAAATCCGGTTGGGTGAAGATATACTTCAAACTTTGGTGATTAGTGAAGATTTCACAGCGATTACCAAGGAGGTAATGTCGCCATGTTTTGAGTGCATGGACTACAGCTGCAAGCTCTAAATCATGAGTAGGATAGTTATCCTCATGTGGACACAACTGTCGGGATGCGTATGCAATCACTTGACGATCTTGCATGAGAATGCAACCTAGTCCTTGTTGCGAGGCGTCGCAATAGACTATAAAATCCTTGGAAAAGTCTGGTGGTACCAGTACAGGTGCAGATGTTAGGCGTCTTTTCAGTTCCTGAAAACTGGACTCGCACTGTGGGGTCCACTCAAACTTTTTATCTTTCTTGAGGAGTTCGGTTAGAGGTTTAGCAACCTTGGAGAAGTTCTCGACGAAACGTCGGCAATAGCTCGCTAAGCCAAGAAAACTCCTAACTTGCTTGACCGATTCAGGGGGAGTCCAATCAAGTACGGCTTGAACTCGCTCGGGATTGACAGCAACACCCTTGCCAGAGATCACATGACCTAGATAGGTTACTTCTGGCAACCAAAATTCACATTTAGAGAATTTGGCATAAAGGCGGTGCTCTCGAAGTTTCGTCAATACCAGCCTTAAATGCTCGGCATGATCTTCCTTGTTCTTGGAGAAAATGAGTATATCATCGAGGTATACCACGACGAATTTATCCAAATACTCCATGAATATAGAATTCATTAACCGAGAAAAGGTAGCTGGGGCATTGGTTAATCCGAAGGACATGATGGTGTACTCATATTGGCCATAACGAGTAACGAAAGCCGTTTTAGGAATGTCCCCGTTCTTGATTTTGATTTGATGGTAGCCCAACCTCAAATCCATCTTAGAGAAGACTGAGGATCCAGCGAGCTGATCATACAGGTCGTTGATCCTGGGGAGCGGATACTTATTCTTTATGGTGACCAGATTGACAGGTCGGTAATCTACAACCATCCGCTCCGTTCCATCCTTCTTCTTAACGAAGAGGACGGGGCAATCCCAAGGGGAAGAACTAGGACGGATGAAACCCTTTTGCAAGGACTCATCGAGTTGTTTCTTTAGCTCAGCTAATTCTAGTGGTGCCATCTTATAGGGTCTCCTAGAGATTGGGACAGTTCCAGGGATAAGATCTATCACAAACTCGACATCTCTGTCAGGTGGAACTCCTGGCAGTTCTTCTGGAAAAACATCCGGGAAGTCACGGACTACCGGGATATCTTCGAGTTCTGGTAGAGGGCTGGCATTAAGAGAGTAGAGCTGACGTTCAGCCATTCGAGTCAAGACATTGACTATCTTGCCGGATGGATGTGTAAGTTGAACGGTCCTAGTAAAGCAATCTATTTTGGCGTAATGGGTTGTCATCCAATCCATACCCAAAATGATATTTATGTCCGAGGACTTGAGAGCGATTAAAGATGCAAGGAAAACAAGTCTATCGACAAGGATTTCATTTCCATGGCTTACCCTAGAGGTTTGCCACTTTGAACCAGGAGTTTGAATAACCATGGAAGTAGGCATGTCACAAAAAGTCATGTTGTGCAATCGAGCATAGCTTTCAGATATGAATGAATGGGATGCTCCAGTATCGAAAAGAACAGATGCCGGATGGCAGTTTACGAGAAGCATACCAAGGACGACGTTAGGATCCTCATAAGCTTCTTCGGCAGAAACATAGTTGACATGACCACGTGCAGTGGGGATTGGCTTGACATAGTTCACCTTGCCGGTTGGCTTACCACGGCCAACGGGTTTTCCTGGCTGATTCTGGGGACAATCACGCATGTAGTGTCCCGGTTCTCCACACTTGAAACATGTCACAGTGGTGGGGCGTGGAGCAAAGTTGGAGGGTGGACCTCCATAGGTCTTAGCAGGTGCAAACTGTTGAGTTGGACGAGGCGCCTCATAGGATGGCCTCGGTGTGTACTTGGGTGGTAGAGCAGTGTTAGGAACCCATACACGGCGCTTGTGGGAGCCAGAGCCGGATGAGGAACCAAAGTCTCGAGTATGCTTGCGGGTGGCCTCGAAGTCGGTCTGGCCTGTCTCAGCACTGATAGCCTTGTTAACCAACTTCTGGAAGGAGGTGCACTCGTGCAGACGTAGATCTCGACGAAGTTCAGGGCTGAGTCCCTTACGGAACCTCGCTTGTTTCTTGGCATCGGTGGATACTTCCTCAGGTGCATAGCGTGCCAGATTACCAAACTCACGACTATAACTATCCATAGTCAAACGGCCCTGGGTGAAATTGCAGAATTCCTCCCGCTTGCGATCCATGAGACCTTCCGGAATGTGATGTTCACGGAATGCCTCACTGAACTCAACCCAGGTAGTGACTTGGCCAGCAGGACGCATAGCTTCAAAGTTTTCCCACCAAAGACTGGCAGGGCCCTCAAGATGGTAGGCGGCGTAGATAACCTTGTCAGCTTTGGCCACACGGGCAGAGTGTAGCTTGTGGGTGATACTACGTAGCCAGTCATCAGCATCCAGAGGTTCAGTGGAGTGATGGAACTTAGGTGGACACATCTTGATAAAATCGTGGATTGACACCACGTCATTCCTCTGACGGAACCCAGTGTTTTGCTCTATGCGTTCCAGCAGACGGTTGGTCTCTCTCTTGTTCCGTTCTGCTTCAAGCATAACTTCCGCCAAAGAGGGTGGCTGGGGCAGATTTCCATCTCTAGCCCCACTAGCCTCACCCTGCTCCTGAGCAGCAGGAGTGTTGCGAGTGTTGACCATCCTAGGAAAACAAAACAACGGTTTAGACAAGGATGGCAAAAATTTGACATAGAAGTGCAAAATGTAATGGATGACACAGAATGCAGAGAAGTTCATCCGTACGACATGGTAATATAGGAACTGCTATATATACACCAGTGGTCATACACACCATACAAAGTTTAGTACAAGCCAAGGCTAAAGTACAACTGCGGTGAAAGACGAAACATCCCATCAGAGGCATTCCAAGCTCCTATACATTATTTAACTACACCTCCGGAATTCAGTACGCACTAAGTCATATTCCACAAGACACGCAGGACTGTGGAAATACAACTACTACAATACTACTACTACCACGGACTAGCTCAGACATTCGCATAGTAATCCTCGTAGAGATTACCACCGTAGCCTGGAAGTGGTACAGACGGATCTTGGAACTCGCGAGCACTCGAAGGCTGTGGACCATATGGGCATGGGTGTGGTCTCGGTCCCGATGCTGGTGGTAACCGATGCCCATGTGGAGGCGTAATACCCCCAACGTCACGCCAATCCATGCGATCAGGCAGACGAGTCCGCACAGGATACAAATCCCGCATGTCCAGATATCCGGCGTGCACAGCAGGTGCAAGCCGTGTCAAAGTAGTCCAGTGAGCGGCTCGGGTGTTATACAGCTCCATTCGGAGGGCACGGACCTCATGGTCCCTATCCTCCAACATCTGAACAGTAGTCTGAAGCAGTGGCTCTTCATGAGCAGCATCAGTATACAGACCAGTGTAGTAGCCTTCCTCTCCGGGGAGTGAAGCTGGCATGTAACAGAACTCAGTGTTCAGCAACAGGGCATGCCTAGCACGGAGAATGGTCATCATCGAATAAGCGGCATCCTGTACTGCCATCTCGATGGTAATCCCGAGTCCATAAGACCAATGGATGGGATCATTTGCTCCGGGATATGAGGGGTATATTCGGACTGTGCAGAAATACTGACTTTGATTGAAATCCCGATACTGTTCCTCCACAGTGTATTCAGGATACCAGCGATAACCGGTCTCAGTCATCACACGGACTAGCATGGCCGTGTGACCGGGCACATTAATGTACCGAGTCAAACGAACCACTTGGTGAGGGATGCGGCCAGACATCTGAAACACGAAATAATGCAAAGGCATTAGTGTTTCTGGGAAAAATCGGGCAGCATAACAACTGTAAATGCTCAAACAAAGATTTGAGACATCATACAAATGATAGCATAGCCACTCAACAATTCCATATCAAGGTTCCGGTTCAATAATCATCATACTCAAAAGGATAGAACTGAACTGAGGCTTGAAACCAACAATCCTAAGAGTCTACGGATTAGTAACACGTGAACCTAGTAAGGATAAGAGGCCTAGTCCTAAATCCCCGTAGAAAGAATAGACAGACTCAGATCAGAAGGGCATAAGGTAAAGGAGTAAAAAGAGCCTTACGTTCCCTTCCACAATCAATTCCCCTACATATAACTAAGAATTTTTCTAGACTCAACATCGACCAGTTTGGCTTGAGAAACCTACAGGCAGTCTAGCTCTGATGCCAACGCTGTCAGGACCCCGATCCTATGTCACACCGATCTAGCTGTAACACGTCATATCACTTTGCGGCCTCACGCACGGTAACCCCACGGGTGCCACCTTACCTGGCCCGGGACCGTTTGCGCATTTTGGCACGCGTATATGACAGTGTCGCTAGCATCCATATGACAGAGAACCCGGGCCGACATGGCTAGTTATAAACCAAAAGTGGCACTAGATTACAGAGACAGGCATCCATGACCCAGCAACGAACGTGTCGGTCATCAACGTATGAACCCAAGTCATAGCAAGCTACATGGACTTCAAGGAACAACGCGTGACATTTCCCCTAAGGGACAGACACAGGAACGAAGAAGGACACATGCCGGCCAGCCTACGTGTTCCGAGGAGTAGCAAGCTACCAAGGCTCATTGGAATCACTAGGAGGCATTTCCCTGTAAGGTAGGCTACCAAAGGAAAACAACTAGGTGTCGGATCCCACACATACCAAGCATTTCAAACATACACGCAATATGCTCAATATGTGCAAATACAACATTGCATCACAACAGAACTCTATGACTGAAAGTACTTTATTTAAAAGGCTCCAAGAGCCATACATAACATATTCATACAGGTAGGGGTCACATGACCCAACACTCAAGTCATACAGTCATACAAGCACAAGCGGAAGCTACATGTCTGAGTACAGACAACTTAGAAAATAAAACAGGCTTGGTGTAGCCTGACTATCTACAAGGCCCTTCACAAGCTCCAGATCACCGTTTGGGTGTCAAGCTATTCGTCGACGTCAACGTCTATGTAGAACCCATCAGCAGGGGCAGGGTTCTGCTCTGCAACAGTTATTAAGCAAACATGAGTACAAAGGTACTCAGCAAGTCTTACCACAGAACCTATCATACATGCAACATTATCAAGGGGGTAGTGGAGTTTAGCAGAATGCCAGCTTTGACCTTGGCTAACCTATACTACAACTCTCAACGGATTGCAAGATATTGTTATGAACACGAGTCCTCTACTCACCACATCAATACACTACCGAGGATCCTCTTCCGTCATCCTACGGAAGGGCCATCCACGGCACTCACGCTTATCTTGAGGCTTTTAGTAGTATCCATCAACTTGTCTATGAACTGTAAGAGTAACCAAGTAGTTCGTACCGCGAACAACGGCTATTCGAATAGTTTGATAACCCTGCAGGGGTGTACCTCTTCACACACGCTTCCACCACTTATCGCCGTTTACTCGGCGTGTACTCGGCAACCTTCAAGCGGAAGCCCAGCGAGGGTGTCGGCCACGACCTGACTAACTACTCAAGTCTCTCATCCAGGTTTATCGCCTATTTGGGTTCCATCCGTGGGGAGATCCGGCCGGGGTGTCGCTCACGGCCCCAAACGATGTGTACAGGGTTCCCGAGTCACCAAACGGGCAACCGGTACACCGTGCCACGTACCTGTCGCATCACAACCCACCCCGAGGGTCAGCGTTGTGCACGACCTCCGGTAAGCTATAAACACCAGAAACTAGTTGCAACTCCTAGACAGAGATCAAGGATAATTAATAAGCCGAGAGGGTCCATTGGTTTCGGGCCCAATGCATGGTAGTAACTGCAACTTGAACCACACATACAGATCTCAGGTCCTATGTACGGTTCCAATGAAACAACCCACCACGTACTCCTACATGGCCTTTCATCGATACCTTTACCAAGCGTATTCCACACTTCCTTCTCTTTATCGAAAGATTGTTTCACTCTGATCCATCACCCAGATGAACTAGACCAGACACAACTCTAAGCATAGCAGGCAACATAAGTAAATAGCATGGTGGATCACACATCACATGGCTCAATCAACTCCTACACATGCTAGTGGGTTTCAACTATTTACTGTGGCAATGACAGGTCATGCAAGGGAATAGGGTTCAACTACCGCAGCAAGTAGCAGTTCACGCGCTGTTGCCTTAATGCAGTAAAAGAGAGCAGGAGCGAGAAGATTGGGTTTGTATCGGAATGATCAATGATTGCTTGCCTGACAAGGTAGTTGTCGGGTACCGCTCTTCAACTGGATACGCAGCAGTATCCTCGGGAGCAGGACCTAACACAGGAAATACCGATGATTCAATCATTAACAAACAAATGCAACAATATGATGCATGTTTATGACATGGCAAGATGCATGTGTGTTGGCTAATGCAACTAAAACCAGGAGGGTTTGAACCTATTTGAATCAAGGATTCAAATTGAAGTTCAAACTATTATTTAAATAAGTGCATTATCATGTTTTTGATATATACAGCAAGTTAACTTGTTCAAACATGCATGAAACTAGTGCCATTAGAAAGATTGGATTTTTCTGATCATTTTTCATATATAAATCTTTTCCATCTGAGCTATGGTTGATTTTATATGATTTTTAGAAGTTTTGGGTATTTTCTGGAATTTTCTGAATTATTATTAAAACTAAAAATCCCAGAAAAACCTTTACTGCGTCTGCATGACATCATGTTGACGTCAGCCAGTCAACAGGGCCAGTCCAGGTCAAACCTGACCAGTGGGTCCCTCATGTCAGTGTCACAGCTAATTAACTGAGTTAATTAGAGTTTAACTAAAACTAATTAGCTGTCAGTGGGGCCAGGGGCCATGTGTCAGTGACTAAACTAATTAACTAATTAATATTAAATTAACACCTAAACTAAGTTTGACTTGCGGGCAGGGCCCACATGTCATTGACCCAGGGGGTCAAACCCGTGGTCAAAACAGGTCCAACTCGACGGCGTTTAGCCGCCGGCGAGGCCAAACGCGGCGGCGTGCTTCGGAAAACGCCTACGGTGCATGGCTCGAGCTGCGGCTGGGTGCGTTGGAGAGCTCTTGCTCTTGCGCATCGGATGGAGGTGGTCGCCGGACCTGGGGTGGCCGGAGACGACGGCAACGAGCTCGACGGCGGCGACCGGCGTCGAGCGTGTGTGGAGATGCGGCTGCAGGGGCCTAGGCGATGCGTGTGTGGCACCGTTCGCATCTACGTGCTGTGGTGAGTACGTTGGATGGGTGCCGGTGACCAAATGGTCACCGGAGCATCACCGGCGACCAGCACGGCGGCGGTGCGTGCGGTGGAGCTTCGTGCAGTGTGTTACAGGGCAAAAGGGAGCCAACGGAGAGGGGGAGGAGGTAGCTAGGCTCACAGGGGTTGCGGCAAGCACCGGAGCGAGCTCGGGGGTGGTCGGAGCTGAGCAAAACGGCGAGGGGGATCTCCGCGGCCGGAGTTGGGGAAGAAGAGGTCGGGGGCGTCTCCAGGGCGGGCGAGCACTCGGGGCTCGGCCTGTTCGAAGCAGTCGAGGGCGACGGAGACGATGGACAACACGGCGGAGCTCGGGGACGACGGTGGACGCGGCTTCTACGACGGTGCGATCACGGCGGCGTCGGCCATGGCGCGGGGAGAGCGGAGGAGAGGAGCTGGGGGGAGGCGGAGGTGTCTGGGGGTCGAGGAGGACGTGGAGGTTCGATCCATCCCTCCAGGATGGCGAGGGGGCGAAGCAGGGCGACGGGCAGCTGCGTGGCGCGCCGTGCGGTCGCCGTCGAGCACCTGCCTGCCTGCCTGGCCGAGCCAAGCAGCTCGCTGGAGCGGCAGCTGGGCTGGGCCGGCAGGTGGGCCGGGTGGGTGCCAGGTAAGTATTCTCTCTCCTCTTTTTTTCCTATTTTCTTTTCTGTTTCATTTCTTTTGCAGCTTTGTTTAATTAATAAAAATGCCTAAACATTTTTATAACTCATGACACTTGTCATACCTGCTGTTTATAAAATGAACAGTAGGAAACATTATAGTTCATGATTATTTGAGCATTTAAAATATTTTATAGCATTTAAATGCTCAAATTCAAATACCATATGATTTAATCCAAAGCCCTAGATTGTCCTAGAAAATTGTGCACCATTTTTGGCAGAGGTTTAAGACCAAGGCAGAAATGATGAACATTTTGAAGGGCATTTTGGGTACATTGGAAAATATTTTAGCAAACCCTAGTTGTTAGGGGAGGGGTGCTGGGGTTTCTGTTAATCCCATTTCAAGTTTCTTTGAAAGTAAACATGATGCACACTCTAGTCAGGTCCTAATGCAAGTGCTAGCTAGGGATGTGACACATCATTAGGAGAATGATGTGATGGACTAGACCCATCCGTTAGCTTAGCACTATGATCGTTTAGTTTTACTGCTATTGTTTTCTTCATGACTTATACATGTTCCTATGACTATGAGATTATGCAACTCCCAAATACCGTAGGAACACCTTGTGTGCTATCAAACGTCACAACGTAACTGGGTGATCATAAAGATGCTCTACAGGTGTCTCCGAAAGTATTTGTGGTGTTGGCATAGATCAAGACTAGGATTTGTCACTCCGAGTGTCGGAGAGGTATCTCTGGGCCCTCTCAGTAATACACATCATAATAAGCCTTGCAAGCAAATGACTAATGAGTTAGTCACGAGATAATGTATTACGGAACGAGTAAAGAGACTTGCCGGTAACGAGATTGAACTAGGTATAGAGATACCGACGATCGAATCTCGGGAAAGTAACATACCGATGACAAAAGGAACAACGTATATTGTTGTGCGGTTTGACCGATAAAGATATTCATAGAATATGTAGGAGCCAATATGAGCATCCAGGTTCCACTATTGGTTATTGACCGGAGATAAGTCTCGGTCATGTCTACATAGTTCTCGAACCCGTAGGGTCCGCACGCTTAACGTTTGATGACGATCGGTATTATGAGTTTATGAGTTTTGATGTACCGAAGGTAGTTCGGAGTCCCGGATGAGATCACGGACATGACGAGGAGTCTCGGAATGTCCGAGACGTAAAGATTGATATATTGGACGACTATATTCGGACATCGGAAGTGTTCCGTCAAGTTTCGGAATTTACCGTAGTATCGGGGGGGGGGGGGGGT
>LR738713.1:501833706-501902547 GCA_902687465.1 Secale cereale
GGGGGGGTTACCGGAACCCCTGGGGAAGCTATGGGCCTTAATGGGCCGTAGGATAAAGAGGGAAGGAGGGCCAGGGCTGGGCCACGCGCCCCCACCCCTTGGTCCGAATTGGACAAGGAGTGAGGGGGGCCGGCGCCCCTTTCCTTCTCCTTCTCCCTCTCCTTCCTTTCCCCCTTCTCCCTCTCCTTCCTTTCCCGCTTCTCCCTTTTGGTAATTCCTACTAGGAATAGGATTGCAATCCTATTTCTAGTAGGATTGCACCTCCTAGGCGCGCCACAAGGGGCCGGCCGGCCTCCCCCCTTGCTCCTTTATATACGGGGGCAAGGGGCACCCAATGACACAGAAGTTGAATTGTTTTAGCCGTGTGCGGTGCCCCCCTCCACAGAAACACACCTCGGTCATACCGTTGCAGTGCTTAGGCAAAGCCCTGCGCCGGTAGATACATCATATCCGTCACCATGCCGTCGTGCTGACGAAACTCTCCCGTGAAGCTCAACTGGATCAAGAGCTCGTGGGATGTCATCAAGCTGAACGTGTGTTGGACGCGGAGGTGACGTACGTTCGGTGCTTGATCGGTTGGATCGCGAAGAAGTTCGACTACATCAACCGCGTCACTTGACGCTTCCGCTCCCGGTCTACGAAGGTACGTAGATACACTCTCCCCTCTCGTTGCTATGCATCTGGTAGATAGATCTTGCGTGATCATAGGAAAATTTGAAAATAGTACGTTCCCCAACAATGTACCCACACAACGATGTTGGATAGTTGATCAAGAAACATTTAGCATTGCGCTTACAATGATCTTGTGGATCTTCGGAGTACCACAGACATGCTTTGAGATAGTCCCGACATGGTCTTCAAGCAAAGGTGAGACTTTGGATACACCAGGATCCATCGGAAACAACTTATAAAATAAGTCATACAATTTCAGCAAGGGAAGATGGGGATGAGGCCGACGGGCTCAGAAACAATTCCTCGAGATTTCCCCTAGACATGAATTTCTACATTTAAGCGAACAAGATGAAAACACTGGACATACCACAGTATGTTAGAGGAGAACAATCATAAGTAAACCTTGAGTGGGATGTGCACTTGGAAAATGGGCTAGGTAGCACGGTTTAAAAGATGCACGATAATGAGATAGCCGATCAGGCTAGATATGACTTGAAGAATTAATAAACTTGTAAGCAATGGAGATTACTTAGAGCTATTGAATCAGAGTGCCGAATTGATTCATTTATCGATGTCCTTGAGTGTCTAACAACTCAGAACCCGGGGAAAACTGAAATCGGTGAGAAGTAATACTTTGAAGAACTCATAAGAAGTAATAAGGTTCTGTGACATTATCGAGATGCCATGGGGTAATACTCGATGGTAGATCACAATAGAGGTTGGACAGGTGCATTGACCTGCAGAGGACAAGTGGCTTAACTTGTCCGAGGAATAATATTTAAAGGAGAGCATGGTCGGAACCATGATTGCAAAAGGCCAGATTCCAAATACAAGATGATCTTATATCAAGGGGATTATTTATTTAAGAGAAGCTTTAATGATAAGATCTACATCGTGTTCATGGGCATGAACAAAAAGTTCAAGATTGACTCCCACTTCTCCAATGCATAAGCTTTCATTCACCGCTCTATTAAAAATGAATTGATTGCAAAGACTTGCCTGGTGAATTACCAGAGGAGTACAAGCCTTGGAAAACTTTCGGGTTCACACAAATTAAGGATGGCATAAGTTCAACCCATCGGGGCATCTTAGACTCATACTACGCAAACTTCAGGAGCAAATTATACCAGCTTGAAAGCAGAGCATGGTTGATAAAGCAGATGATATATTTTACCCAGGGCACTATATATCATGGCAGAACTCACAAGGTATTTGAATATGAAGGATGTTGTCGGATAAAATCCAACAAAGGATCGGGTGGTCTACAAGGAATCTGATGTGAGCATCGGTACTCAACCAGAAGAAGAAAGAATGCAAGGTCATCAGTTTATATAAACAACTGACTATTTCAAAACTCAACTGCAAAAGGAATTATGTTTTCCAAATCAAGGGATCAGAAGTGAATGCTCTTATTAAGGATGGGTAAGTTGAAATGACTTAGGGGTGCAATCGACGACAATTTGGTTGGTCGAGAATCAGCTCATATTCGGAATGTCGTGTGAGCTGGAAGAACGAATTCTAGTTTGACTGATGATTGTGAGTATTTACAGCTTATTGAATCAATAAGATCAGAAAGTCAATCACAAAGGATTTTAATGAAATTGATGTACATATGCAATTAACCATAATGCAAGCAGGTAAAACTTTCCAGAGCAATAGGTTGCTGAGGATTTTGGAAGATTGAAAAGTGTTTCGAAGACATTTGTGAAACACATGAACAACTGGGGATGAACGAATTCCTGGTAGGTATGGGGAATTATTTATACCTGTATTCATGCAGAAAGGAGCCGTGCGGGCACAAAGGATTCTCGGAATATCCGAAGTATTTCAGGTTATCTTGTAATAACAAGATCAATTGAAACGAAGGTATGGGCGACAAGTGTATGCGGCTATCCTTAGGGAATTATCCGTGATATGGAATTATAACGGTGAAGGGCACAAGGTCTCGAGAGAACACCGTAAAGTATCTTTGGAAGCTTCTGGTATAGCAGGCCATTATCTTGAATGAAGGGCTCTCCGGGAGAAAGTATTTACGAGAACCTAGAGTTAGAATCAGCAAAACCATTTAACCCGAAGAGAAGAGATGTCAGAGTCCCAGAGTATAGACGAGGAGTAAAAGATCCTAATACCACCCAATGGCAACGTGGGCCCGTAAGCCACACAACCATGTTAGTAAAACGATTTTTCAAATACTAGACTCAACTTTGACCAAGGAGTTGGAAAGGGGGATTCCTACAGGCAGTCGGCTCTGATACCAACTTGTGACGCCCCCGATTTTACCGTACACTAATCATGCACGCAAATGTGTACGACCAAGATCAGGGACTCACTGAAAGATATCACAACACAACTCTAGACACAAATAAAATAATACAAGCTTATATTACAAGCCATGGGCCTCGAGGGCTCGAATACATAAGCTCGAAAACACAAGAGTCAGCGGAAGCAACAATATCTGAGTACAGACATAAGTTAAACAAGTTTGCCTTAAGAAAGCTAGCACAAAACATCAATGATTGAAAAGGCAAGGTGTCCTGCCTGGGACCTCCTAACTACTCCTGGTCGTCGGCAGTCTTCACGTAGCAGTAGCCTCCATCGGGATAGTAGCAGTCGTCAAAGGTGGCTTTTGGCTCTTGAACTCCACCATCTGGTTGCATCAACCAGCAAGAAGAAAGAAGGGGGAAAATGGGGAGCAAAGCAACCGTGAGTACTCATCCAAAGTACTCGCAAGCTAGGATCTACACTACATATGCATCAGTATCAATGGAAAGGGTAGTATCTCCGGACTAAGCTACAAAATGCCAGAATAAGAGGGGGAGAAGCTAATCCTATCAAAGACTAGCATCTTCTGGAAACCACCGTCTTGCATCAAGAGGGGGAAGTAGAGTAGTATAACATAAGTCATATTTATGTTGTTGTTCCAACGCTCCGGGATCCTTTCTCGACTCCCGAAGAAACATATCCAAACAATGCCTCAGCATCCAGTTCTAGTTGTAGCGATCGGGATACAACTCCAAGTGTCCGTTACCGTAGGACAGGCTATCGATAGATGTTTTCTTCCCTGCAGGGGTGCACCAACTTACCCATCACGCTTGCTTAACTCCGGCCGTACACACCATCAGGTCATGCCCGCCCTCGGCCAAACAATACGCCGCAACCCGACCTAGACTTAATAGAGAGGTCATGCACGCCGTTCTAAACCCTATGCCCGCAAGGGTCATGGGCCAATCGCCCCGGGAACTCCTGCACGTTGCGTGGGCGGCCGGTGAGCAGACCTGGGCTACCTCCTTAAAAAGGAAGGTGCTTACGCAGTCCAACCAAGCGCACGCCGCTCAGTCGCAACAACGTCAGTTAAGCTTCGGTTGATGCATACGACGCAGAACGCCCATACTATGCGCACGTGATGGTTAGCGCTATCAAGCCAGAGGCCCCTCGGATCAAATATCCAAACCGTTTAGTGTCTTGGGAACGCGCGGTAATGAGCAGAGACTCACGATCATGTGACCCCATCGCCCCGTCTCGAGAACTTGCGGCAAGGGCGAGTGTCCGGCCACGCCTCGTATTATCTCGCGGGCACCTTCCAGGTGAACCCAACTACACATCACTCGCAATTAATCTCACGCGGGTACCCCTCTGGGTCGACCCGTCTTTAGTAACGAGGTTCAGTGTAAAGTCATAGTAACCATAGTAACTATGTGTCTAACACCAAAGGGAAACCTGAGGAAATAACCCTCGATGGAATTCCACCTGATGTTTATCGTCAAGGTGAACGAAAGAGGAGTCACCCTCGAGGTCCACTCTTAAGGAGTTGCACGACAGTGTCGTTATCGGGAGTGGAGAAAGAGGAATCACCCTCGATGACCACAACCGATGAACTAACCTACAAGGTTAACATCAGAAGTGCTGATGAGGTCTCACCCTCGGCACTCGATAGTAACCTAGTAGTGTCGAGCAATTAAGGGGAAAGTGATGTGCGGTGCCGGGTCCTGGTCTTTGATCCCGTTGATCGGGTCTTCTGATAATCCAGCAGGGCAGACAGGACAAAAGGGGGGGGGTCTCTGATGGATCTCTAACCAGCCTATACTAAGCAGTTTAGTATAAACATGTAAGGTATGAAAGCAGCTATCAACAACAGGCTATGCATTAGAATAGGTTCATACAAAGAGCAGTAGCAGTTCTAATGCAAGCATAAGAGAGAAGAGAGTGGGCGATATCGGAATAACCAAGGGGGGGTTGGCTTACCTGGTTGCTCTGGCAAGAAGATGGGGTAGTCGTCGACGCAGTCGATCACAATGGCACCGACAGCGGTCTGAGTCCCCATGTCTATCGGAGAGAAGAGGGGGAAGAAACAATAAATACAAAGCATACAGATGTACAACGGAACATGACGTGTCAACACGCAGTGCTATGGTACTCTAACGCAGTGCTACACGATACCGGCGAAGGGGGAAAACATCCGGGAAAGTATCCCTAGGGTTTCGTGTTTTTGGACAGATGAATCGGAGGGGGAATGTTGCATGTTCACTATGCTAGGAGCATGTGGCACACGAACGGACCGCGTATTCGGATTCGTCTCGTCGTTCTGAGCGATTTTCATATATAAATCTTTTTCATCTAAGCTACGGTTTAATTGATATGATTTTTGGAAGATTTAAATGATTTTCTAATTTTCTGGATTTTATCTAATTCGAAAATAACAAGAACTACTTTTCATACACAGACTGAGCCATTCATAGTCAATGACATGTGGGGTTAGTCAAACCCAGTCAGCGTTGACTTGGTCAAGGCAATCCAGTCAACGGGGTTAATGGGGCCCATCTGTCAGTGTCACAGTGTTCTAACAAATAGTTTAAAAGAGTCTAAGTGGAGGTGGGGCGCTAGTGTCATTGACACATCAAGCTAATTGCATGTTAATTAGTTAATTATCCTATATTAATTAATTTAATTAATTAATTAATTATCATTTTCTTTTCCCCTTTTTTTGTTTTACCGGGGCGGGCTAACGGGCGCGCGGGGCGGGTATGGGTTAGTTTAGTTGGGGGTGGGGGGTTATCCCCATTACCCGAACAGGGGCCGACCGAAGCAGAGGCCAGCGGCCTCGCCGGCTGGGCCTGCGTGGGCACTAGGCACCGGCAGCCACAGAGGCTGGCCGGACTAGCGATAGGGCTGGCGGCTGGAGGGAGGCGGCGGTGGCTAGAGGCGCGGGGCGGTGGTTGTTGTAGCGGGCGGGTCGGTGAGGCCACGCGCTACGAGGCGCGAGCAAGCGGGAGGCGAGCGGCGGCGACCATGGGTGGCGCGTGTGCTCGCGACAGGGCGCGCATGCGGCAACTTTCATGGCCGCGGGCGCCGGCTACTGCACCAGCGCCAGCGGCGAGCTATTCTGCCATGACGACGGTGGCAGGCGGCGGTGGCGGCGAGCGGGAGCGGGGCCCAGGCACGGCCTCGTGCTGGCGTGGGAGCGTGGGCGCTGCAGCGGTGGCCGCAGTGGGGTCACGGCGGGCGGCGCGGCGAGCAGTGCCACGCAGGCGGCTGTGCCGCATGCGGCAGCCGAGCGGTGGTGGAGGCGGGGCGCGATGCAAGGCCGAGTAGGCGACAACGGGAGTAGACAGGGCCGCGGAAGAGCACGCGCGGAGCGAGCTCCGGCATGGCGGCCGAGCTCGGGGACGGCCGGATGTGATGGCAACGACGACGGTGAGCGGTGGCCGAAGCAAGAACTCGAGGGGGTCGGCGTGGAGACGCGAGAGGGAAGAGGAGGGTTCGACAGAGACCTCACAGCGAATCCGGCAGCATGCTCGGGGAGGCCGTTGAGGTGCTGCGAGCGCCGAATTGAAGACGAACGCCGCCGGAGTTGAACTTGAAGACAACGGCGGGGACGACGATGCGGTGCTCGCTCGATCGAGTGCTTCGGCGTAAGGACGAGGAAGAGCTTCACAGAGCGTTGGGTGCGGTGGGGAGGTCAGTGGGTGGTGTTGGCCGCAGGACAACGGAGGCCATGGTGATGACCGCATCAGGATCGACCAGATCGAGAGCAGGGAGCGAGGAGAGGGAGCGAATGGGGGGAGTAGTGTTTGGCTGGGCGGATGCGGCGGCATAAATATCTACGCGCGCCCCTGTAGCGTCGCGGTGGCATCCATCCGCCGGCGGCATCGGCCGCGGACGGCCAGAGCGCGCACTCGCCCCCCGATGAACAGGAGGGATGAGCTGGTGGTGCTTTGCGGGCTTGGTCATGCACTGTCGCGGTGGAGGCCCAAGTGCACAGTGGCAAAGCGGTATTTTCATTTAATTCAAGTTTTGTTTTTAAAACCAAAAGAAATTGAGTGTTATAAAATAAGAGATTTGGCCCACTTTTATTATAATACAAATTGGCACCGCCACAAAGTGTTGGGAAAAAATATAAAGCAGTTTGCATCTCCATTAATTAGAAAAGGCATTATAAATAATTGATGGATCCCGTTTCCTAATTGTTCTAGGGCATTTAAAAACTTTATAAAATGTTGGTTTCTCCAAGACAATTACTCAATGATTATTAGCAACATCTCGAACATTTTTGTTTCTTTGTTTGAAAGAACAATATGACTTGCAAACTTAAATTTGATTTTGACTTTGATTTTCTTCAAGTGGAAATTTACCTTAGCTAATTGTGATGATGTGGCACCATTAGCATGGGTTTACTGTAGCATGATTCTCGGGGTGTAATGCATGAGGTAGAATCCATCAGCCTGACTTGTGTGCGGTTGCTGGATGCAGCAGAAGTCGATCTTATGGCGGAAAACCAACCCGTTCTTCCTGTTCCTTTTCACCTTGATATATCCACCAGACACGCTGAAGGTAAACATGGTACTATCGAGAGCACTCTTTACATGCGTGTAATCCTTTTTCTTGATGTTCTTCGATGAGTCCAAGTACATAGCATGGGAGTATTCTCCGTACAGAACGATGAGCACGGCGCCGCCCCCGTTACGCAAATTAAGTACACCTAACATTAGCCTCCATGCTTGCAAAGGAATGATTAACACTTACGAAAGGATATGCGTGGATGACTTACGTGGGATGATAAGGCAGGAGAATCGCTTCCTTGTCCTTATTAGCGATCATGAATTCGCCGAGGTACTTGCTCACATATCCACAGTGCTCTTTGCAAACTGCCAAGAAGCTCTCGTGCATATAGAACGGGTCCGCGACGTAGATATATTGTATGTTCTCGATCCCGATGAAGTAGTTGAGATATAGCGCATACATGCGGATGAACTGGAAATCCAGCTTGGTCATATGGAACATGTCGAAGATGTAGTCAAATCGCAGGATGAACTGATTCGCGGGCCAGGTGTCGACATACAACTTCCCACCCGGCACCTGAGCCACGTAAAGCGGGTATCCTAGTTTTTCCGCGATCAGAAGGCTTTTCTCTCTGGCCAGCACATCTTCATGGAGTCTCCTTAGATCATTGTTCAGTATGTGATCTATCGCTTTGGCAGGTAGGATCAGCTCGCCGGCGACATGGAAACGATTCTTACCTTCGACGGGTATTCTGTCTACCACCCGGAGCTTTAGAGGCGGCTGGCCGCTTGAAGCAGCTCTGGCGCCTTTAGGGCCTTTCTTGTCCGGTCTCCTCCTTTGCTTCTTGGTGGGTGGCGGTAGTGAGCCCAACATACCTTCCCTAACCACCACCCCAAGTGTCGTTGGGCTAATCATTGGACGGGCCTTGGGGGATTGCTGGGTAGAGGCGGCATCTGGAGGCGTCTCCTGCGAGGATTTCTTGAAGAGAGACTTTTTGCATTCCGCCTTAGGATGTTTTGACTCCGGAAAATCAGGCAGCATCAAGTCATCATCTCCATGCTCATAGCCTGAATCTTCGTCGTCCTGAGCCATCAACCTTCCATCATCATAGGCGGTATTGAAATACTTGTCTGGGTCTTCATCATCATCCTCCTCCATGTCATCATCAACATTTGCTTCTTCGACAGCGGGGGCGACATGATCTAGTACTAATGGAGGCTCTCCCTGGCATCATCCGCTATCACCCGCCACGATAGGTGCAGGTAATTTGGTAGGTGGGGTGGTGGTGTTCATACCTTCTTGAGAAGGTGGCGTTGGCGTGATACTGGGCGCCTCGAGACGAAGAAGAGACTTGGGCCAAGGCAAGAACAAGTTCTTGCATGCGCCAATCTTCTTAGGGGTCTCGTCGTCAGCGACTGGTACCGGAGGAGGCAAATCCTCGAAGCCTGCTAAGACACTGGCCACATTAACCTTGAAGACGCCATAGGGCATCTCTCGGTTGTGGAACATGCGGTCCTTGGGCTTCACGATCGTTGCCTTTCCAACGGCCACCTTCTGGCCCTTGATGTCGTAGAGTAGAGTGCAAGAGGTGTCATCGACCTACGAAGGAGACATGTCTGTGACGTCAAACATCCAAAAGGAAAGTAAAACGAAAGACTATAGACATGCTGCTGAAAAGGGTATGACGCATAATTACCATGAGGGCGTCGAGCTCAGCCAGCAATAAAGGCCCGCCGAGCATGCAAGAGATGGTCGGGCTGCTATTAACAGGAGCGAGACTTTTTGCGTTTGCTTGAGCAGGTGCTGGTGCTCTGGTGTTCACCGAATTGCTCCCGACAAAGCTGGCAAGGGGAAAGTCCTCCGGCCGTGCATTTGGATTGTTCTTCGTGTAGTCGAAAAGTGCCGGAAGCAAGCTAACCACCGCGTCAATGACCACTGCATTGACGGCCCCGAGCAACCCTTCTTTGGTCTCAGCTTTTGTCTTATTAACCGCAATCTTGACCTTCTCGTCGATGCTCTGCTGAGTGACGACATAACGTCTCTTATTTCTCTCCTCTGGCTCCTCATGGTAGCATGTCTTCCACGAGGCGCCATCTCCGACGCCATGCACACGTCCATATGACGGCGGCTTGTCCACCGGGACCTTTTTCAGTATGTTCAGGGCCCGGTTGAATGGGGTGTCCCACTTGGGCCTCGCCGACGACTATGATGACTCGTCGCTTTCGGCTACCTTTTGGTGCTGCTCTTTCTGCAAAAGGAACATGGATGGTTTACTAATGTGACAAAATGTACAGTCGAATTGATTGGAAGCTAATATGATAATGTGGTAATATAACAATTACCATAAGTCTCATGAATTCCCTCATGTTCAGGTCCGTGTAAAAGATCTTTTTGAATTTGTCCCACTTGTACCGGGCCCTGATCTAGTCATGCTCCAACGGGCCGGTGAACTCCACCATGGGGTCTGGGATTCCGTGACTTCCACGTTCGGTGTCCTCCTTGGCCCATACTTGCCTCTTCCCCTCGTAACCACGACTTCTGAGGTGGTGGGGAGGCGGCTTCCTGGCCTGGAGCGCCTTCGTTTTCTCTGACTTTGCCTTGACACTTTCTTTAGCGCAATTCTCCTTGAATTTTGCAAGGTCCGCTTCCGTTATTGACAGATTATCAGCATGAATCTTGGACCACAGTTCATTCTTCGCAATCGCTTTTTTCACCCGAACTTTCCAGGAGGACAAGTCATTGGTGAACGTCACCATCGCCTTGTCGTTTATCTTTGTCATGCCAGGATCGTCCAATAGATGTTTACATTGGCCTTCATTCCGGCCGGGGAACATGAACCTATTGTGCAACTTATTTAGGAGCATGTGCTCCATATGTGGTATCTTCTTCAACAGAACGTCATTGATGTTGGCGGTTTCCCTGAGGATGCATCCTAGTTGATTGCCCCAGGACGAGCGCGCTTCCTCTGGCGCCGATGGCTCTAACTTCTTGGGGTGCATCTCCGTGACCACAATTTGTCCGATACCAAGCATGTTTGGTTTTCGTGTCCTCTTCTTCTTCGGTGCTTTACCAGCTATGACAGCTTCGTTGCCGGTCTCGAGGGTGGTGTCGGTCCCGGTGCTAGTGCCGGCGTCGGTGTCGGGGTTGGTGGCACTGCCGCCACCATGCAACCCCATCTGGTGTTCGTCCAAGTAATTGAAAAAGTGATTTGCTGCCTCGATGGGGTCTTCGAGGCGAGCAGAACCACCCACGACTTCGGCGTCGGTAGACATGTTTCCTATTGATCAACAATTGTAAATAAAGGATATAATGAAGAGGAAAAAGGGGGCTATGTTTGGTCGGAATGTTGATTCATTCCCCTTCCGGCAAATCCCGGGTACTCCATATGTCCTAGTTTCTAGCGTAAGTCATGCCGAAAATCACGGAAATTATCGGCATGACCTTTGCTTAAAAGTGGACATATGGAGCGCCTGAAATTTGCCGGAACGGAAGTGAATCAACATTCTGGCAAAACATAGGCCACTCAGATATTCTTCGACATTCAACCAACACTACAAAATCATATAACATCAATGACATATATCATATAACATCAATGACATATGAGCATCACAGGAGCACATATATAAAGCAATTACACATCGTGAAATGACCTCACTAAACATTGCAAAATAGTGGTCTTTTCGAAAAGCAAAAACCTTTGCAAAATGACCTCACTAAAATGAGCCCATATATAAAGCAAGTACACATCTGTTTTTATAGCTAAATGCCCTAGCTAAATGCTTCTGTTTTTATAGCTAAATGTTACTGGTTTTTATTGCTAAATGCCCTAGCTAAATTTGCTAAAAATGCCCTAGCTAAATGTGATGGCTTCTCGCCCCTCGTTGGTTACCCCAAGTGGAAGGTTTGAGATGCAGTGTAGCGGAAGTTTTCCCTTGGCAAAGATACCAAGGATCGATTTCCCCTGTGACTCCTAGTTTCAACAAGAAGGTGTCAACTGCTAACGACGCCAGATATTATCAATCAACTTGGACCTGCACACAGATACAAATAACTTTGCTCCCAACGAGTACAGAGAGGCTGTCAATCCCTCCGGCCTTGTCGTTTACAAAGGGTCAAATGCAAGAGATAATAGTGATAGGTAAAACTGTAACTAGTATGTAAAAGCAGAAAGTAAATAGCGGATGTGATCAATGATGGTAATATGGACCGGGATCCCATGATGTTCACTAGTGATGTCTCTCTCCCAAAAGACGATAAAACAGCTGTGTGAGGTAAACGAATTACAGCTGGGCAATTGACAGAATTATGTGCGCAAACCAATGCTAACTATGTTGCAAGAAAGGTAGAGGTTCAAACCATGGGCGGTACGCCAAGGCAAGTAGACCGAAATCCATCTGCATCTACTACTAATCATCCACCTTGAGATATCTATCCAGAACATCTCGCTGGTATTAAGTTGCGAATCCCACCCATAGTGTAAACTCAAAGCAACAGACAATTGCATTAAAAGAACTTTGCGTAAAGTAAACAATCCTTGCACCCGCGGGCACAAGCACCGTTGTTTTCCCCCTTGTGGCAACAGCACATCCCCTAGGCTCATGTTTCTGTCACTCAAGCTAGTCATCGAGGGGCATGAACCCACAATCAAGCATAACGTTCCCTCTTGGAGTCACTACCTACTACTTGGCCAAAGCAATAAATAACAACGGAGAACATGCAAGAATTACTTACGAACATAAATATAAAAGAGTTGAATCAAATATATTACTCAAACACAATCTGAACATAATCTCACAATCCATCGGATCCCAGCAAACTCAACATAGCAACAGCATAAGGATTATATATGTGCCTCGATCATGTAGGGCAGCTCACGAGGTCTAATTAGTGAAGCACAAGAAGGGGAGGAGAACATCACATAGCTACTGGTCATGGACCCATGGTCCAAGGGAGACTACTCACAACTCATCCGGGAGGCGTCCATGGTGGTGGAGAGGCTCCCGGTGGTGATCCTCCCCTCCGGCAGGGTGCCGGGAAGAGTTCTCCTAGTGCTCCCGATCTTGGAAGCGCGGCGGCGGCGGAACAGAGATGAGATCGCGAAAAAGGGTTCCGTCCTCGAGGGTTTCGGGATGCGTGTTAAATATATGCCAAAGGGGGCATTAGCGGAGGCCTGGGGGGCCCAGGCGCCCCCCCGGCGCGGCCAGGAGGGGGGCCGCGCCACCTGGGCGCCTGGAGCCCTGGTGGCCCCCCTCCGGCCCTACTTCGGCCGTGTGGAAGCTTCCGGAACGCTGATTTTTTATATAATTTTTCCGGGATTTTTCTGGCAGTTTTCGTGACGGGAAAACCTGAAATACAAAAACAGCAGAAAACAGAAACTGGCACTGGGGTGCACTGAGTTAATAGGTTAGTCCAAATATAATCAAAAGTGTATGGAAGTGTATAAATATCATAGCAATATCACACAAAAGAGGCATGGAGCAAGCAGAAATTATAGATACATTTTGGACGTATCAACATCCCCAAGCTTAATTCCTGCTCGTCCTCGAGTAGGTAAATGATAACAAGAATAATTTATGTGGTGACATGCTATTAACCATATAAGTACTTTTCATAGTCACATGACAAAAGCTCACTGAGACAATGAATCTGTAGTAATTAAGTTGCCTCATGAGAAAATCACAAAGAACTGAAAGTTTTACAACATGATACTGAAACATCAAATAGATTTGTAATGAGCATGGTGTGCAAATATGATAAAATGATATCTCGCTTGCCCCCTTTAGTGAAGCAAAACATAAATGCAGGGGCACCTCCAAGGTTTAAGTGATGACTAGATACAATGATTTCAGAATAAACGATATCACTATCATGCAAAAGACAATGCTACTTTGGGACAATGCACATTACACTCAGAATGACAATCATGCTCTCAGTAGTTGGTGCTTAAAGAAGGCGGAGACTCTCGAACCGTGGCTTTTGTTGGCAAGGTTGAAAACCCGTGGTCGGAAACAAAGACAAAGCATGTACCAGAGCTCTTGGTTTTAAAAAACAGAAATAATATTTTTTTTTTCGATTATGCATGTTTCGTCAACGAATGCTAGCAGATAACTCAATTACTTCTCGAGCTGGACAAGTTTCGAGGAACGGCTCCCGAATGAGGACGATCACATCCTCTTATTTTCCTTTGTTTATCACTGCCAAAGTTTTCTGATTTCTCATGAACAAAGCGTGAAGGAGGGTTTGTTTGTTATATTAATTTTGAGCCGGGCGCACTCTTTGCCAGTTCCTTCTCGTATTATGGGTTTGCACATTAGACATGCAATCCCGGGGTGAAGCTTGTCCAACTTAAAAAGATCATGAATTAACTACTACTTCCTCATGAACTAAAACAGAGGCACAAAAGAGAAATGCTTTTTTTTGAATAATTTCGAGATGGTACATGAAAGTCTTCGTTAGGAATGACAGGTAAATACCATGTATAGGAAGGTATGGTGGACTCATATGGCATAACTGGTTTAAAAGAATTTGGATGCACAAGCAGTCAGTCCACTTAGTACAGGTGGAGGTTAGCAAAAGACTGGGAGCGACCAACTAAAAGAGCAATGACGGTCATAATCATGCAGAGCGACAAAGCAACATTGAATCAGGCATGGAAGTTATATCGCTACTCAGAAATAAAAGATCATCAAGGCTTGACAGACTTTCTTTACAGTCTTAAATATGCGTGAGCATACGCCAAGTCAATCAAAATAAATTCTTGAAGGAAGATATTACTAAACCATACCACATCATAGGCAAACAAATCATGTTGGTACTCCAATAACACATTGGGAACCCCCCATCTATTTGAGACTAACCATAAGAAAACATGAACTACTAAGCACCATTATGCACGTAGCATTTTTATCATAGACATATCGACCAATGCAACAGAAGCAAACTCTCTTAATAAGATAAGCATGATAACTAAAGAGAGTTCAAGCGACCAACTAAACAAAAGCTCTTTAAAAAGATAAGCATGAAAACTAAGAGCTGAACATGATAGTAGCTATTGAAAGACAAAGAACACACACAACAAGGATAGACATGAAAATTATGTGTTGTGTTCTAGGTTGAAGTGGAGCGTGTTTCTCTCCCACACAAAGAAAGCTGAGTTCCGACTCGTTATGAAAAGCTAAAGAAAACTAAAAAGGAAACTAAGATCAAGACGCTCCAAGCATAGCACATAACACATGAAGTGATAAAAATATAGTGGAACGAAAGACGAACTGATAATGTTGATGGAGAAGGGGATGCACGGGGGCATCCCCAAGCTTAGACGCTTGAGTCTCCTTGAGTATTTCTTGGGGGTGCATGGAGGCATCCCCAAGCTTGAGCGTTTGACACTCCTGAATCTTTTTATCATCTTCCCTCGCACACTTGAAAACTCCCTTCATACATAACTCATCATAATCTAATTAGCGAGGTTAGTACCCATAATAAAATAATTGTTCCTTGCTAGAAATAAGGATATTCTTGAAGGTCTACTGTTTCTCAAGATTGCCAAAAGATTTTTGCAAAGAAAAAGCAAGCTCAAGGTTTGCAAAATGAAGGAAAGGCAAAACAGGACAGAATCTGTGAAAAACAGAACAACAGGTAGTAAATGATTTTTTCGGGGCACTTCTGCAACTCTAATAAAAAAACTCAGAACAGACGCACGAAAGACAATTGTATAGAGCACGCTGTCGAAAAAATTAAGACCAAAAAGATGCTCTGGTGATTTTATACGAATTTTTCTATCCAAGGAAAGAATCTGTTTCCTGGACATCACGTCACAACTTTTGTACTTTCTTGCAATCAGAGGCTACACTTGGCACAAAATTGAGAAGTAAAGATACAATGATGATGCTGCTGTAGTAACAAACATCAAGACCACTAAAACTGAAAGAACAAACTAAAAGCAAAGATAACAAGGGTTGTCTCCCTAGAGCTCTTTCTTTATAGCCATAAAGATAGGCTTAAGACTTTAATGATGCTCTCGTAGGAATAAGAGTTGAAGAACAAAAGAGAGCATCAAGAAGCAAACACCAAACACATTTAAGCCTAACATGCTTTCTATGCATAGGAATATTGCAGTACAATAATTCATTGAAGCACAAAGCAATAAGCATAGGAAGACAAAACAAGTGCAGCTTCAAAACCTTCAACATAAAGAGTGGGAACTTGATATTATTGAAATATCTATAAGCATATGTTCCCTTCTCATAATAATTTTCAGTGGGATCACGAATAAACTCAACAATATAAGCATCACATAAAGCATTGTTACCATGATCCACATACAAAAAGGTATCATTACTCTTCATATAAGCAAAATCTTTCTTATTAGGGATAGTGAGAGTAAAGCAATCATAACCATCATGGTAATCATTGTATTTAGGAGGCATATCATAATCATAATAAATTTTATCCTCAATAGTAGGTGGACTGAAAACATCATATTCATCATTGTAATAATCACATATAGGAAGCAAAGTATCATCAAAGTAAATTTTCTCTTCAAAAGTTGGGGGACTAAAAATATCATGTTCATCAAACGTGTCATCCCCAAGCTTAGAGCTTTCCATGTCATTAGCAATATTGATATGCAAAGAAAGCATACTAATAACATCACCACCATCATGATTGTTATGCAAATAATAAAGTTCCATAGGTTTTTTAATTTTCTCTTCAAACACATCATGTCCCAAAGCAAGGTAGAGCTTATAAAGCTCTCTCATATTTTTGTTGTTTTCCATTAAGCAAAACTAGTGAAAAGACATAAAGAAAACGGAAAGGTAAACTAACAAGACTAAAAAGCAATGGTAAAAGATAGCGTGCAACTCCCCTATCTTGAAGAGTGGAGTCCACGACAACGGTGCCAGAAAACTTTGCTTGATGGCTTCTCGCCGCTCGTTGGTTACCCCAAGTGGAAGGTTTGAGATGCAGTGTAGCGGAAGTTTTCCCTTGGCAAAGATACCAAGGATCGATTTCCCCTGAGACTCCTAGTTTCAACAAGAAGGTGTCAACTGCTAACGGCGCCAGATATTAGCAATCAACTTGGACCTGCACACAGATACAAATAACTTTGCTCCCAACGAGTACAGAGAGGTTGTCAATCCCTCCGGCCTTGTCGTTTACAAAGGGTCAAATGCAAGAGATAATAGTGATAGGTAAAACTATAACTAGTATGTAAAAGCAGAAAGTAAATAGCGGATGTGATCAATGATGGTAATATGGACCGGGATCCCATGATGTTCACTAGTGATGTCTCTCTCCCAAAAGACGATAAAACAGCTATGTGAGGTAAACGAATTACAGCTGGGCAATTGATAGAATTATGTGCGCAAACCAATGCTAACTATGTTGCAAGAAAGGTAGAGGTTCAAAGCATGGGCGGTACGCCAAGGCAAGTAGACCGAAATCCATCTGCATCTACTACTAATCATCCACCTTGAGATATCTATCCAGAACATCGCGCTGGTATTAAGTTGCGAGTCCCACCCATAGTGTAAACTCAAAGCAACAGACAACTGCATTAAAAGAACTTTGCGTAAAGTAAACAATCCTTGCACCCGCGGGCACAAGCACCGTTGTTTTCCCCCTTGTGGCAACAGCACATCCCCTAGACTCATGTTTCTGTAACTCAAGCTAGTCATCGAGGGGCATGAACCCACAATCAAGCATAACGTTCCCTCTTGGAGTCACTACCTACTACTTGGCCAAAGCAATAAATAACAACGGAGAACATGCAAGAATTACTTACGAACATAAATATAAAAGAGGTGAATCAAATATATTACTCAGTAACAATCTGAACATAATCTCACAATCCATCGGATCCTAGCAAACTCAACATAGCAACAACATAAGGATTACATATGTGCCTCGATCATGTAGGGCAGCTCACGAGGTCTAATTAGTGAAGCACAAGAAGGGGAGGAGAACATCACATAGCTACTGGTCAAGGACCCATGGTCCAAGGGAGACTACTCACAACTCATCCGGGAGGCGTCCATGGTGGTGGAGAGGCTCCCGGTGGTGATCCTCCCCTCCGGCAGGGTGCCGGGAAGAGTTCTCCTGGTGCTCCCGATCTTGGAAGCGCGGCGGCGGCGGAATAGAGATGAGATCGCGAAAAAGGGTTCCGTCCTCGAGGGTTTCGGGACGCGTGTTAAATATATGCCAAAGGGGGGCATCAGCGGAGGCCTGGGGGGCCTAGGCGCCCCCCCGGCGCGGCCAGGAGGGGGGCCGCGCCACCAGCGCGCCTGGAGCCCTGGTGGCCCCCCTCCGGCCCTACTTCGGCCGTATGGAAGCTTCCGGAACGCTGATTTTTTATATAATTTTTCCGGGATTTTTCTGGCAGTTTTCGTGACGGGAAAACCTGAAATACAAAAACAACAGAAAACAGAAACTGGCACTGGGGGTGCAAAGAGTTAATAGGTTAGTCCAAATATGATCAAAAGTGTATGGAAGTGTATAAATATCATAGCAATATCACACGAAAGAGGCATGGAGCAAGCAGAAATTATAGATACGTTTTGGACGTATCAAAATGCCATAGCTAACTTTTTTTGCCATATAAACCCTAGAACCCTAGAATTGTTTTGCTAATAAATATATTATCCATATAAAAATTCCTAAATTGAACCTAAAATTGATTCCTACTGCGTACCTAATTCAAACATAAATTAAAAACCTAACTAAAATGCCACTAACAAAGAGAGGGTGAGGTGGGGGGGGGGTGGTCAGCCAATACCTAAAGGGAGGCAGAAGGGGTGAGGTCGACGGTGGTGGTGCTGACGAGGAGGACGGAGCGGCGGCGGCAAGGTCGAGGGCGGGCCTGCGTGGTGACGGTGAGGTCGAGGGCGGCCGACGTCGAGGTCGAGGGCGGCTAGCGTCTAGGTCGACGGCGGGCAGGGGCGTCGACGGTGGGAAAGGGCGTCGACGACGGGCAGGGGTGGTGGTCGGCGACAGTTCGAGGTGGGAGAGGTGGAGATGGGGGGAGAAATGACTTGGTGAAATTTTGAGCCCTCGCGGCTGGTGGTTAACTCAAAATAGTGGTAGCGCTGGTTTGGAATCCAGCGCTATGGCTAACTTAGCTATAGCACTGGATCCTAAACCAGCGCTACTGCTAACTCAAAATAGCGGTAGCGCTGGATTAGTATCCAATGCTATAGCTAAGTTAGCTATAGCGCTAGAGTCCAAACCAGCGCTACCGCTATTGTTCTTTTCTTTTTATTATTTCCCATTTCTAGTTTTTTGTTTTGTTTTGTTTTTATTATTTTCCATTTTTTCTGTTTACTTTTATTTTTCTTTTGTATTGCTTTCTCCCTTTTGTTTTTTCCCCGACGACGGCATCTCCCTCCCACACTGCGCGAACATCACCGGAACCATGCACGTGGTTGTAATTAAATGGGTATACGATTACATCATTTGACCGATAGCTGTTACTTAAGTCCGTACACAAAGTGGATATATATATAGGTTTCTGATCAGCTACGTCTGCGATGTTTCACATTGATCTTCTTCCCTTTCTTGTTTGTTGCTGAGTAATTGAGCCCCTCCTTGTGACTTTTCCGGAGGCGTGGATTACGATCTTTCTTAGGTAATGTAGTATTGATTATTCTTTTCACGTATGCTTCATCGTCATCGTCATCGTCATCTTCCCTCATCGGGTTGCCGTATTGTTCGTAGTCTTCCTCGTTGGCTACTCCATCTATTCCGACGATGCTCCTTTTTGATCTCCTCACGACAACACGGCTGGGATTGGCCGGGTCGTTTATGAAGAAGCATTGTGTCATGTGCTTAGCGTGTACCAATGGCTCTTTTTTGGCAAGGACGTTAACGTTCACGGGAGTGCTCTTCGCGTCGGGTATAGACATGGTGGTGAAATACTTGTTTTCTCTTACGACGCCTTGGCCCATCTAACACGGAACATCGTCGCATCATGCATTCCAGCATAGTCAAGCTCCCAGATCTCTTCGACTCTTCTGTAGAATCTTTCAGTTGTGCCATTGGCGTTAGTCACGCATTGAATTGTCACCTCGGAGTTCTGGTAATCACTTTCCATGTCTTTGGCCTTCGTGTAGAACGTGTACCCATTGATATCGTAGGACTGATAGGTCGCGAGCTTGGGCGCGGGCCATGTACTAAGGCGTGTATGAGCAATCCGTCCGAACTGCCCTCTTCCGGGGGATTTTCAAGAACTTGCTCTTTGAACCAATGCAAGAAAGTGGTGTTGGGCTCTACAGTAACTTCGTCGTCCGTCTTGAGCATCCCTTTATCACGGTACTTCTTTGCAATGCTTTCTTTGTGCTGTGCCACATAATCATCTACCACATCTAGGTGTTGTAGCACTACTAAGTTAGCCCTGTCAGAGTCGTTCTGTTGATCCGAGTAGTCCACGTGCAATTCCTTCCGGCCGTTGTTGTGACCATCTCCTTCGAGCTTCCCATCGTGCTTCTTGACGGGAAAACCAACAACACGGTCTCCAATGCCTATATAATTCTCGCAAAAGGAGACGCACTCATGCATCAGATAACCCTGGACGATGTTCCCTTCGGGACGGGACATGTTACGAACGAATCCTTTGATGACCCCATTCATCCTCTCGAATGGCATCATGCTGTGAAGGAATGTCGGCCCGAGGTCGATGATGTCGTCCACGATGTGGACACACAGATGCACCATGACGTCAAAGAACGCGGGCGGGAAGTACATCTCAAGCTCACATAGTATGACAACGATCTCTTTCTGTAGTCTTCGGAGCTGCTTCACACTTATGGACTTTTGAGATATAATGTCGAAGAAGTTGCATAGACCAGTAAGCGTCTCACGGACGTGCTTGTCCATTGTCCCTCTAATGGCAACTGAGAGTATCTGCGTCATCATCACGTGACAATCATGAGACTTCATCCCACTGAACCTTTTCTTCTTGGGGTCTAGTAATCTCCTTATCTTCCCACAGTAACCGGAACTGACTTTGATTACCATAAGGCACTTGATGAATTGATCGATCTCCTTCGCACTTAAGGTGAAGCAAGAAGGGGGGAAATAATTCTCCTCCTTCTTGTTGACTTTTCTACCCCTTTCCCCCTCCTCCGTCTCCGTCTCCATCTCCTCCATCGACTTTTTAAGGTGTGGTTAGCATCTTCGATGCAACTGCACAACACGCATGATCCGTCGGAGGGGCCATTACGAATCGCAATGTTATCCTCCGTCAGGAGGCGGTTTTGAAACATCTGCCACAGGAAGATCTTAATTTTCAACGGGAGGCTGGCCTTCCACAACCATCGAGCTATGTCCAGCACCTCGCACTCGGTTAGTTTACTATACAGAGACTTAGCCAAGAATGTTCTCAAGGAAGAGAGCTTCCAGGAGACCTTGTCCGCACCCAGGATGGTTAAGCATTGACCGATCAAAGCCTTCACCTCGTTCCATTCAATTTCCTCGCCGGGAGGAGCACTACAAAAAAAAACACTTCCGTCATGATACGTGTTTGTCACAGTAGGTCACGTTTTCTTTCATGCATGTACATCCATGACAAATTTATGACAGAATCAAGATAGTCATACCTGTGCTGTCGTAGAAGTGTTCCATGACATTACCAAAATTATCATCACGGAAGTGTCCACTTCCATGACGATAAATCACGCGTCACAGAAGTGCTTTCGTCAAGGGTGACCGACACATGGCATCCATCGTAACGGAACGCCGTTAAGCTATCGGGTCTGCTTTTGGATCCGACGACCCGTTAACAGCCCCGACCAATGGGGATTTTCCACGTGTAAAATCATCATTGGCTGGAGGGAACACGTGTCGGATCACCGTTGGGACAGATGTCATCCACTAATTGGACCCAAAGCGCCTATGATACGTTGACACGTGGCACGGCCCAACAGAGGCCCATTCCGGTGAAAAGGTCGGCCCGTTTGACTTGGTCAAGAGGTGGCGGGCCGGCACACGGCAAGCCTATTAACGGCATGTTCGCATATAGCCCATTTACAGCCCGCTAACCTAGGGCCCGTTTACGGTCTATCCGAATTAGGCCCAGTAGCGTCATATGGGCCGTCCAATATAATTCCAGTCCGTTTTAACTTCTGGCCCATGTATGGCCCATGACGTCTTTCGGCCCATATGAGGCCCTTAGTAACCCTCGGCCCATTAATGACCCGTGGTAAAACTGGGCCGTAATGAACAGTGCCCAACAGAGGCCCATTCCTATGAAAAGGCCGGCCCGTTTGACTTGGTCAAAAGGTGACGGGCCGTCCCACGACAAGCCTGTTAACGGCATGTTCGCATATAGCCCATTTACAGCCTGCTAACCTAGGGCCCGTTTACGGCCTATCCGAATTAGGCCCAGTAGTGTCATCTGGGCCGTCCAATATAATTCCACCCCGTTTTAACTTCCAGCCCACGTATGGCCCATAACGTCTTTCGGCCCATATGAGGTCCTTAGTAACCATCGGCCCATTAACGGCCGATGGTAAAACTGGCCCATAATGAACAGTGTTTCACTTTATACCCATTAACGACCCATTATTCGGTTGGGCCGTTTCAAGCCCATGTTATCTTTCGGCCTTCTCAGGGCCCATTTATTCTTGGGCTCATTTGCGGCATTCCTTTACTGTCATTTTCTGCTTGTGGGCCAAATGCAGCCCGTGGGCCCGTTTGTGGCCCGTTAATACGTTGGACCGTTCATAGCATCATTAAATGCGGCCGATTAATGTCGGCCCGTTATGGTCGGCCCATGAACGGACGATTTCAATTCTAGCCCATTTACGACCATAATGTGGTCTGTTATTGGCCCATGTTTGGCCAACCGATCATTCAGCCCATAGAAGGCCCATTGTGTCTACGACCCGTATAAGGCCCATTGTTTCTACGCCCCGTAGAAGGCCCATTGTTTCTACGGCCTGTAAGAGGCCCATGTTAACTATAGTAAATATGTAGCCTATGGTTAATGTGGCCTAGTTTCAAAAAACAGGTTATTGCGGCCACTAGCAAACCGTGGAAAAAGAACTGCACTGACTACAAGAAAACAAATAAACAAGACAATAAGGAAATAAATAGGCAAGCAACTTACGCTAGGCTATCATGGCTATTACACATATTACATCCACTCGGCATCAAAGTTCGCCACCAGTGCAAATATAGGGAACAAAGCAGCATATAAACGCCGTAGCAAAACAAGTCTAGAACTGAAACCACTTCAGAAGGGCTCAAGAAACAATATCCTGGATACCCATAATGCTGGCAAGATGCTTAGCAAGCTTATTAACTTTCTCTTGTTTGGCGCTTAAATCCTCTAGCACTTGCTATTGCACCAGAAAGTATGCATCTGAATTCTGCAGGGACTTCCTCAGTCCTTCGGCTTCGATGTCTTTCAACTTGAATTTGAGACTCAAGAAGCCGAACTGATTCAGGCAGCGAGTTTGAAGAGCTTGTGCCAGCAGTAGTAGCCAGTAACTCGAACACTACATCAAGACAGGACTTTGGGGTTGTCTCAGTGTCTTCAATATAGTTTTTATCAGCTTTCTTGGAGCCCAACAGGGATGTCTCACTATCTTGAACCTTATCTACATTACTTCCTGTACCATTGCATAACGGGGTACTCTTCTCCAATATTTTATCCGCATTCTAAAAGAGAAACAAACAAACACATCACAGGTTTACAATGTAGCATATGAAACTCATTTTGGTAAACCAGTTCAGTAGTAAGGTGGACAGGATAACAGCATGAAACAAACATATATCTATGTAGTATGGTCACTGTATGGTCTATATCATTCTAGTTTATGTTGCCAAATCAAGATAGATACAGTTCGAATCATATCTATTTAAGACAAAGCAGCTTAGACAGAATATAAGTATGGGAAACTACACAACAATAACAACATTTGTAAGGTGCATGACATGAGAATATAACTATTTATTCAATTGAAACTGAAATCAACATAGAGCAAGTTACAATAGCAAACACGTTAAAGAAACAGGTATAAAACATACCTGTTGCGCCATTGGAGTTTCAATTGCATCCTTCAAATTAGAAATTAGTTGGTATGAGTAAATACAGTGATGGAAGAGCAAAGTAGTATGAACCATAGCTACGGAACCTGACCTGATAATAATTCTTCTTCTGCTTTAAGCGTTGACTTGGGGTTCGGAGTGGTGGTCCTTGTGCTTTGGGCACTGTTGTTGCCTTACTAACTGCTCGTGTCTGGGTGCTCTGTGGTGGAGACGGTGCTGTGTCAACGGGAACTGGGTTACTATCTGTCGGGGATGGGGTTAGAAGGGGTGTAGCAGGTTCTCTGTCCAACTGGGTAGGGGTACAATCTGTGTGAGTATGGGTTATGTGTGGTGGGGCTGGTTCTTGGGCAAGTACAATTGTGCTTCTATCTCTATCGATAGGTAGCACGATCTTTTCTGAAGACCGTGTTTTTACTCCCACAGATACTGCCATCACCCCCTCCAATTGAAATGGCTGATAAACAAGAAAAGTAATTGAATGTACAGACATTGGATAGACAGGTGCAATGGATAGTAGGGAAGAAAACAGGCATGAAATAATTCACATTTATGTTGTCTAACCAAACAGAATAGCAGGACAAAATTTCACATATATGATGGCTAATTAAACAGGATAGCATGACAAAATTTCACATGTATGATGGCTAACTAAATAAGATAGAATGACATACTTCAAAATATGATGACTATGTAAACATGATGACACGATATAACTATACGATGTGTCTATTAAAGTGGTTGGCATGCCATAAATCACAAACATGTTGTCGATAGAAACATGATGACATGATATAATTCACGGATAGAAGGACATAATTCAAAATATGATGACTATGTGAACAGGATGAGATGATATAACTATATTATGTCTTTAGAAAATGGGTTGGCATGCTATAATTCAGATACATGTTGTCTATGTAAACATCATGGCATAATATAATTCAAATATATGATTTGTATACTAAGGAAGTGAGCAGAGGGCAATCGCATATATGATGTGTCAACTAAGGAGATGGCATTCAATATCGTGTATATGATGTAAAAACTAAGCATTGCAATACAACATATGCATGATATGAGTAATATAACCCTGCCAAGTTTGAGCATACACCTCAGGGGGATAATAGGACTGGTCATCTGCCTCTGAATCCTCCTCTGAAGAGCTATCTGTAACCAGCAAGATATCTGCTTCACCAGGTAGCATTATCTGCTCTAAAGACCATGTTTTCACTCCAGATTTCTCCATCACCAATTCAAATGGCTGACGCACACGAAGAGTAGTTGAATATACAAACATTGTCGACAAAAGCAATGAGAAATACAAAAAAGGACATCATGATATAATTCACATATATGACGCTTGGCTAAATAGCATGGCATTGCATAATTCACATATATAATGTCTTGCAACAAGATAGCATTGCATAATTCATATATATAATGCCTTGCAAAAAGATGGCATTGCATAGTTCACATATATGGTAATTATACACTAAACAGGTGGCATTCACACAAATCATGTCTAAACTAATCAAATGACATAGCAATGCAAGATACCATACGCACGATATGAGCAACATAACCCTGCCAAGTTAGAGCATGCACTTGGGGGGGGGGATAGGACTGGTCGTCTGTCTCAGAATCCTCCTTTGAGGAGTTATCTTCCTCTTGATTACGATGTGAAATGGGTAGAGGGGGGCTGCCTTTGCGCCCACCATGGAGCGACGTCTGCATGAAATTTTATTGCCACACAAGGCTCGTCTCTTTTGCTCTGCATGTTCAATTCCATTGTGTACAATAACTGACATGCATAGGAATAAAACATAGTGAGATTATGTAAGGAGTGCATGCACAAATCCAGAGTGAAGGTAGCAAACTGTGGATAGACCCAAAACCAATGATAGCAGGAAAATAATAGCTTTAGTTAAAAAATACAGATAATGGCTCCTTTAATGTTTGTTTGCACCCAACATGAAACTCATAGTAGACATCCGAGATTAACCAGATAGTAGACAGATAATACTGATTGCTGGCCCAATATGTACCCCACAACCATTTTAAAACTCAAGTTTCAACATAAGTTTGTACCTGAGTCAGAGTCTAATAGGTGAACACGACAATAAACTAACATGTCATCATATTAAGCGATGCATAACATAAGCAGACACAGAAGAGTCCGACCTCTCTTGCAGACCCGTGTAGTCCTCAAGGTCATTTGCTCAGTTGATGATGGTAATACAGTTGTCGTGGCTGTTGGCGGCGGGGAAGAAGATATGAGGCGGCGAAAGACAGTCTAGAGAGCGGATCCCTGCTGTGGTGAACCCTTCTGTCATTGGAGCAGCTGAGCTGGGGTGGAACACAGCACCGCAGGAGCAGGACAAACCACACAAGGTTTTCTTTGACACATATCTGTAACAGAAGTAATTGTGTAAGGGCTTATTTGAATTTGAGGATTCTAACAATGCAGGGATAGGAAATAGACATGAATAGGATAGGAATGCTCATGCAAAACAGAGAATTTAAAAACACATGATTTCTGCCAATCAGGGTGTTTGGTTCACAAGAATTGGAAGATTACATGATGCAAAGAAGCATGGTGAGATTAAGTCAAACCACAAGAAGTGTACAATCTCTTTGGCGAAGCCATGTTGATCTCAGCGTGATTGGGTTGGCCGGTTTGGATGCTCCGGCTGACTTGGCTGTCGGAGGAGGGGAAGAAGATCTTTGGCGTTTGGAGATGGAGCCCGAGGTACTGCTCCATTGTGATGGAGGGTTTCGTTGTTGGAGCAGCTCCGGCGAGTTGTACTACGCCGAGGCTGAAGCAGGACAAGAGAGACAACGTTAACCTGAGTGGAATTCTAATAGCATCTCCAATAGATGACATAAAATACATAACCACAAAGTGCTAGATGTATACATCATCCGCTCATGTCTGAACTTAACTGTCGAAACTGAATTTACCTGTTGAAACTGAACTTAGCTGTCGAAACTGAATTTTGTTGTCGAAACTGAATTTAACTGTCGAAACTGAACTTAACTGTCAAAACTGAATTTTGCTCTCGAATCTGAATTTTACTGTCGAAACTGAACGCACTAGAGGTGAGGCTACACGTCAGTCGACTGACTTTTTCATCTCTGGTCAGTCGATTTTGCAGCCGTTGGGTACGAAATCAAGGGCCTGCATTTTATCTTCAACCTCCACCCCCTCGAGCCACCAGCCAGCACCGGCCAAACAGCCGCCCCCGCAGCCCGCGGCGGGCGGTGCGCCGCCCCGCCCGCCCCGAAAACACTCCCCACCCCTGGTCCGCCGCCGCCCCGTCCATCCCTATAGCCCCCCCCATGCCGAGCTTTTTCTCCGGCAATCCCCACGCCACCGCCCCACCACCGCCGGCGACCACCACCCCCACCCTGAACCCTGAGATAGATAGTGGGGTACCTCTCCAGCGAGCCCCCCTCCCCGCTACGGCTGGTTCTTCCTTAACTTCGGTGAGCCCCCCCACCCCCTGAAAATTGACTGACCCAAAAGTCGATTCAGTCGACTGAAGTGTAGCTAAATCAGAGCAGCATCGCAAGCAAGAGCAAGAGCAAGAGCAGCAGTGCGAGCAAGAGCAAGAGCAAGAGCAGGCCATGCAGGGGACTGAGAGCAAGAGCAGAGCAGCAGCGCGAGCGAGTGCTAAAGCAGCAGTAGCTCCTACTGATGTGGACGTCACCGCAGAGGGAGCGACGCCGCGGAGGAAGTGGCCAGTGATGCCGCCGTGGATGGAGCCGCGCCGTGTCGGCTCGAGACCGGTCGCCGGTAGCACCGTGAGATCGAGTCAAGAAGAAAATACGGTGATTAATGTACAACCTCTATGGTGGCGCCGATTAGACCCCAACTTCATCCGAGGAAATGGTGAAGATGATGCTCTTCCGGTGGTGCAGGTGAAGACGACAGTGTGGGAATGGAGGTGGCGCGAAAGAGGAGGGGAACGTTGGGGCAGCTCCTTGGAGGTGGAGGACGGGGTGGCTGAACCGGCGGGACGATCATATGGACGACGGATCCTCATCCGGTACGGTGGATGAGGGACGTCGAGGTGTTGCTGTGGACGACGTCGTCGGGGAAGAGGCTCTGGCTGGGTGGCAGACTGAGGAGGGTGTGGGGCTTCGCGGGTTTTGCCGGCCTCGGTGTACGAATGGTTGGGCAGATGGGATGGGAGTGGGGAACCATGGCTTAGGGACACGCTTGTCCGAAATGTTGGGTAAGTTACGAAAGTACCGCCACCGATTTGAGGCGGTTCTTTCGGTTCAGGGGTATCACGGGCATTTCGCGTGTCGGGATTTCACAGGAGGTGGGAGTTTTTGTGTGCGTTGAAATTTAGGAATAGCAAGGCGCGGGTTGAGATGGAGGGAGTTGTTGGATCACAACGAGACAAAGATATATCTTAAATATTTCGGGCTAGCAAGGCGCGGGTTGAAATTTCCGAACAAGCCTAACGTGTATTGTACCAAATCAATTCACACTACAAATGTCATTCAAAACTTTGAATTCATGTTATGTTCAATTAAAATATTTCGCTACGTGTATAATGCATGCAACCTAGTACTCAAATGAACATTTTAGTGCATTCCAAACGTATATACTACCACTTCAATATGAACTAAATTTGAATTCGTTTCTCTATTTGAATAAGATCTACAATAATGATTGTTGTGAAGTCAAAGCATTTGAATTCGTTTATCTGTTTTAATAAGATCTACAATCGTCATTATTGTCAAGTTAAACCATCGTTTGTGTATTATCTTCACAGCACACCACATGATTAGTCTCGAGTTACATATGAACTATGTGTACTATATGAACTCGAACTCGATTGTCTGAATCCACTTTATGTTGATTTCAAATCATAGTACATTTCAAGCTCTAGCTAGATCTTCACAAACTAAACCATGTCTCATATGTATAATTTGTTTATCACATTATGTATGGTGTCCCGCCCCCTACGCCTACAAGTATTTAGATGTGAGTTGCAAACAACACACACTACCACAAATTCAAATAAAATGTGAGAATGTTCGATATATAGTATTGTTTAGATTGTTCGATATTTAGTTGTAAGATGCAAACGCCACACATTATCACAAATTCAAATAAAATGTGAGATTGTTCGATGTATAGTATGGTTTAGATTGTTCGGCACTTAGCTGTGAGTTGCGAATGCCATGCATTGTCACATTATGGTATAACATGTGCAAAACCACAACACGTGTATCACCGCTATATTCATGCATGCGTATGTTTAAAACACTATGATCTCCTATTCAAATATATGAATCCACTTTCATATCAAATTATGATCTTTGTTAGTCTCTTACACCCACACAATCCTCTAACCTTTCTAGCTACCACGAACTTTCTCTCGTGCATGCACATGCCCTCCTCACCCTCCCCCTCCCCCAGCATTCTATCCATCGCGCACATTCATTTTGTTTCCTTTAGGTCGTTCTCCCACAGTCTCCACAACTCCTTTCCGACACACACCGATCGATAAACCTCTCCAACGATGTCTGCCTACAACATACACACGCACCTTCAATCTCCTCCTTTATGTGTCCTTACCTCATGTCTCTCATACGGTCCCACACACGTGTAAACTCTGGCCCCTCTTTTCATCGATCTCACAACCGCACACTCCCCCCTATCTAGCTAGTAGCTGGGCCTCTCGCACCACCTCCTAGCTCCATTCTCTCTGTCTATCCGTCTCGCCGGGCCTTATTTGCCTCTAACAAATGGACGTACACCGACCAATCTCCGCTATACATATAGCTAGCTAGGTCCTTATAACTCGTTTTCCCCACGCGTCGATCGATCTACCTCATTAGTTATGTCTCTCCCTTCCTCCGACAAACAACAATTCATCTACTGATCTAGTTAGGTTTGCTTACCAAACACATGGTTCCCCTTCATCATCCATGGATGTGTCCCAACAGATCTATCACGCACAAGCACACACAGAAACACATCCCCACTCTTATTGATAATATTCCAGTTCCACCCTTAGTTTGTCTAGTAGGCCTCTCGCACCAGCAACTCCATCACCCATCCAGCAATCTACCCCTCTCCCTCCCTCTCTCTCTCCTCTCTCTCTCTCTCTCTCTCTCTCTCTCTGTCCCATCCTATTTCCCATCCTTCAGTTATGTATGGATGTCGAACAATCTCCCTCAAGACATAGTTGGGTCTCTCCTTCTCAACACATATATGAGTCGTTCTACCTCTATAGTTAGGCCTCTGCCTACCCCTCCCCAAACCCCCTCCCACACACACACATAGATACATCGAGCGCTCTAGTCATGTCTCCCTGCCACACACAAACTTGACCTGTGCCCTCTGACATTCCGGTAGCTAGGTCAGTCGCCCTATATCTTTGACTTGCACACACACACACACACACACACACGCACACACACACATAATTTTGATGGCTCTCTTCATCGATCTCGCACCCACTCACTTGATCCTCTCTTCGACTCTACCGATATCTATGACTCCTCCCTCTCTTCTCGTGTATCGCCCGACCCTCTATATATGATATGGATAGGCCTCCATTTCACACACATTGCATGTAAAATTTTGTTTTAGATGTCATCGACACATATTCCCACAAATACATTCACGAAATCAACCCCCCCCCAAGACAAAAAAACACTCACAAACGCACACAAGCCATTTGTCTAGGTTTGTATCTCTCACACACACCCACATAGGTGGGGGACGTGCACGAAGAGAAAAGATGCACGCACGGCGCACGTACTCCCGTCTCTTTTCCAACCACACCCGCGCGGATACACGGTGGAGCTCATTTCAGTATGAAAAGGCAGCCCACGTGGTAACTTGACACGTGTACTGGTTGTCCACTAGATGGAGGGAGGATCGCCTACCACGGGTAAACAAACAAATTGCGACTTGACGCGTTATGTTAAAAAAGAGGCAAACCATGTGGGGCCTACCTTAGAGGCAAGGCTCTATACACTGGAGTACTTTTGATGTGTCCCGTCAACTCGCAGAACGAGGAGAAGCTTGCTTAGTACGCTGTCTCCCCCGCCCATGGGCGCGGTGGCTCGCAGGATGAGGTGAAGCTTGCTTACTACGCCCTTACGCCCGCTCCCTCGCCCACGCGCACGGTGGCTCGCAGGACGAGGATAAAATTTTACTACTCCCTCCGTTTACTCCTCATCCCTACTACCTTGGTTAGAGAGATTATCATATTGTTTGGAATATATATGTCCTTTAGTAGATTTCAATATGAACTACTAGTACATACTCCAAACACCGATGTATATAGATGTATTTTAGAGTGTAGATTCACTCATTTTGCTTCGTATGTAGCATAAAGTTGAGACACTTATTTTGGAACGGAGGGAGTACATATTTGCTATGATCTATCAATCATTGAGATGTAATAGCATGCATGTTAGTCTCCTTTGTATTTGATGAAATGTTGCAACGGGCAACCTTGGACGCAAGATACATGTAACAGAAGCTGGAAGCTTCATAGCATTGTACTATCTCGCTCATAAATTACAGTATGTACTATACAAGTACTTCCTCCGTTCCTAAATATAAGTCTTTGTAGAGATTTCACCATGAACCACATACGGATGTATATAGATGCATTTTAAGTGTAGATTCATTCATTTTGTTCCGTATGTAGTCCACCTAGTGGAATGTCTACAAAGGCTTATATTTAGGAACGGAGGGAGTACTATGTAAAGAGTTAGGTGTCGCACGGTGTCCAGAAAATATGGTGAAAGTGTGAGGTGGGCCATGTAATCATCGAGCCTGCGTGTTTTCACTGCTCTTGCACTCCTCCGCCGTAAGAATGGAGAAAATTGTAATCTAGTAGTACCTCCTTTTGCCGAAAGCGTGGGACATCCAGCAGTCCTACTACCTCAATAATAATGACCAATGAGCCGTCAAATCACATAGACCCAGCAGTAAGTTGGACGGACAAAGCAACCATCACTCTTGAATCCGCTTCTCCCTTCAACGCAGGCACCAGTGAGAGGTCGCGTCCGCTCTACCCGGGCATGAATGCGGCACCGATTCTTTGGAGCGGCACTGACCGTTTCGGGCGGGAAGCGCGCGCGAGCGATGGAGGGGCTTTGGGTGCGCCAGGCTGGTCAGGAGCGGGCGTGGCAGCTGTCCGCCTGTCCCTACCGGACGCCCAAAAATGAGAGGATGCACCGACTCTCGCGGTTAAAATCGTACACTACACACCATCTCTCTGTAGGAGTAGGTCGATTTGTCGCTCTCTCTAACACACACATGCTGTTAAACACACACACGCACACGTACATGCACACGCACACACAGGTTCATAGAATAGGAAAATCGTGCGAGTGCGAAGCCACAGGAAGTGAGATAGAAATGGAGTACGTACAAACTATGACCAGCCTAAGCAATGTAACCAAACACTCATTACTCTGCCTTGTTATCTCCCCCGGAAACCCAATGCATGGAGCGCAACTATGCGCTGATCAGTCAAGAAATCAAAGTCGGCTTGCATGCGAGTTAATACGTGGCCCTGCATGGTAGCTAAAATGGCATCTCTTAGGGCTTCTTTGATTCCAAGGATTCTCAAAGGAATTTTGAAGGATTTAATTCCTTAGGATTTTTTCTTATGTGGGTTGTTTGATTCATAGGATTATAAACCATAGGAACTTTTCCATAGGATTCATTTGCACTAGATTTCATAGATTTTTTTAAAGAATCCTACGTTTTTTCTGTGCACGATCGAACACTCATAGAATCATGTAGAATTCAAGATGACATGCCACCCCAATCCGACGTTTTGCCTATTCCTGCGTTTTGGAAATCCTACGAATCAAAGAGGCCCTTAGGCTGGTTGTAACGGGGAGTATCATATTCTAGTATCATGCTATGATACTAGTGTATGATACTACATCCGTAATGCATAGTATCATATGTTGGTATCATAGAGTAGTACATTTATTGGTATGCATGACACAAAGTAGCACATCATTTAATATGATACGGTATCATGATATGATACTCAAGCCTCTTTTTCTTCATTTAATTTCATGCCACCTCATCAAAATTGCTTAGTTGGTATGCATGATACTACCTATGATACTCCCATTACGGGCAGCCTTAGTTGTTTGGATCCATTGTTGCGTTTAGAGACAGAAATTAGGGCTTTGATTGGAGGAATGGCCAGTCAAGTTTCTCCTTCTCCTCCAATCTGCTTGCACCTTGGTCCCGCTGCACTTTCTAACTTGACTTATTACACCTAGACGGAGGGAGTTGTACGAGATACGGTGGCACACTGACTTAGGTCGAATACAAGTGCCCAAAATTGTGTGCATGTTATAATAAGGATTCACTTAAAATAGTATGTGAGCGAACAGAGGGATCAATTGGACAGTGTTCCGGAGCAGTAGCGAGATGTGTGAGGTAAGATACACCGCTGGCGCTTTTATTTTTTCTTATTAATTTGTTTGTTTCACCCTCTGACTGGTGGGACCCAGCGTACTACGTGGAGAGAGGTAAGGTGACTAAGGCTGCATTATTTTTGCACCACTGTGGATAGTCTTACCACCAAAGCCACATGGCGTGATTATGATTTAAATCCCAATGACTCCCACACACACACACACACACAAATACGGCATGCTTGTCACACGAATGCAGGAATGTATAAAAGGTTATTTTCCTCTCATTGAACATAGCGGGAGGGTTGTGTAGCTAGTTAGCCTGTTCGCTCATCAAACTTGAGGTCTCGGGTTCAATAACTATACTTGAGCATAATTCGTGCCAGGAGTATTCTTTGACTAGTCAAAATGGATGGATACGGAGCTATACGATCTCGTAGTGACCGTATAATCACCTCATCACATATAATCTGCAGCCTCGGCGTTTGTTTTATAGGGTTTGCACTCTTCACACTCTCTCCAATATATATATACATGCTGGAGCCTCAGCGCTCGTAGTTGTTCTCTTCACACTCTCTCACCCTCTCCAAGTCTAAACAAGACTTCGTTGGCCTCTCTCTCTCCCCTCACTACTGGTCTGCTTGTAGTTGTTCTCTTCACACTCTCTCACCCTCTCCCGATATAAATAAGACTTCGTTGACCTCTCTCTCTCCCCTCACTGCTGGTCAAAGAGCCGGCAGGATCCGTCTGCCGGGAAGGGAAGGAGGCTTAACGCTGTCGCCGTCGGCGAGGGAGGGAATCCACTACCGGCGCAGTTGTTCACTTTCACCCAGTGGCGGCGCGGGAGGGCCTCCGACCACTTCTTCTTCGCCGCTGTACATAGTGTGGGTCGAACGGCCTCCGGTCGCCCACCGAACAACACCCCAAGAACCTTAAGGTATAATTTACTTATTCCACATTCATTGCTCTAGCTGCATGTGGGATTTTTCCGCTTCTGCACACGAATCTAGGTGTCGGATCAAACAGAAAAGTAATGGGGAAAGTTGTATACCATGAATCTAGGACGTGGTTCAAAGAGGAAATGAATGGGGGAAAGTAGTGGGAAAAGTTGTATAGCATGAATCTAGGACGTGGTTCAAAAAGGAAAGGAAGGGGGAAAGTAGTAGGGAAAGTTGTATCTCATTAATCTAAGACGTGGTTCAAAGAGGACAGGAATGGGGGAAAGTTGTATAGCATAAATCTAGGACACGGTTCACAGAGGAAAGGAAGTGGGGAAAGTACTAGTACAGAATGGCTATCCAATACCTACGTTGGTCGAAAAGGGAAATCTAGGACATGGTTCACAGAGGAAAGGAAGTGGGGAAAGTACTAGTACAGACTGGCTATCCAACACCTACGTTGGTCGAAAAGGGAAAACAATGACAAACGCAGTACGCACATCTGTAATGAACTGATCTTTTGTTTTGGGGGACAAGGCTGTAGAGTTTGAGTAGGACTAGATTTGCTGCGCTCACATAGGGAAAGGTGTCTAAAGATAATAAAACTGGGACCAACACAAAATATGCTCCTTGGTTGTTTATTCTTTGTTGCAATTGACTGTGCATCACCCCAGTACATCGGTAGATGCACATGGTACTAGTGCGTCCACTGTCCCGCGCAACTCTTTAGCTGTTGTTAATCTAAGGCTCTGTTTGGTTAAAAACTCCCTAGTCCCTACTTGCTTGGTTCCAGGGACTAAACATGGACTAGAGGTTATTAAATGACATGCTAAAAGACCATGTTACCCCTAGTAATGAACTAATAGAGACAAGGTGCCATGCGTGGCAGGGGCAACTGTTGGAAAAAGTCCCAAAAAGACTCTCCCTCGGGGTCTTCTTTCTTTAGTCCCAAGTGCCCAATTTTAGTCCTCTAAAAGTCCCTCCTGTTTGGTTTAGATGGGACTGAACGAAGTTTTTTAGTCCATCCACTAAAATGTCCCTGTAAACAAGCACCCTCTAATAATGCCGCTGGAAAATTAATGCAATGCCATAGTTAAAGGCAAATTACATGTTTAACGAATTTTATTGTTAATATAATCTCTCTGTTAATATTAATCAATGCCACCGTTTGAAAAATGCTACTGTCTTGCTTTCTTTCCCATTTAGATAAGGTAGATGCTTCTTTTTGTTGGCTTCTGTGTCATCCACCGTTATTGACCATTAGTTGTTTCCTTTGCACCTCTGTGTAAACAGGGTTATCTACTTCACCTCGTTGCCATTGTGACCTTTTGTTGCACTGCACAAAACACTTTTGTTTTAAGAGTGCTTTGTGCAGTTCAACCAAAATGTCACACCGACAACGTTGCTTGACTGCTTGATCTTAGTGGAACTGCACAAGAGGAGATCTTACTTCCTATATGTGTTGGCAAATTTGGTTCAGATCTTCTTCTTGTGAGTTGTTTGAATTCCGTGTCATCAGAGGTCAGTACTAGCCTTCTTTCACATCGAAGGCGAAGCTTGTCTATTATTGAGCCAAGTGATGAAGAGGAAGAACAAGAGGAAGAAAAACAAAAATCAACTCCTGGTGCTATAAAGAAGCACTGGAACTGTGATGACACAAGTAGTGACATAGTTTTGCATCTTAATTTATTGTTATGGCTGGAACGAGCAATTGTTTTGCCACTGATTTGATGCCACTCTTAATGTAATACGTAATTATCTCTACTTGTGCAAACAGGGATCTTCTTTGAAGATACCATATATTTTAGTGGAACTGCATAAGAAGATGTTAGAAACATTAATCTAATCGAGGAGTATATAGTAAGCATGTCCACCATAGTAGATTGCAACAGATGGTTCCGGAGAAGTGCTTCATCTGTATGCTCTACACAATAAGCCTCTTGACAAAGGTTGGTACTCGCCCACTGATTTCATCCATATGATTGAGCTTTGTCATCTCTATTGGTGTTGTGCTACTGTTTAGATACTGTCATCAAAAATTGGTATTGTCCTTGAGAAGTGCTTCATCTGTGCGGTTTTAAATAGTTCCTTTCTTTTTTTTAGCAAACAGGGATGCTAGCATTTAATTATCCTCTTGTCTTTGCACAACAGGATCATCCTCCTCTGAGGCCTTGTTTGGTTGAGGTGGTTTTTGAAGGGGAATGGCAGGGTTTGAGGGGGGTTAGATCCCCTACAAGCCAAAATCCTCTGCAATCCACCCCAATCCCCCTGGGAGGAGGATTAAACGAACAAGGCCTGAAGAAGAATATGGAGTACGTGAAGTGACTAGTTGCGATTATGCCAGGATGAAGAAGCCATGCCTATCTTCTCACCAGAAGGAGCAGTTGAAGGATGGTTACATTACCCCCCACAAGACCAAACTAACTTCAGCTCAGAAGGACTGACAAATCTCCATTTTCTTGCTATGATGCGCGAGTACAATGTTGTTCTAGGATTCTTTCCGGTGAGTTCCATTTTTTTAAACGTGTGCTCTACATGGACCATGAAGGTGCCTGTTTAAACTGTCAATTCATAGTACAATTTTCTTTATACTAATCACTTTTTTTGTATTTGTGCAACCAGGGGTGCTCAGCTTGATTTCAGTGGGAACTGCACAAAATGTTCATGAATACATCGAATCATTCATTTCCACCATAAGAAAGGAGGTGCCGATAAGTTCAAGGCATTGCAACATATAAGGGTGAAATCATACAAGCTACGCGTGAATTTGGTTGATTTTGGTGGAACTGCAGAAAAGGAACAACTAGTTTATTTAGCACGAGGTGTCATGTCAATGTACGAACTGATGGCAAACCCTGCCCATTCCACAATCGTAGGCATTTGATATTTTGGAATGGGAAAACCTTGTCAAATTTTGCTCATTGGTTTAGCAAGAATATATGCGTTTGATATTTTCGAATGGGACGCCCTTTGCTGTCAGCAGCGTCGATCCATTTTTTCTTTATTCTTTAGTTGTGAAGTAAATATTGGCTCTGACATGTGAATCGCTGAGATGCATAATCATCGATAGTTTTGAATGTTCTCTATGAATTGCTAGGCCTGTGTGTTTGATTGCAATGTACAGGAACGCTAAAAAGCTGCTCAAAATGTTTGTACTCCTTATGTTCGTTTTTACTTCACACATTGTGAAAGTGCATACTTTTTTCTATAAGATTGGTGAAAGTAGAGATACTTTGACTGCAGACATAACTTGTATGCAGACTAGAAAGGACCGGAGGGAGTACATGTGAAACTGCTGCAAACGAGGTGATCACCCTAGGAATAATGCTAGTACGTATTGTTTTGCATGTTCATCCAATGCCAGTGATACAAGAATTCGAACTAATTGAAATAAATTCATTCATACACAGTCGAATTTCATATAAACATGCTAAATTTCATTACATTTCATACATTCTTCAACTAAAAAGGGGTGCGCTGGAGGTATAATTAATTAACCGAAGCTACCCACATGTGTCCGGCTGAGCCGAACAGAAGCTTCAGTGACTTAACTGCAGGTGCAGTTGTGTAACTGACATGTGGCCCAGATGCCAGTTGGGCCCACGTGTCAGTCAGCCAACTGCATCAGCAGTTAAGTAGAAGCAGCGTCCTTCTCCAACATAGCTCTCCGACTCCACGTCGCTGCTAAAAAGCTAACCGGCCGGAGGGTAGCAGCGGTGGCCTTACTTGGACCCGAGCGGCAGCGACCTACCGTGTTCTACTATTCGTCATTTTCTGTGTGGCGCGGCCTTGTTGGCAGCGGGGCGGGGCCTCGGCGGAGCCGGCGATGTCCTCTGTCTCGTTGCCGGTGGGCGGCGCCTCGGCGGAGCGGGGGAAATCCTTCCCTTCGTTGCCGGCAGGGTGGGGCCTCGGCGGAGCCGGCGGTGTCCTCTGCCTCATTGTTGGTGCCGTCGGGCCACGGCGGAGCCAACGGTGTCCTCTAACTCGTTGTTGGCGCCGTAGGGCCTTGTCGACGCCAGCGGAGCGGGGACTCGTCGGAGCCGGCATTGTCCTCTTTGTAGGCGGCCGCAGCCTCCGCCACCCGCATGCGGTACCGCCAGCGCTCGAGGCGGCCTTCGCGGGTGGAGCGGTACGAGTCGAGCAGCGCCTCCTGCTCCGCCCACTCCGCGGCGATCTGCTCCTCCGCCTGCATGTGCTCCTAGAGGAGGTGGTGGTTGTAGGCGGCGTCGGCCTGCGCCTCCCGGAACTTCTCCTCACGCTTCTGCCTCACCGTGTCCATATATTGGGCACGGGCCTCGCCGATGGTCATGGTGCAATGCACCAGCGAGGATGGCATAGAGGAGGGTGGTTGGCGCCAGATCGTCGACTACCATGTTCTCCATTGGGACGTCATCGTCCCCCGGCTGCCTGCCGGCCAGCCAGTCGGCAGCAATGGCTGCCATCTCCTTGTGGTCCGTCGTTTGCCCGTCCCCGAAGAGCGCTGGAGCGCGAGGAACCCATGGTGGGCAGTAGTGGTGTGGACAGGAGAATAGGAACGTATGCGGATGACTGCGGCTATGGCCGGCGCAGCAGTTTATATAGCAATGGTGGGCGGCAGAGGGATGGACGTGTGGCGCCGGAGTAGCCGCCTTGGCAACCGCGTATCATTAATGTGGGCGGCAAAAGGACGGACGACACTTGTGTCATTTGAAGGCGAAACAATCGCATGCACCGGGAAGCGGGGCGGGCGGCGCTGACCGTTTCGGGCGGAAAGCTCGCGCGGGCGAGGGAGGCGGTCTGGGTGGGCCAGGGCAGTCAGACTCATGCTTGGCAGCGGGTCGGTCCAGCAGTCGGACATGCTGGCTCGCCAGCTACCTCGCTGAACTGAGCGACGACAATTAGACGATGGATGTAGCTTCCGACCAGGAGCCGGCGCCACTGTCCAGGCCGGTTCATGCCGTGTTCACCATAGAGCAGGTGCGGCCGCACTTTGACGCCCTAATGGCGGAAGAGCTACCAGCGCAGGAGGACCTGTGCTGCAACCTTCGTCTCCTCAACGAGCACCGGTGAACAAGCGAACGACAATGTCGTCGCACACATGTGGCCCTATGATCCTGGCTTCCCGAATGAGCAGCGGGCGCTGTATCAGACGATCCGTAGGGCCCGCGAGGCCCTCTCTGTCTTCATTCGAGTTGTTGTGCTCGCCGTGGCGCCGCCGTCTCGCGTTGTCAACATGGTCAACGGACATGAGGATGAGGAGATGACTTTACTTGGAGAGGATGACAGTGGAGACCCACCAGGGCCATAGCCGCACGTACGCAAGTGCCTCCTTATTAGTACATAAAACTATTTTTTTTGCTTCCTCCGGGTTTCCTGACATCACGGTCTCACACCATTGTCAACCTATGTAGTCAATAAACGAGAGAATTGCACAAGAAGTGTCCGACAGCTGGGACCAAGAAACCCGAGCAGTATTTGTGTTTTTGAGGTGTGAGCACTGCAGAGTTTTTCTTGAGCGATGTTTAGCCCAGATATTAATTTTTCTCCTCTGAACAACAACGAAAACATCGCTGCAGCTATTAACTGGGCGGGCTATGGCCCGTCTAGCCCAGGCCAGATATCCAGCCCAGATATTATTATTTTTCAAGCTGAAAATGGCTAGCCCAGCTATACTTTTTTTAGGAATAACCAGGCAAGGTCAAGTTGTTATTCTCCGTCCCGCTGGGTTGCAAATCTTTGCTAGGAGGGATGCATTACACTTAACAAGAAAATGGGCTTTAAGAAATAATAAATGTGATGTAATTATAAAAACATGGCAGTAACTATAAAAAATGCACCAAACACGTAATTACTTTATAAAATATTATTTTTAGATATTGAAAATTTTAATTTCATTAATTGTTGCGAACACAATATTTTGTTGGATTTTTACGTAATATAAATTTATATTGAAATTGTATTTAATCTGACTAGAAATTTCGGGATAAAAATATTTCGGATCCTATCAAAATGTGGGAAATTTTATTGAATTTTGTTTTGAACGATTGGGTGAAATGGTGGTGTACTTTTAACAAACTGTAAATGGGCTGTAGTAAATTCCATTAGAATTCAAAAATTGGATGCACATTCTTACAAATCTCAAATGGGCTATAAGTTCTCTACCACACACTTGTGGCCTTACTAAGTTGACGCGTCCCCTAAAAAAAGAGAGTTGACGCGTATGCAAGGCATTGTCAACTTATAGTCAACACACGGTTCTAGCAGCAGTGGCCGTTGGATGTCCATCCAACGGATACCATGCTTCTTCTTCAATCTTGGATATTCCAGCTTCACCCGCCCAAAAAATGATTCCTCCCCCTAATATCTGGGGCGCACCATTTCAGAAGCTGACCTGTTGGCCTGCTAAGTTGACGCGTACCAAGGGCTTTGTCAACTTAGTCAATATAAACGATGCTAGCTGCAGTGACCGTACGATGTCCATCCAACGGCCGTCGTGCTTCTTCAAGCTCTGGTCTTCTTGCTCCAGCCGCCTAAAGCAGTGCCGGTCGTGCCGCCTGCTCCTGCCTCCAGTGGCCGGTTGTGCTGCCGCGCAGGCCTCTCCGCCCCCTACTACTCCCACCGCTAGCCTGGCCATCCCTCTACTCACCCATACCCCCTGTTATTCCGCGGTGACACCAGCCTCACACCGTAGCCAAACCAGTGAACCCTTGTACTCCTCTCCGCGTGGGCTTCCACTGCCGCGTCTTCGCCGGCTCCGCGTCGTCCCCTTCCTCGGCCTCGCCGTCGTCCACCGCCCTGGTGCTCTCGGCGCGGCATGGTCAACATGGTCAAGGAACGGCTTCCATCGGACATGGACTGTACGTGGAGAGGATGACAGTTGGGTCCATGGCGGCAGCAAGGAAGTGTCTCCTTATTACGCGCAAAATAATTATTCCTCCACCTGACATCGGTGACCCACCGGACGGGCCACCGTATTTCGCGAAAAAACGTTTCCCCCTGACTGCTGGGACCCACCGGACGGGCCACCGTATTGCGCGAAAAAAACGTTCCCCCCGCTGTCAGCTTGGGCCCACCAAAGGTGCCTCCTTATTACACTCAAAAAAACAATACTCCCACTGCTGGTTGGGACCCACCTTGGTGGGAGGCTGACTTGTGGGCCTACTAAGTTGACGGGGTTGGAGTGCTTTGTCAACTAAGTCAATATAAACGATTCTAGCTCCAGTGACAGTACGATGTCCATCCAACGACCGTAGTGCTTCTTCAACCTCTGGTCTTGTTGCTCCAACCGTCCAAAGCAGCGCCGGTCGTGCCGCATGCTCCTGCCTCCCGTGGCCGGCTGTGCTGCCGCGGAGGCCTCACCGCCCCCTAATATTCCCATCGCTGGCCAGGCCATCCCTCTACCCACCCACACCCCCTGTTATTCTGCGGCGACGACAGCCTCACACCGCAGCGCACCAGTGAACCCTCATACTCCTCTATGCGTTGGCATTCACTAACACGTCTTCCCCGGCTCCGCGTTGTCCCCTTCCTAGGCGTCGCCGTCGTCCACCGCCCTGGTGCTCTCGGCGCGGTGTGGTCATCGTGATCAAGGAACGGCTTCCATCGAACGTGGACAATACGTCGAGAGACTGACAGCTGGGTCCACGGCCGCAGAAAGGAAGTGCCTCCTTATTATGCGCAAAATAATTATTCCTCCACCTGACAGCGGGGACCTGATACGTCTCCAACGTATCTATAATTTTTGATTGTTCCATGCTATTATTTATAAAGTCTTGGATGTTTAATGGGATTTATCATTCACTTTTATATCATTTATGGGACTAACCTACTAACCCAAAGGCCCAGTCCAGATTGTTTTTTTGCCTATTTCAGGGTTTTGCAGAAAAGGAATATCAAACGGAGTCCAAACGTAATGAAACCTTCGCAAGAGATATTTTTCGAGAAAATCATGCACAGGAAACTTCAGGACCAAGTCAGGGGACAGAGGGGCTGCCCTCGAGGGTGGGGGGCGCGCCCCCCTTCCTAGGGCGCGCCCCCCTGCCTCGAGGCTCCCTCGTGTGGCCCCCGATGCCCTCTTTCTTCCTATATATATCCACGTACCCTAGAAACTCCATACGCGAGAGAAAACCCTAATTCCACCGCCGTAGCTTCTGTTCTCGTGGAGATCCCATCTTGGAGCCTGGTCCGAAGCTCCACCGGAGGGGGATCCATCATGGAGGCCTTCATCATCATCATCACCGCCCTCACCATGAGTTGTGAGTAGTTTACAACAGACCTTCGGGTCCATAGCTAGTATCTAGATGGCTTCTTCTCTCTCTGGATCTCAATACAAAGTTCTCCTCGGTCTTCGAGGAGATCTATTCGATGTAATCTCTTTTTGCGGTGTGTTTGTCGAGATCCGATGAATTGTGAGTTTATGATCAAGGTTATCTATGAAAGATATTTGGTTCTTCTCTGAACTTTTTATGTGTGCTCATAATATCCTTGCAAGTCTCTTCAAATTATTATTTTGGTTTGGCCTACTAGATCTATAGTTTTTGCAATGGGAGAAGTGCTTGGCTTTGGGTTCAATCTTGCGGTGTCCTTTCCCAGCGACAGTAGGGGCAGCAAGGCACATATTGTATTGTTGCCATCGAGGATAAAAAGATGGGGTTTTCATCATATTGCTTGAGTTTATCCCTCTACATCATGTCATCTTGCTTAAGGCGTTACTCTGTTCTTCTGAACTCAATACACTAGATGCATGCTGGATAGCGGTCCATGTGTGGAATAATAGTAGTAGATTCAGGCAAGAGTCGGTCTACTTGTCTCGGACGTGATGCCTATATGCAATTATCATGCCTAGATAGTCTCATAGTTATTCGCTTTTATTTGTTGTTTTATTAAACTAAAAATACAAAAAATATAAACTATCATCTCTATTAGATCTCACTCCCGTAAGTGACCGTAAAGGGATTGACAACCCCTTATCGCGTTGACTGTGAAGTTCTTATTTGTTTGTGCAGGTGCGAGGGACTCGCGCATGGTCTCCTACTGGATTGATACCTTCGTTCTCAAAAACCGAGGGAAATACTTACGCTACTGTGCTGCATCTCCCTTTCCTCTTCGAGGGAATACAACGCAAGCTCAAGAGGTAGCAGGACCCACCGGACGGGCCACCGTATTTCGTGAAAAAACGTTTCCCCCAGACTGCTGAGACCCACCAGCTACATCTTCGCACGCAAGGTAGTGCGTCCGGGCAAAAAAAATGATTCGCCCCCTTGACTGCTGGGACCCACCAGCTACATCTTCGCACACAAGGAAGTGCCTGACAGTCGGGATCCACCTGGTCGAAGTATACGTAGCATTGTCATTCTAGTCGCGAACGCGTACATACATACCGGTCGATGTAGAGGCGCACACGTGTCATAGTAGAGGCACACACGTAGCATGTACACGTACGTACAACGGCCAGTGTGCAAGAAAGAAAATACGGCCACGTACGTACATACGGGCTGGGTCTCGAACGCCTACTCGTGCATACGTACGGCCAGGGCTCGTGTACATGGCTGGGTCGGAACAGAGAAACAGCATCGTTGTCGTGTTCATGGGGAGCCAGCCGGCTGGGTCAGAACGGAATGCGTCGTCGTGTTCATCAGGAGGGCTTGGACAGAACAGCCAATGGAAACGAGGGCTCGCGTAGCATAGAATGGAGGAAACAACCTTGTGTTTGACCGGCCACGTTCGAAACGGGATCCTGTTCATCGGGAGGGGTCTGGCGTACCGCAAAACGGAGGAAACAGACCTCCTATGGTGTAAATGGGGGTCCTGTTGATCGGGAGGGGTGTGGCGTACCGCAAAACGGAGGAAACGGACTTGTGTTGGAGCACTACGGTCGAAACGGGGGTCATGTTCATCGGGAGGGGTGTGGTGTACCGCAAAACGGCACTCCACGGGAGACTATTCATCTCCACCGTCGACCCCCTCCAGCCTCCACGGGCTACTGTTCATCCACCATCGACCTCCTCCAGCCTCCACCTGTGACTGTTCATCCATGGCCCCTGTTCATCCAGCCTCCAACGCGCGCTACTCCACTGGCTATTGTTCAACCAGGCCTCTCCATGGGCTCCAGTTCAACCACCCCTCCACGGGCTACTGTTCATCCAGCCCTCCACCGTCTACTATTCATCCAGCCCTCCACGGGGTGGTCCTGTTCATCCACCCCTCCATGGGGTCCTGTTCATGTAGCCCCAACCGGCTCGATCGATCGGGGTCCTGTTCATCCAGAGGCAACACCACGGGGTCCTGTTCATCCACCCCCACCGGGAACTGTTCATCCAAACCCCCCAGCAACGCTCACTATTCATCCATAGGCATCATTGATCGGCTTTGCTCAGGTTCAGTAACGCGTAGCCTGCAGTAGTGAAGGAATCGCTCGATCAGGCTCAGTTAACAGCCATCGATCGATCGCTCAGGTTCAGTAACGCGTAGCCTGCAGTGCAATCGCTCGGGTTCTGTTAGAGCCCAATGCCTCGCACCCACGCGCGTGCGTGTACAAGGCGCATCGCTCGGCCCCGACCACCCACCGTAACTGGGAACACCCCGATATTTTCCTCACCCTCGCTTCTACCATGGTTTTTTCCGTCATGGTCGGCCCAAAGAATGTCAAGCAGCTGCGTCTCCGGCCCACCCAGGACGAAAAGCCTATTTTCTGTCATAGAAGTAGGAACCCACCACATCTATGATCATACCGTTTTTGTCACAATTATTGTCATAGAAGTGTCATAAATATGACAGAAACAAATTCGTTCATCCCAAAATGTCACAGATGTGTCTTTTTTTTGTAGTGGAGAGCTCTAAGAAAGGTAACCGAAGGAGGAGAGGTCCGGAGTGCCTTTCCCACCATCAGCGTCGTGTTAGAGGCAACTTCGAAAATTGCAAGGTGACTGTGCCAAAGAGGAGAAGTGTCGATCCAGGAGTCCTGCCAGAAACGGGCTGACTGGCTGTCCCGGACCAGAAACTTAGCCCCTAATGTGAAAGCGGGTCGCACAGCCTGGATCCCATTCTAGAATGAGGAGCCTGATCGTTTTGCAAAGAAAACATTACCGTTTGGGAAGTACTTAGCCTTAAGTAGATCAGCCCAGAGACCCGACTTGTTTTGTGCTAGCCTCCACCACCATCGAGAAAGGAGGGCGACATTCATTAATTTCGAATTCAAAATGCCCAACCCACCAAACTGTTTTGGACGGCAAACCGCAGCCCATTTGACTAGGTGGTACTTCCTCTTAATGTTTGTTCCCTCCAAAGAGAAACGGGAGCGAGTCATGTCCAATTTAGCGTGCACCCCATCCGCAAGGAGGAACATTCCCATGGTGAATGTAGGGAGAGAGGATAGTCTACAGTTAGTAAGTATAAGTCTTGCCGCGGAAGACATAAACCTCCCACGCCAAGGGCTCACTCTACCCGCTACCTTTCCATAGAGGGGTTCCCAATCCTTAATGGAAATCCTGCTATGTGAAATTGGCATGCCAAGGTATTTGGTTGGCAGGCTCAATAGCTTGCAGTTGAGTAAATTGACCACTCTCCTACTCTCCTGGTTAGCAATCCCCATGGCTATGCCCTCGCTCTTGTGAAAATTGATTTTGAGCCCGGATAAGAGCTCAAACGCAAGCAGCGGCAGCTTGATCGAAGCTATGCTATTGTCATCCGGTTCAAAAAGCAACATTGTGTCGTCAGCGTACTGTAGATGCGTAACCCCTCCCGGAATCAGATACGACACCAAACCGTTGATGTGCCCTGCTGCGCGAGCCTTAAGTAACATAGCTGACAACGCATCTGCAACAAAATTAAAAACGATCGAGATAAAGGGTCTCATTGTCTTAAGCCTTTTTTGTTGCGGAAAAATCTACCCATCTCCCCGTTAATAGAAACGGCCGTTTGTCCACAGTAATCAGGTTCATTATACGGTGGACAAAACCTGCCTCAAAACCCTTTTTGAGGAGGACCTCCCATACAAACTCCCTGTTTACACGGTCGTAGGCTTATTCAAAATCAAGCTTGAGCAGCACCCCTTTTAGCTTTTTAATTTTAAGCTTGTGAATGATCTCATGGAGGGCAATAGGGACCTCCAGAATATTACGGCCTTTAAGGAAGGCCGTTTGACTTTTAAGGATGACCCTTTGGGCAACGGGGGCTAGCCGGGTCGCGTAAGCCTTGGCACAAATCTTGAAAGGCACATCAATAAGCATGATTGGTCTGAACAACTTAACAATGTCAGCCCCTTTAACTTTTGGAATAAGGCTGATAACCCCGTAGTTTAGGCGGGAGATATCTACCGTTCCAAGGGAAAAACCATTCACAATAATAAAGAAGATGGGCCGAAGCAAAGGCCAAAATTTGCAGAAGAATTCGACCGGCCAGTCGTCAGGTCCCGGGGCCATGCCTTTCTTCATATCCATCATAGCATTGTCTACTTCTTCAGGAAGGAAAGAGAGCGCCAAGCTGACACGCGATCCCGAGGAACCCACAAATCCTCATGGATACTAAGATTTTTCTCTTCGGTCGTACTCAACAGACCAACGAAGTAGTCATAAATGTGACGGGAGATGTCTCCGTGAGAGAGAAGAAGGGCCTGCTCCGACTGCAGGCGAAGAATCACGCATTTACGCTTTCTACCGTTAGCGTATGCGTGAAAATAAGCCGTGTTTGCGTCTCCCGTAGTCATCCACTTAATGCCACCCCTACGGCGCCAGTATTCTTCTTCCGCACGAAGGATCGCTAAAACCTTGTGTTCCAGGTCATACCTATGGGCCCACTCGGCTTTCGAAAACATCCGTACATCTGCCTGGGCATCAAGGGCAGCGATCTCCTCCGTAAGCCTACCGTGTTCACGTTTTGAATCACTACTATGATTGGCACCCCACCCACGCATGAAGGCGCGTAAGACTGCAGTAGCAGCCGACCAACACTCTACTGGTCCCCTTTGCGGCCCCTACTGGGCCAAAATCAGCTCCCAGCGAGAATGCAGCATGGGGATGAAGCCCTCTGCTTCAAACCAGGCACACTCGAAGAAGAAACGCTTGCTAAGTTGAGCTCTCTCTTCCCACGAAGAGAAGATCAGAGGGACGTGATCTGATCCAATACTTGTTTCAGCCACCAAGGTACATAGAGGAAACAGGACCTCCCATTCCGGGGTAAAAAACACTCGATCCAGCACACTCCGAACCGGGGCTAGCTGATTGTTAGTCCAAGTGAACCTGGCACCCGTACGAGCCGCTTCTCGCAAAGCAGCCGCCGCGATGGTGTTATTAAACATGGACACCCTTTTCCAGTCCACCCGGTCGTTGTTTTTATCTGCACCCGAGCGGATCAAATTAAAGTCTCCTCCCACTACCAGGAGAATATTAGCCATGCGCTTGGCCTCAACCAAGGCTGTGACTTCGTCCAAAAAAGTGGCAAAGCGTGCATAATTAGCAGGTCCATAAACCCACACCACCACCCAAATCATCCTAGAGACACTATGCCTAATCGTAACCGCGACAAAAAAACGTGCCTTGCTCCCACACAAGTACCTCATAGATGTCTCGGTTAGATCCCATCAGGATACCACCCGAGTGGCCTGATGAGGATAACCAGTGCCAATCGAAACGATTAAGGGGGTCGAACACCAACAGGTCACGATAAGAAAATTCTGCTTTCATAGTTTCCAGGAGCACAACGACATTTGTCCGTTCCTTGGCCATGTATTCCCTAAGTTATGTCTGACGTCCGTCGTGGCCACAACCTCTAATGTTCCAAAAAGTTGCCGCATTATATCAAATAATGCGATTCCGCAGGCGCACCCCACGAGAGGTCACCGCTTTGGCCACACGCTTGCGAGCCGTAGCATTACTGGAAGAAGGAAGCATTGAAGCAGCCCTTGCTTTAGCTTCCTCATCAGGGCAAGAGGTGGCACCATCCCCTGCTGGTACCACCCTGGACGATGTCGCAAGCACACAACGAGCTGCAGCTTTGGCAAGTGTCACGCGGGCCTCCTCACGCGCACGCACTAACGAGATAATCTCTCCATGGGGGACAGAAGAGGCAACACCACTATCATCCAAAATTCACGACAGATGTGCATCAGAAAAGGCATTGAGAATTCTGTAGGAGGGTAAAGGGTTACCTGAAACCTCCAGGTTCTTGTCGGCCGTACGAAGCTTGGCGCTCTCCAGGGAGGATAAATCTCCTAGCTCAGCCTTGGACCTCGCGCTAGGGGCATGTTGCGGCACCGTAGTCGCCTAGGACCGCTTGGCCTTAGCACCCACACCCACCGATGCCAACGCCGCGCCCAGATCACCTCGGAACTGCTCTGACTCCATCATCGCACTCGCCTTAGCAGCCGGCTTCTGGCCCGCCGTCTTCTTGGGAGGTCTGTCCGAGCCACCCGAGCCGCGATGCCCGGAGGGTGGGGAGGGAGCATAGTCGTCTATGAGCACACATCCAGCATCCACTCCAGCAGGAGCCGTCGGGGAGCGGGAGGCCACGACCCCCAAATCACCACGAGGCACCACAACCACCATGAGGGCCAGGGATGGAATTCCAAGATGGGGCCCATATTCATCAAAAGAGATAGCAAGGGTCAGGGCCAATGGAGGACGGCTAAGTGCAGTATCCTGAGTAGCCACAGCCCTCGCTCCCCCATCCAGCATCGCTAATTTATCCCAAGTTTCAGTATCAATTGAGGTATCAAGTATACTTTCATCCAGCTCTCCATCTTGGCCACCCATCTCCACATCTTGGGGCATCACCGACCCGAGTACGTCTCCCGACAGTTGCAGAGACATATCTTTGCCACCATTACTACTAGCAGTTGGTTTGGGGGCAATGCCCGCCTCCCGCGGGCGACCAGCATTGTCCGAGGAGGGGGGATGGGGCTGCTTGTCAGACGGGCTAGCTCCCCTGGAGCCGCCCTCACCAGTCCTTTTCGGGAGCCGTTCCAACTCCACCTTGATTTGGTATCCTTCCCCATTGAAACATACCTACACAAAGCCATTGAGCTTGTCTGGCGATTTGCAAGCCAGTTTCATTCTCGTCGACCCCAACCGGATGAGAGAGAGCTCGTCCACCATGATGGTGCACCCCAGCATCTTCACTCCTTCCATCAAATGATCCACACAGCGGTGTTTCCTGGGGATGCCAAGGAGCCTAACCCACGTTTCCGGCATGACCAGTGGAACCACCTCCTCATGCAGGGACTCCCACACCCGTGCAGTTATGTCGTTGATAGAGAGGACGAGTTTACCACTGGATTTGGCCATATGAAGCAGATTGACTGAGGGAAAGATCACCGAGAAATCATTGTCACCAACTTGGGCAACCTCCCAATCCCAATCACCAGCCACCATGTGCTTCTTTAGTTCTTGCTTGAGGATACAGAGCGATAGCTTGCCCGAATCAGCGGAGATAATTGCTGCGCTGTCGATCTTCAGATCCATGCCGCCGTCCATCTCATCGTCTTCCTTGAACTGGAGGCAGAAGAATCCCTCGCCCTAGACAACGCTTCCCATGATCTGGAGGTTCAAGGCCTTTCCACACGATGGGCAGGCAGCCGATACGTGGCCCTCCTCCTTGCACAACACGCACATCGGCTTGAACTTGCATTTGGACTGATAATGCCCCAAGCGGCCACACTTGAAGCACTCCACGTCCGGGATCTCCTCCACCGGAATGGGCGCATCGGCCGTTCCTTTGGAAGCAGCCGGGAGAGCCACCGCAAGCGGCTCCGCGCTAGCCCGTGGCTTCTTAGCCAACGGATCTCCATAGCCCACGCCAAAGTTGGGAAGTGGCATGGATTTCCTCTCCAGTTCTCTGCGCCTGCGCCCTTCCTTCTTCAAATGCTTCCGCTCTTGCTGTTGGATCCACCAAGGAGGAGGAGGACCCCAATCCCCCTCACGCCCTCCTTGCGCAGCCGAGGAGCTGCACACCTCGCACTCCTCGCGGCCTTCATGGCCACCCATTCGGCCACTCATGGCGTTCTTGGCCTTCTCGCAGAGAGCCTTCTCCCGCCGCAGCTCCGCATCTTGCTCCCCCGCCGCCATGGGACGCTTGTCTGCCCTTCGACCTCCCATCACCGATGCCGCAAAGAAATGGAGAGGGGAGGAGGAGGGGAAATAATGCGAATGGATCTCCCCGAGTGAGAGAGGCGCCGCACCTCACTAGTTGCGGGAAACCCTAACGACCGGTCGTGGCATCCCTTGCACAGCCATATATAACCGCGGTGCAAGCTAGGCTCACGGGCGACCCAGGCCCACTGGGGCACACACCACTTGGCCTCAAAGGCCCACCAGTCAAGCCCGAGCCCAACTGAACCCTAGGGCCTACCACAACTTACAGCCCAGGTGAGCCCACCTGAGGCCCAGGCCCAGCCACGAAAACCCTAGGCAACAGAGACCCCGATCTCGTCTCCCGGTCGTCCTCCGCCAAGGACAGCGCCGCTGCCGCCATCAGATGGGCGGGAGGGGGAGAGGCAACACCGGCCACTCCTCCGTGACCACCGCCGTGGCCATTGGACCCACCAGCGCGACCGCGGTACGAGAATGAATGACACCAGCCGCCACGCCCGCCGAGTCCCCACTGGAAGGCGAGGCAGCCAGCTGACACCAAACAGGCGCTGCCACCATGCGCGATACGCCACCGCGCGGAGCGATGCGCCGACGCCGCCCAGCTCCACCCGACTGCTCCACTGCAAAAGCCACAAAATCACTCACCTTAGGGCTCGATGGCGCCGAGATGACGTGCCCCTCAACTGGCTCCTCCTCACTGTTCGAGCACTCCGAGGCGAGTGCCCAGAATCTGCCACCACCGATGGTCGGATCCACGCGCGGGCACGGGGGAGCCGCCTCGCCAGCGACCGCTTAGGGCCCCACTGGACCACCTGACACTCCGGCTCCGACAGGCCCGCTGCAGGGCACGCCGCGTCACCCACCCCGTCGCCAGAGCCGCCTCATAACGGTTCACTCATGATCTCCCCCATCTCACCATTTGATTGTATTGTTACTCCTTGTAGATCTTGTTAACTTAAGTTATGTTTTACGGAACTTACCTTTTGTTACTTGTCTAAATAACATTTGTCACTTAAGTTCCACCCCTAGAATCTTGCCTTAGACAAACATATGTACTTACCAAGTTTTGTTGTCTCAAACTTAACACTGCAATTTTGTCCCTGTAAGTTTCGTTGTTTGGTACTTCAATTCATGATTTCCCTTTTTTTCATCCACATCTCGCACGTTGTTGCTCTGAGTTACGAGCCATTTATTTGTGTGGTGCTAACTCCACTTACTACAAAGACAGATCAACTTCTTCGTCTCTGCTCTTTTCCATTCATGTTCTTTCTGTCCATTGTCATCCTCTAGATCTACTATGTCTGTTCTAGCTCCTATAGGATGTTGTTGTCGTTGGTCCCCGGAAGACGACCTTCGGCACCCACGGTAGCTAATACCTTTGTTTGTCTATTGTTGCCATTGCCACTCGCCCTGGTCAAGAAAAACTCCAACGAACATGAATGCAATGCATGAAATGGAAGTAAACTTCCATGTATCCCGCTTAATTTTGTTCAAGTCAGGGTTGAATGCTTATTTTGTACTGAATCAATTATTCGTAGTTCTCTAGTGTGCAATTGGTGGCGACATAAGAGGCTCGTGTGACGATAAGAATGTTGTGAAGAATGAGTGCTTCTCCTTCTTCCTTCCCGAACACTGCATAGATAGAACAAGAAGTTTTAAATAATTATTGAAATCTTAATCATCATGTACCTGATTTGTTTGTTAGTTCAATGTAAACATGTTCATGGACAACCCGGCCCGGCGGCCCGAACCCAAAGCCCAACATTCGGGCCGGGCTCGGGCTCCAATTTCTCGCCCAAAGCCCGGCCCGAAAGCCCGAAATAAGCCCGAAATGCTTATATAGATTTTTATTTGAAATATTGGTATAATAAATTAATAAAATATCTCGAATATGATTAATTTAATTAAAAATGACACTGTTCATGTGCTTCGGGCCGAACCGGGCTCGGGCTTGAGAATTTTTTCATTGGGCTTTGCCAAGCCCGACCCGAACCCGACCCGGACCGAGGAATGATCAGGTCTACTTCAACATACTATATTACTACTTATGTCATCACTTACTCACTGAACAAGATGTCGATCCAATTTATGTGCAGTGCTGGAAGAATCGGTATGGTCAGCTAGAGGGGGGGGTGAATAGGCGACTAACAATTTTTAATATTTTTTTCAGTTTTAAATGACACAAGAAGAATATAGGTTATCTGGATATGCAATCAGATTGTCAACCTATATGCTAAGCTCCAAAAGAAGAACAAGGTAGAAAATATACACAATAAAGCTAGCTTGGAACAAATAAGTGAAGGAAAGAAGTAACCACAAGTGGATACGATGATGTAGTTCCCAGAGTTCCCTCCTTTTGGGGAGGTACTTCTCTATTCGAGAAGTGTGATTACTTACTTTGGTGATCCGGAAATGGGTCAGAAAGGATTCTCACCTTTTTTCCCCAGAGATGATCCTGAGATATCGAACCCACAGGAGGATGGTGCCCTCTAAGCTAGGGTCTCAAACAAGCTTTTGCAAAACGATTAATTTCATCTTTTGACTGGATTGTAAATCGAACTGACACAAGAAAACACTTATATATAATAAGAATATGCATGGGTATGAGGTCTTATGCTTACAACCATATATCTATGAGGGGACCAAATCTGATCTTAATTTGAGCTCTCGATATCACCCATCAATATGTGATTGCTACGTATTGATACGTCCCCAATGTATCTACAATTTTTTATTGTTCCATGTTGTTATATTATCAATCTTGGATGTTTTACAATCATTTTCTAGCTATTTTATATCATTTTTTGGGGGCTAACCTATTGACATAGTGCCGAGTGCGAGTTGTTGTTTTTTGCTTATTTTTTATTTTGCAGAATATGAAGACCAAATGGATTCCAAATGCAATGAAACTTTTTAGAGAATGTTTTCTGTCTAGAAGAGACCTAGGGAGCTTAGGAGGTGCACCAGAGGGGCCCCGTGGGGCCCACAAGACACCAGGGCGCGCTAGGAGGCCCAGGTGCACCATGATGCCTCATGGGGCCCACGAGAGTCCCTTCCACCGACTTCCGGCTCTATAAATACCCAAATATACCAGAAACCCTAGGGGAGTCAACAAAAAATCGTTTCAGCCACCGCAAGTTCCAGAACCACGAGATTCAATCTAGAGCCCTTTTTCGGCACTCCGTCGAAGGGGAACACGATCACTGAGGGGTTCATGATCCTCATCTGTGCTCCTACGATGATGTGTGAGTAGTTTACCATAGACCTACGGGTCCGTAGTTAGTAGCTAGATAGATTCTTCTCTCCTTTTGATCTTCAATACAATGTTCTCTTCGAAGATCTATTCGATGTAATTCTTTTGCGGTGTGTTTGTTGGGATCCGGTGAATTGTGAGTTTATGATCAAATCTATTCATATCCATACATGATTATTATAGCCTCATATTTCTTCTTTGATATTTTGGTTTTGTTTGGCCAACTTGATTGATTTATCTTGCAATGGAAAGAGGTGCTTTGTAATGGGTTCGATCTTGCGGTGATCAATCTCAATTACAGAAGAAGAAGTGACACGCATGTATTGTTGCTATTCAGGATAAAACGATGAGGTCTATTCCTATATCAATAGATCTTGTCTACATCATGTCATCATTATTAAAGCATTACTTTGTTTCTCTATGAACTTAATACAATAGATGCATGCTGGATAGCGGTCGATGTGTGCAGTAATAGTAGTAGATGCATGCATGAGTCGGTCTACTAATATTGGACGTGATGCCTATATACATGATCACTATATTGGATATCATCATAATTATTTTCTTTTCTATCAATTGCCCAACAGTAATTTGTTTACCCACCGTACGCTATTTTCTCGAGAGAAGCCACTAGTGAAATCTATGGCCCCCGGGCCTATTTCTTATCATATATTTTCAGATACGTTTTTCCAAAAATCCAAAAATACTTTGCTGCGTTTTATTTGCTTTTATTATATTTGCATCTACCAATCTACCTATTTATCATATTTTAATACCTTGGATGGATTGACAACCCCTCTACGCGTTGGGTTGCGAGGATTTGTTGTCTGTGTGCAGGTGCTGTTGACAAAGTTTTTCTTGGTTGTCCTACTAAAATTGATAACCCTTATTTCATAACTGAGGGAAATACTTACCGTCGCTGTGCTGCGTCATCCCCTCCTCTTCGAGGAATTTACTAACGCGGATCACAAGTAGCACATATCAAAGTGGGGGATGTGCCTGAGTTACCTCCTGGTCGTCGCGCGTCCAACATCAAAAGTCAGTTATCCAACCAAAGGTCCTATCTGTCGCATAGGGTTGCCTCGATAACTAAGATTGCAATAATCAGACAACAACATTGGGCATTTAACGACTACACCTCTTGAATCCCTAGGGATAGGATCTATGTTACTATACTAAACCTTTCTGTCACTGGTGTTTAGAATAACACTTCTTGGTCTCCCTGCCATTAGCCTCTCTGTGGCTCATTCTCCATGACCCTAGGTACATGCGGGATGAAGGACGTGAATGAGACAAGAGACAACTACACAACAATTTTATGTTACACATACAAGACATTAATTCAAAGCCCTTCCATTGATCCCTCCAGCAAATACATTGGGTTGCAAGGCTCTTGCCTCAACCCATACCTTTCCTAACTACTCACAAATGGAGATCAGATCACACAAAGAACACATCATGAAGATAGATTGACTGATGATATATCTTACAATGGATGTCGTATGTGATACACGATTACAAATATGACAGGATGGTGGAGAACTTTGGTGGAAATGAAGGTGGTGGATATTTAGATGGAAATGGCGGTGGCTAGGGTTGATGGAGATGAGGATGATGATGATGACTAGTTTCTCTGCGTTTCCCACAACTTGTTCTGTTATCCATTTGGCCTTGACCTGTTTATAAAGTTTGTTCAGGTGGATGAGGAGCCTCGGTTTCCATGCCATACGACCACTCGTGTGCGTGGCGGTGGTTGCTTGGAATGTTGTCTTTTGCTCTGTTTCTTCTAGTGTGCCTGCCACTTTATCCACACTATCTCCACTTTACTCCTTTCCAAGTATTGGCTTGATTTCGTCCATAAATAGCCCATTTCCCGTGGAAACAAAATAAAGAAGGATTTTTTTGGATTCCTATGCATTCATAAGTCATTAGTGACAATATCGGAGCGAATATCTCGGTTTAATGAAGTATATCAGTTTAAACACAGGTTAGAGGAGTGTAAAAATAACACTCATCAAGGTGTAGCAGCACTATGCTCACCAAGCACCCAGTGGCTCACCTTATTCTCCTTGTGCCCTCGCACAAGGCAAGGTGCCATGATTTCACTATGCAGTGCCCTTGGAGGCGCCAACCGGGACCATCACAAACAAGGTTGGAGTGAGCTCCACAACTTAATTCGAGACTTCCAATAATATCACGAAGTTTCACCATAATGGATTTGAGCTCCAAGGTGACATCTTCCGTCTAGGGTACCCATATAGGATCACAAGTAGGTCTAGAGGGGGTGATTAGACTACTTGTCCAATAAAAACCTAGCCTTTTCCCAATTATAGTTTCTTATAGATGTTAGCAATTCTAGGAAGTCTATTATCACCCTACACATGCAAGTCTAATATAGTGGCAGCGGAAATTAAATACTTAACACATGAAAGTAGTTGAAGAGTTTGGAGATAATCAAACGCAATTGAGACACAGTAATTTTTTTTGTTAGTCTGATACACTAGTAGAAAACGAGGCTTTAGTCCCGGTTCCAGAGGCCCTTTAGTCCCGGTTCTTAGATAACCGACAAGTATAGGGGATCGCAACAGTTGTCGAGGATAGAATATTCAACCCAAATTTATAGGTTCGACATAAGGGGAGCCAAAGAATATTTGCAAGTATTAGCAATCGAGTTGTCAATTCAGCCACACCTGGAGATTAATTATCTGCAGCAAGGTGATCAGTAGCACAGTAGTATGATAGTTTTGATAGTAGCAGTAGCAACAATAGTAACGGTAACATTGATGGCAGTGATTTTGTAGCAGTAGCAATAGTAACAACAGGAGTAGTAACTTAGTAAGATCAATATGTATAAAATTCGTAGGCATTGGATCGGCAATTTGTTGAATGATATTCATCATGTAACAGTCACAACATAGGGCGATACAAAACTAGCTCCAATTCATAAAAGTAATGTAGGCATGTATTCGATAAATAGTCATACGATGGAGAGCATCATGGAATTGGCGATGGAGGAGGGTTGCTGATGACGAAGACCGAAGATTCCCTTCTCCGAAGCCCCAAACAGACTCCAGATCTGGCCTCCCAATGAAGAACAGGAGGTGGCGACAACTCCGTATCGTGAAACGAGATAATTCTTGATCTCTTATTTTTTTCTTCGAAAATGTGAATTTATAGTATCAGGGTTGAGGTCTGCAGGGCCAGCAGGTGGGGACAACCCACCTGGGCACGCTAGGAGGGGGGCGCACCCTGGTGGGTTGTGCCCACCCAGGTGCCCCCCTCCGGTGGTTCTTGGCTCCTGAAATTCTCTTTTATTGTATAAAAAATCCTCACAAAGTTTTGTTCCAATCCGAGAACTTTTATCTCTCAACAAAAATAACACCATGGTAGTTCTGCTAAAATCAACGTCGGTCTGGGTTAGTTTAATTCAAATCATGCAAATTAGAGTCCAAAAACAGAGGAAAAGCATTAGGAAAAGTAGATACGACAAAGACGTATCAACTCCCCGAAGCTTAAACCTTTGCTTGTCCTCAATCAATTCAGTTGATAAACTAAAAAAGGAAAAGAAAAAAATACGAACTCTTTTGCTCTTGTTTACATAAATAAGCTTATAAGTAGCACCCAGGTTTTCAGCAAAGATTATAACTAACCATGTCAATAATAACTCTTAGAAATTATATTAACTCATATCAATAGCATAAACTAGAGAGCAATAATAAGATATCTCAAATGACAACACTTTATCAAAACAACCATGATATAATTTGACAATAGTGGTATCTCGCTAGCCCTTTCTGAGACCGCAAAACCTAAATGCAGAGCACATCCAACGTTCAAGCAGCGACTAAACATTGTAATTCTTGGTAGAGAAGATCCAGTCATGCTAACACCCAACATTAACTATACACAATGCATGAGGGTGGCAACAGTGCTCTCGGGTCTGGCGCTTATTTGAGAACATGATGACTCAACATAAAAGTAAATAGATAGTCCCTTCACAGAGGGAAGCAGTGATTTGCAGAGGTGCTAGAGCTCAAGGTTTTAAAATAGATATAACTGTAATTTTGAGGGATGCACCCTTCATATTTACTTCGCGACCATCACTTATCAATATCTTCCATGCTAAACACATTAGTAGCGGTTTCCAAGCGGAAAAGTAAAGGTTTCACTCCATAGGAGTTTTGTTTGATTATTCATAAGTATTTTTCTTTTTGAATTTGGGACTAGGAATCCCTATTACCGCCCCTCTCGTCCAAGGACAAGTGAATAAACACTCGTTGTGAGAATAACCCGCTTAGCATGGAAGATATCGACTACCTTGTGGCACCCCGGATCAGAGCGACCGGTTTACCTAGCATTGCCAGCCCAGAGACCTTGTCTTCTGGCAACACACAACATCTTGGTACAGAAAACATCCGCTTTGTTGATACTAGCGGACCAAAGTTTTACATTACAATAGTTAACGAGGCCAAACGGCACACACGGTGCGGCTAGACAATATGTACATTATTTAATGAACATAAAAGGGCCTCGGGCATAAACTACGCAGCAGCGGAACGACGTCGTAGCGGAACTCCATCTCATAGGGACACCGATGTGGATACGGACTAGACTCAGACGACACTCCTTCCCAGCGGAATTTCCTGAAATCTAGCATGACACGCCAGGTCAGTACTTTGAATGTACTTGCAAGCTTACAGCAAAACAGAACCGTAATGACAATCGATACCATGATGATTAGTCAATATTAAATATGCAGCAATAGACTTAAAATAAATTTTAATACCATGCTATGCTCATGACTGTGCATAAATAAAACCTCAGTCTACCTTACTCATGATAATTTATCATAACCACCAACTTATTCAACTTAACCAGATATAACTCGTGATCCTTCCGGCGATCACAACCCTGCCCATACTGGGTCTCAAAACAGCTCGGAAGCTCTTAAAATCTCATTCTCATATGACTCGTGATCCTTCCGGCGATCACAAACCCACCCATTCTGGGTCTCAAAGCATCTCATAAGCTCTTCCATCAACTTATCATAGTACCAGAAATTTAGAACTTAGTAAGAAATTTTTTATTATCTGTTGACCCATGGTGTGACCTACTTTCGAGCGTGTCCGTGACCGTGGATTCGGCTATCGATAGATTAATACACTCTGCAGAGGTAGTGCACTGTACCCACACCACGGAACCCATGGCCTCTTTATCCCATTCGGGTGGAACTACGACATTACGACGAAACCCGTCCATAGCCATGACACTCCTCCGGCCACTCCAATTTGTTCCCTCACTAGAATAGTCCTGGGTGGCCCCTGTGTCTACCCAAGACACACCCGCCACCGTCGTGGCCAAACAAAAATAACTGTCCCAAACGGGAACTCGGTACCATAAAACTAACTATGGGCACACAAGGTTATGTCTGCTTACCGGGCCAAGGTACTGCACGCTCATAACCTTCCCTATTTGGAGGTACCGCCAAGAGGCATGTCAATGGACAAAATCAAGACCTTCCCATAAAGGTAAATGTGGTTGCACCGGGAAAGACTCGATTCAGTGCCACCATGACCCGGTCAACATTTTATTCAAGTTGAGTTATTATCAATTTCAACTTAGAAAGAAATAAAGTAACCGGTGTCATACAATGCCATGCAATATACCAAAGTGCATTACATAGGTAAAATGCCATGCAACGATTAAACTTAGTGAACTATCATCTCAACTTCAATATTACTCTGGTTATACTTGACTTCCAACAAAATTTAACTTAGCAAAGTTTTATCATAGTTATTTAATGCAAGAGAAAATAACTCTGCGTATGTATGTCCATAATCATTCACAATCTCCCAACTTTATTTTCAGTATCTTAATGACTTAAGCCAAACTCCAACTTTTTGTAAAGTGAAATGAAACTAATAACTACAGCAACCAAAAGAACTATTCAACAAAATATTTAACATGCATAAAATAAATCATTTGTTCAAGTTGGCAAAATCAAAAATATTGAAATGGCATTATGAAAATGTTGCTGTGGCTTGCCTTAGTTCAAATGATGCTCACAAGCCTCCTGGTGATCCTCAAGACAAGTCTCTGCTTCTGAAAACAAATAAAAGTTCAAAAATAAATCATCAAGATTCATTCAAAAATTCACCAGAAAATCTATACAGCACCAAATGGTTTCATTTTCAGTGTTCTGCAAGAGTTCTTCACCAGGAACACAATGCAAAAAGAATCAATTAATTTGGACTTATGGTTAAAAAGTTACAGCATTTTGAAGTTCTCTGGAATTAATTTAAATTCAGAAGTTTAAATAAAAGAATGGGGGGGGTGACGTCGAAAGTGTAAACGCCCTGAGCGCCACCACTTATACCGCTTCACGCAGGGGGTGGAGACACTGACTAGCGATCCCCGCTAGTGAGGTGAGAGGGAGAGAGAGATGGGCATAGGCGGCCGTCGTTTCGCCGGAGCGTACGCCAGCGACGCTGCCCCTTGGCTCAAACGGAGAGGATAGATCGACGGAGAAGGTTGAGGCGCACCTACCTGTACCCGTAGGGTGGCTGGAGGTGGACGGACGATGACGGAAAGGAGCTCGGAGGCGGAGGCAGTACGGGGGACTCGCCGGAGTTGGGGAAGACGATGAGCTACGACACCTCCAGTAGCTCCAGCTAGGCGAAGCAGCTTCACCAGAGAGTGGCGGAGGCACTGGTGCGGTCGTCTTGGATGGAGGGAGTCGGGAGCTAGCTCGACGACCCGAGGGGGATCGCCGGTGAGCTCGGCTCGGGAACGGTGGCCGGAGGCCTACCCGGCCGGGCCACGGAATTCTACACTATATGGAGTCGTGTGGGAGTGGAGCGGCATGCTCGAGGAGACTGGGGAAGGGCCTATTTATAGGCGAGCGCGAGAGGGGGGATCGGTGCTCCGCCGGCGACACTTGGCCGCGCCCGGCGACGAAATGGAGTCTGTGAGAGGGGGAAGAAGAAGACGGGGTCACAAGGGAGCTGTGGCCATGCGGAGACGAACACACGGCCGCTAGAGATGGCGACGAGCACAGTGCGCACCGCACTGTGCTTGGCCGGGCCGCGCCTGTGCTCGCTGCGGCGAGCTCCGGCGTCAGCGAGCACCAGGGGTGGACTGTGTAGGTGAGGATGACAATGGGGGCAGAGTTTGGCGTGGTTGGGCAGGCTCGGAAGTGAGCACGCGCTCTATAGACCACTGGCGCCATCCAGAGCGCGCCGGCTGCATGCCATGGCACGACGCACATGCGTGGTCACCGCGCGAACTCGCGTCTGCGGGCTGACTTGGTGCCAAAAACCTTGTGTGGCTTGTTGTTCGTGGTAGATAGGTAAGTTACCCAGGGTAGGTTTGACTCCAGACACAATAGAATGAGATTAACTGGCCTGGTAAGTTTCTGGACAGAAACTTTGAGAGCTTGCTGTGGTAAAATGGTGAATAGTTAGAGGCTGTGCTTTGGAGGCTAGCCATGAGTTACTAAGGTGAATAAGCACAAGAAGTTTCAGGAGGATTGGAGCAAGTAAAATGGTAGTTGCTGTAGAAACTACCATTTCTGTTCAGAATGGAAAAGATTTTCTTTGGCAAAAATATTCCAAAAAGTAGTGCAATATTTTTGCTCAGGAATGTGCCTAAGGGTCCAAAGAATATTTAGGAATTTCCTCAGAATTTTTGGAGCCAGAAAAATAGGGGTTGCTTTGGAGCACCAAGAATTTAGCTAGGGTTTTAGGGAGAAAATGAAGGAGTATATTGGGGTGGTCCAGAGATATATAATAGTTTGAGATGGATGGGAGGCACTTGGGTGAAAGCCAAGGGTACCCAAGTGGTTTAAGTCCATATGAAATGATTCGAAAACACCAAGGTTTGAAATAAACTCAAATAAATTTTTGGCAAATAAGAGAGGGCAAAAAATCAGGCTGTCACAAACCTCCCCCACTTAGAATGAATCTCGTCCTCGAGATTTGGTTGCTTGGGAAAACCATTCCGGATAATATGTCTGTTGGAACTCTTCTTGTTCCCAGGTTGATTCTGACTCGGTGTGCTGCTCCCACTAGACTTTATAAAACTTCCGTACTTTACTGCGGGTGACCCTTTCCATCTGATCTATAATTTTGAAGGGCCTTTCTGCATACGTTAAATCCTCTGCCAAATCTATGTCGGTTACTGCAGTCTTTTTCTCAGGCGGGGATATGCATCGCCTCAACTGTGAGACGTGGAATACATCGTGCACATCTGACACTTTCGGGGGTAACTCCAACTGGTAAGCAACAGTGCCCACTCGAGAAATAATTGGGAAGGGGCCAATAAATATGGGTGCCAGCTCCCCGCGTGTTTGGAATCTCTTGACTCCTTTCATAGGAGTGACTCGAAGGTATACGTGCTCTCCAGGTTCAAAACTGACATGTCGGTGCCTCACATCATAATAACTCTTTTGTCGAGACTTGGCCAACTGTAATCTGTCTCTGATTTCCTTGACTTGTTTCTTGGCTTCCATCAAGAGGTCCGTTCCAAAAATATGGCTATCTCCCGTCTGGGACCAGTTTAACGGGGTACGGCATTTGCGGCCATATAAAGCCTCGTATGGTGACATCTTTAGACTGGTTTGGTAGCTGTCGTTGTAGGAGAACTCGGCGTATGGCAGACAATCTTCCCATTTGGATCCTTGGGCCAAGACAGAAGCTCGCAACATATCTTCCAGTATTTGGTTTACTGGCTCTGTTTGTCCATCTGTTTGTGGATGATAGGTTGTACTATGTCTGAGGGCCGTTCCCAAAGCTTGATGGAGACGTGTCCAGAAAGCGGATGTAAAGAGTGAACCTCGGTCAGAAGTGATGGTTCGAGGTACTCCATGTAGACTGACTATTCTGGACACATACAGTTGTGTGAGTTGGTCCGCTCGATAGGTGGTCCTGACCGGAATAAAATGGGCTACCTTGGTTAGAGTGTCCATGATGACCCATATTGCATTATTGCCCCGCTGAGTCTTGGGTAATCCCGTGATGAAATCCATGCAAACATCATCCCATTTCCACTATGAAACTGGCAGTGGTTGAAGAAGTCCGGCTGGCTTCTGATGTTCTGCTTTTACCTTGTTGCATATGTCGCAGCAAGCCACAAAATAGGCAATATCTTTTTTCATGCCATCCCACCAGAATATTTGGCGAAGGTCTTCATACATTTTTGTTCCCCCAGGGTGAATAGAATATGAGGACTCGTGGGCTTCTGTCAAGATCTTCCTTTTTAGGTCTAACTGATTTGGTACACAAATCCTTCCGCAAAATCGGAGAGTCCCATGGTGATCTTTTGAGAAGTCCGATGCACGTTCTATCTGCAGATCTTGGGCATGCTTTTGCAGGACAGTATCATCTGGCTGGGCCTTGCGGATTTCTTCTTCAAGTGTGGGGGTAACTTCCAGTGTGTTAGCGAGACCAGCCTCAACGTTGTTCAGATGGAGTTGATCAATCTCCTCTTGAAGTTCAAAGGGCAAGGAATTTGATATAGTATTCAAACTGACCGGCTTTCGACTGAGTGCATCAGCCACCATGTTGGCTTTACCCGGGTGGTAGTTTATCCCCAAATCATAATCTTTGACCAGTTCATGCCACCTTCGCCGACGAAGATTGGAATTAGGATGAGTGAAGATATACTTGAGGCTTTTGTGATCGGTAAAAATTTGGCACTTCTTTGCAATGAGATAATGTCTCCATATTTTGAGAGCATGCACCACCGCGGCCAATTCCAGACCATGCGTAGGGTAATTCCCCTCGTGTGGTCGCAACTGCCGTGATGCATAAGCCACCACCTTGCCGTCTTGCATGAGTACACAGCCAATTCCTTGTCTGGATGCGTCACAGCAGACATCAAAACTGCGGTATATGTCTGGAAGAGTTAATACGGGAGCGGTGGTCAGACGTTTCTTTAGCTCACGGAAGCTTTGCTCACAGTCTTGTGCCCATTCAAACTTCTTGTCCTTTTTTAGTAGCTCGGTCATGGGCTTGGCGATCTTGGAGAATCCCTCAATGAAACGGCAGTAATATCCCGCCAGTCCAAGGAAGCTTCAGATCTGAGATACGGTTGTGTGTGGCAACCAGTTGAGCACATATTTTACCTTGCTGGGGTCCATGTCTATACCTTCGGCGGATAGCACGTGTCCAAGAAATCCGACTTGTTTAAGCCAAAACTCACATTTGCTGAACTTGGCGTAAGCTGATGGTCTCAGAGTCTCTGCAATATTACTCAAAGATGTCCCTTGTGATCTTCTTCACTTTTTGAATATATGAGTATGTCATCGATAAAGACTACCACGAACTTATCGAGGAAGTCCATGAACACTTTATTCATCATGTGCATGAAGAAGGCATGGGCATTGGTGAGACCAAAGGACATAACTGTATATTCGTAAAGACCGTATCGAGTGGTGAATGCGGTCTTAGGAATATCTTCCTTTTTAATCTTGAGCTGATGGTATCCTGTCCTTAAGTCAATTTTGGAGAATACCTTGGCACCACTGAGCTGATCGAACAAATCATCAATCCTTGGCAGCGGGTATTTATTTTTGATGGTGACATCATTCAGCTGCCGATAATCTACACACATGCGGAGGCTGCCATCCTTTTTGTTTACAAAGAGTGCAGGTGATCCCCATGGTGAGGAACTGGGACGGATGTACCCTTTCTGGAGCATTTCATCGAGCTGCTTCTTTAATTCCACCAACTCTGATGAGAGCATCCTGTAATATTTCTTGAATAACGGTGCGGTCCCAGGTACCAGATCTATTGCAAACTCAAGTTCTCGGTCTGGCGGCATGCCGGGTAGCTCTTCTGGAAATACATCAGGAATTCACTGACCACAGGAATTAATTCCAATTCTGCCACGGCGGTAAATATCATCCCCTTCTTTGGTATGCTTCTGCGCAAGTAGAACTTTGTAATCTGCCCTTCTTGATTGATCAAAGTGACTTCTCGGGTTGCACAGTTTATGCATACTTGGTATTGAGTCAGCCAATTCATGCCCAAAATAACATCCAACTGTGCTGATTCGATGAGTATCAAGGATGTTGGAAAGCTTATTCCGTTGATATTGATTTCCAAATTATGGCAGACCAGACTGCTCTTGATTAATGATCCCGGCGTTTGTACCAGCATATTTTTGCCCAAGAGATAACAAGAAAAATTGTTTTGGGCAACAAAACTCCGAGAAATAAAAGAGTAGGAAGCCCCCGAGTCAAATAAAATTACTGCAGGTATGCTATTAATAGAAAACATACCGATGACCACTTCGGGGTTTTCTTGGGCTTCATCTGCGGAGTGGTGATTGACGTGACCGGTGATGTTTTGCTGGTCCGGGTATGATCCCATGAAGTTGACTTGTGGCCGGAATAAGGCGTTTGCCTTGCTGCACTTGGGACACTGACGGGCATATTGTCCACTTTGCCCGCAACTGAAGCATGAATTATTGCGCTGGCGCTCCTCATGTACTGGGTTGGTAATAACATTCTTGACTTGGGTAGTAGTCTTGTTAACATTTTGCTGCCAATTGGGCTTGTAGTCTACCCCAGTTTGCTGCTAGGTTCGGGCCTTCTGCACCGGTGGTCCTTCCTTCCTTGGTTCAAACTTGCGTTTGTGCTCGTTATTAGCGGGCCGGGTGTCCAGTACGAGCTTGTGTTCTCTTTCCGAAATAAAAGCTTTATTCAGCAGAGTTTGGAAATCTGGGAAATCACGCATACTGAGAGTGCACCTGAGTTGCGAGTTTAATCCTCCAAGAAACTGGTCAATTTTACTCTCTTCTGTGGCCACGTCATACAGGGAATAACGGGACAGATGGTTGAATTGTTGCAGATATTCTCCCATAGATAGATTTCCTTGGTTGAGGGCAAGGAACTCACGCTGCTTGGTCTTCATTACTCCAGTAGGGATGTAATATTTCCGGAACTGCTCCTTGAATTTGGTCCAGGTGAATGCATCCTCAGCAGGCCACATGGCTTTTGTATTTTCCCACCATACGGCAGCAGCGCCTTCAAGATAGTGGATTGCACATGGAACTTTGTCATCTTCGGATGTACGGGCAATTTCAAGCTTCCTCTCAATGGTTCGCAACCAATCATCAGCATCCAACGGGTCAACTGCCCGACTGAAACTGGGAGGTTGAGTTCGCTGAAAATCTGATTGCTTGGAGAAATGACCATTCAGCAGCCCATTCTGACCAATCATAGCTTGAACACTTTTTAATACTTCCAGCAGATCATTATTTCTTCTTTCCTCAAACATATGCAGGAATTGTTCAGTGTTAGGCGGATGTGGCGGTGGAGGCGGTGTTATGAATGGCTCGGGGGAGTGTTCTGCCTGTCGGGCGGAGCGACGAACAGGAACATCCTCGTGAACATTGCTACTGTTGCCTCCTCGCGTCATCCTATATTGGATTTTTCCCAAGACAACGCAATCGAGATGAGAAGCATTCAAAAGCAGAAATAGGTGGGGAAAGTGAGCAACAAAAATTGAGGGAAAAAACTGAATTATGAAGAAAACAGTGAGTAGAAAATACACAACTTCAGCATAATTATACAAGGACGCATACATGAAATGAAAATCAACATGCCCGATTACACTACTCTCATGCATAAAACATCACGACTCGTACATCGCACACTAGTCTAACGACTGCTAATACTCTGGAGCTCTACTGCTCTGCGGGTGCTTCGGGGTTCTCTCCTGAAGTCGACTCGGATCCCTAACTGACGAGATTAACGGAAACCTCAGGGTTAAAGGTAACATGGCGACGCTGCCTCGGAGGCTCTCCTTCCGGGGCAGGAGAAGGGTGGATCATAGGGGCTACAGGGGTAGTGAGGAGGGAGATCCACTCGGCAGGGGCACTAAGAGGAGTTATTGTCGAGGTCCCCGAACTACTAGGAGGGGCTACTGGCGAATTAGGGGAAACGGAACTGGGGACGTACGTAGCAAATCCCAAGGAAGTGGGAATGGTGAGAGACCTAGTAGAGGCTAAAGCAATACGAGCGTGAGTCAACTTGCGTGCTAGCTCGTGGAGTGTGATGTAACTGACAGTGATATAAAGGGAAAGATGGCTAGCAACACTATCAGACTCCGGATCAATTTCAGGGAAAAGAATATGAGCATTGTCATTCAAAGAAGGATAGTATTGGAAGCCTGGGTGGTCCTGCATGCGGACCTCGCTATGGCGGAGCTCAACGAGGATCTCGAATGTAGCAAACTGGACAGCTAGTGAAGCGGTAGAAGCATGACCGTTTCGAGAAGTACGAGAATAGGAGCTGGAATTAGTACGAGCGCGCAGAGTCACCACTGCCTGATATTCATAAACTGAGTCAGCTAGACGCTCCCGGTACACATGATAAACTGGGTCGTCTCCATGAGGGTACAGCCGACGCCACACGTTGTGGAGGAGGTGCGGCGACGTGTACGGCATCACCTGCAACTGGCTCGGATACGGCACCGGAGCCATCTACACTCACAAGTATTAGTGGGTTAGTATAAAAAAATAACACAGGTATAGATAAATCAATAACCCACTAGACAGACTACCGGCACTCAAACTAAACGTGTATCTAGCGTTTAAAAGGCACGTCTTAGTCTAACGCATCCTACAGTCAGCGCGACTCTGATACCAAGTGTTGTGGCACCCCGGATCAGAGCGACCGGCTTACCTTGCATTGCCAGCGCAGAGACCTTGTCTTCTGGCAACACACAACATCTTGGTACAGAAAACAGCCGCTTTATTGATACTGTCGGACCAAAGTTTTACATTACAACTGTTAACAAGGCCAAGCGGCACACACGGTGCAGCTAGACAATATGTACATTATTTAATGAACATAAAAGGGCCTCGGGCATAAACTACACAGCAGCGGAACGACGTCGTAGCGGAACTCCATCTCACAGGGACACCAATGTGGATACGGACTAGACTCAGACGGCACTCCTTCCCAGCGGAATTTTCCTGGAATCTGGCATGACACGCCCGGGCAGTACTTTGAATGTACTTGCAAGCTTACATCAAAATAGAACCATAATGACAATCAATACCATGATGATTAGTCAATATTAAATATGCAGCAATAGACTTAAAATAAATTTTAATACCATGCTATGCTCATGACTGTGCATAAATAAAACCTCAGTCTACCTTACTCATGATAATTTATCATAACCACCAACTTATTAAGCTTAACTAGATATAACTCGTGATTCTTCCGGTGATCACAACCCTGCCCATACTGGGTCTCAAAACAGCTCGGAAGCTCTTAAAATCTTATTCTCATATCACTTGTGATCCTTCCGGCGATCACAAACCCACCCATTCTAGGTCTCAAAGCATCTAATAAGCTCTTCCATCAACTTATCATAGTACCAGAAATTTAGAACTTAGTAAGAAAACTTTATTATCTGTTGACCCATGGTGTGACCTACTTTCGAGCGTGTCCGTGACCGTGGATTCGGCTATCGATAGATTAATACACTCTGCAGAGGTAGTGCACTGTACCCACACCACGGAACACATGGCCTCTTTATCCCATTCGGGTGGACCTATGACATTACGACGAAACCCGTCCATTGCCATGACACTCCTCCGGCCACTCCAACTCGTTCCCTCACTGGAACAGACCTGGGTGGCCCCTGTGTCTACCCAAGACACACCCGCCACCGTCCTGGCCAAACAAAAATAACTGTCCCGAACGGGAACTCGGTACCATAAAACTAACTATGGGCACACAAGGTTATGTCTGCTTACCGGGCCAGGGTACTGCACACTCATAACCTTCCCTATTTGGAGGTACCGCCAGGAGGCATGTCAATGGACAAAATCAAGACCTTCCCATAAAGGTAAATGTGGTTGCACCGGGAAAGACTCGATTCAGTGGCACCATGACCCGGTCAACATTTTATTCAAGTTGAGTTATTATCAATTTCAACTTAGAAAGAAATAAAGTAACCGGTGTCATACAATGCCATGCAATATACCAAAGTGCATTACATAGGTAAAATCCCATGCAACGATAAAACTTAGTCAACTATCATCTCAACTTCAATATTACTCTGGTTATACTTGACTTCCAACAAAATTTTATCATAGTTATTTAATGCAAGAGAAAATAACTCCGCGTATGTATGTCCATAATCATTCACAATCTCCCAACTTTATTTTCAGTATCTTAATGACTTAAACCAAACTCCAACTTTCTGTAAAGTGAAATGAAATTAATAACTACAGCAACCAAAAGAACTATTCAACAAAATATTTAACATGCATAAAATAAATCATTTGTTCAAGTTGGAAAAATTACAAATATTGAAATGGCATTATGAAAATGTTGTTGTGGCTTGCCTTAGTTCAAATGAGGCTCACAAGCCTCCTGGTGATCCTCAAGACAAGTCTCTGCTTCTGAAAACAAATAAAATTTCAAAAATAAATCATCAAGATTCATTCAAAAATTCACCAGAAAATCTATACAGCACCAAATGGTTTCATGTTTGGTGTGCTGCAAGATTTCTTCACCGGGAACACAATGCAAAAAGAATCAATTCATTTGGACTTATGGTTAAAAAGTTACAACATTTTGAAGTTCTCTGGAATTAATTTAAATTCAGAAGTTTAAATAAAAGAATGGGGGGGGGGG
>LR738713.1:501911904-501925656 GCA_902687465.1 Secale cereale
GGGGGGGGGTCGGTGCTCCGCCGGCGACACCTGGCCGCACCTGATGATGAAATGGAGTTAGTGAGAGGGGGAATAAGAAGATGGGGTCACAAGGGAGCTGTGGCCGTGCGGAGACGAACACAGGGCCGCTGGAGATGGCGACGAGCACAGTGCGCACCGCACTGTGCTTGGCTGGACCACGCCCGTGCTCGCTGCGGCGAGCTCCGACATCTGCGAGCGCTAGGGGTGGACTGTGTAGGTGAGGACGATGATGGGGGCAGAGTTTGGCGCGGTTGGGCAGTCTCGGAAGCGAGCACACGCTCTATAGATCGCTGGCGCCATCCAGAGCGCGCCGGCTGCAAGCCATGGCACGATGCACACGCGTGGTCACCGTGCGAACTCGCGTCTGCGGGCTGACTTGGTGCCAAAAACCTTGTCTGGCTTGTTGTTCATGCTAGATAGGTAAGTTACCCATGGTAGGTTTGACTCGAGACGCAGTAGAATGAGATTAACTGGCCTGGTAAGTTTCTGGACAGAAACTTTGAGAGCTTGTTGTGGTAAAATGGTGAATAGTTGGAGGCTGTGCTTTGGAGGCTAGTCATGAGTTACTAAGGTGAATAAGCACAAGAAGTTTCAGGAGGATTGGAGCAAGTAAAATGGTAGTTGCTGTAGAAACTACCATTTCTGTCCAGAATGGAAAAGATTTTCTGTGGCAAAAATATTCCAAAAAGTAGTGCAATATTTTTGCTCAGGAATGTGCCTAAGGGTCCAAAGAATATTTAGGAATTTCCTCAGAACTTTTGGAGCCAGAAAAATAGGGGTTGCTTTGGAGCACCAAGAATTTAGCTAGGGTTTTAGGGAGAAAAATGAATATTTTTCAAATAAGAAAAATATTCCAAGGAGTATATTGGGGTGGTCCAGAGATATATAATAGTTTGAGATGGATGGGAGACAGTTGGGTGAAAGCCAAGGGTACCCAAGTGGTTTAAGTCCATATGAAATGATTCAAAAACACCAAGGTTTGAAATAAACTCAAATAAATCTTTGGCAAATAAGAGAGGGCAAAAAAGCAGGCTGTCACATACCTCCTGTCACTCTATGAACAATCGAGGCACACACAAAAGGATGTTTATGTGAAGTGTTTAGAGGTGGCACATGCAAATTTACTTAGGACGGCAGGGTAATACCGGATATAGGTAGGTATGGTGGACTCATCTGGACTAACTTTGATTTTTGAATTTGATGCACAAACAATATTTCTGCTTAGTACAGGCGAAGGCTAGCAAGTAGGTTGGGAAGCAGCCAGCTAGAGAGCAACAATGCCCATGAACATACATTATGCATAATAAACAATGGATATCGGCATGATTAGGATATGGATGCCATGAACATAAATATCATAGAGGCTATGTTTGTTTTGATTCAACTACATGCATGAACATGTGGCAAGTCAAGCCACTTGAAACATTCGGAGGAGGATACCATATCATCATACTACATCACAATCATTTTAATGCAATGTTGACCACAAAGATAAATCACTATCCACTCGTAGCTATTTAAACATGGCATGAGAAACTATAATCTCTAATTGTCATTGCAAACATGTTTGATCATAATAGGGTGAATCATGGATACTAGGTTAAACACATTTACAAAAACAAAAACCAGTTGAGTTAATACCCGTTTCTCTCTGCCACGGCCAATTCATCAAATATCGTCATTACTACCTTTGACTTGCACAACCGAACGATATGAAAATAATAATAGTGCAAGAATGCCATGGACTAAGCTGAAATATGCAAGCATTTTATTCAAAAGGAGAAGACAAGGTAATATGGGCTCTTTATTAGATAAAAGATAATGCATATGAGAGCCACTCAACATTTCCATCGTGGTCTTCTCCTTGGTACGACTCAAAAACTGGAAAATAACTTCAGAGAAACACGCGGAAATATTTTTGGAGTTTTTGTTTTTTCTCAAAGAAGGCAAAATAAAGAAAGAAAACAAAAACGAGAAAAACTATTTACACGAGAAAGCTCCCAACAAACAAAAGAAGAATAGAGAATTTTTTTTGGGTTTTCTTTTAGTACTGGCTAATTAAACCAGAAAGAAAGACCAAAAAGAAACAAGAATTTTTTTTTCGGTTTTCTCAAGATATTTCAAACACACAATTAAGAGAACATTCAATTTAGCATGGATAATACATTGAAAAAGTGTGAACACCAACAACTGGAATGAAATGTGTGAACATGAATATAATGTCAGTGGAACACGTACTCCCCCAAGCTTAGTCTTTTGTCCTAGCTTGGCAATCACCATCAGCGGCCTACATAGTAGTCAGCGTGGTAGCTCACGGAGGCTCTTGTTGCAACCATCTTAGCCCGCCGAGCAGCCACGACCTCCACGTTGTGTGCACGAGCCTCACTCTCAGAAACATAGTATCTTCCTTTGCTATGGAAATCAAAGAGAGCTGGCGCAGGAAAAAAGGTATCCACGATATGATTTTTTATTAAACCTAAGGTTATAAGTATAATTATTAATTTTTCCATGAAGAAACTTATGGCGCTTCATGGCCTCAAAGTCTAAATACTGAGTGGGTAATATAGGGTCATTATGCCAAGTTGAAACACGCAACTCCCTTGCTAAACGTGAGGCATAAATCGCACCATAAAAACAACCGCTACGAGCATGGTGCTACAATCTGCGAGCAACAATCGCTCCAATGTTACAACATTGAGTGCCAGTGAGGGTGTATGAGGCTCAAGTCAGGAGCGCACAATGTGCTAGAGTCATGTTTTCCTAGGATACATTTACCATTAAATAGTACAAAATAGTGAATTGAAGGAAAATGGATGCTTTTATTCTACCTTGGGTCACTCCTCTATCCTCCCCATAACAAAGACTAGTCAGAAATAACTCATATTCGGACCTAGGTGATTCATGTAGCAAACCCCAAAATGGAATTTTGCAGATATTAGAAAATGTCTCTAGAGCCAAGGTGAATGGCCTATCATACAGTTTAAATGAGACTCTAGATTCACGAGAATGAAATTTAAACTCTTTGGTAAATGTCTCAGTGAGGATGAGGTGTTGGTCGCACTTAACTTCTATGTAGGGACCGATCTCGGCATTGTGAACATATTGCTCAAATTATTCTTTAATACATACATTCACCACAAACACATTGCTACGCCATAGGCATGATTTTGTAGCTGCTTCTCGGATTGAGCTTGGGCTTTGTTCAACATAAGACCGACGTATCGAGCCACTACTGGATGATGCTTCCGAGGACCTTCTCCTCGAAGAACTCCTTCCAAATAAATACATTTTATTCGTGTACAATTTCTGATTTTTTTTGGTCCACCAAAATTTGTCAACAAAACTTCACAAGAATGATAGCAACTACTCATATACATGCATAGATGCCATTTTGATCATTCAAACTACCTAGAAATCTAGGAATTCAACATGCATGCTCATCTACAACAACACCAAGAGTAGCTAATTATTCAAAATATAAACCATTAAAGCAAAAACTAATTTGAGCAATGGGGGAGTCACATACCAAGTAGCAATCCCTCAAAACAGTTTTGGAAATGAAGCTTCGAGCAAAGAGATCGAAATCCGTGAATTTGAGAGCAAGAACATGAGAGAGAGAGAGCAAATGTGATTTTCTTTCTGGAGGTAGGGGATGAAGTGGACTAAAGAGAGAAGTGAGGGGCCCATGTGGGGACCACAACCAATCAGGGCGCGCATGGGGCTGCTTGCGCGCCCAGGTGGGTTGTGCTCACCTGGTGCACCCCCCTATGATGTTATTTGCACTAAAAATTCTAAAATAATCAGAAAAAACCGTGTTAAATTTTCAGAGCATTATGAACACTTTTATTTTTGGGTCATTTTTTATTGCACGGAAAAGCAGTAAATAGACCAAACATGACATTTTATTTTTATTAAACTAAGAAAAACATAGAATAAAAGGTAGGGACGGAGAGTTGTGCTCACTAGATTCCTCAACTTCATTCCTCTCAAAAATGATTAATTAATAAGGTTGATCAAGTCTTATTAACAACCACTTCCAATTAGCATGAGACCGAAGAATTTTCGTAAAAAACTAAGTTACCTCAACAGGGATATGCACATCCCCCACAATAAGTATTTCATATTTCTTTTTGGCAGTACGTAGAGGGATCTGGAAACTCCCAATAGCAAGTGTTGGAGAATTTTCAATAACATTAATACCATTCACTTGGAATTGTTTCTTCGGAAAGTGCACCATGTGCTCATTACGATTGATATGAAAAGTGACATTGCTTTTATTGCAATCAATAATATCCCCTACAATATTTAAAAGGGGTCTACCAAGAAGATCGACATATTGTCGTCCTCGGGCATCTCAAGTATAACAAAGTTAGTTAAAATAGTGACATTGGCAACAATAATGGGCACATCTTCACAAATGCCAATAGGTATAGCAGTTGATTTATCAGCCATTTGTAAAGATATCTCAGTAGGTGTGAGCTTGTTCAAATCAAGTCTTTTATACAAAGAGAAAGGCATAACACTAACACTAGCTCCCAAATCACACAAAGCAGTTTTCACATAATTTCTTTTTATGGAGCAAGGTATAGTTGGTATTCTAGGATCTCCATGTTTTTTAGGAACTCCATCTTTAAAACAATAATTAACAAGCATGGTGGAGATTTCAGCTTCTGGTATTTTCCTTTTATTAGTGATGATGTCTTTCATGTATTTTGCATGAGGGGCCATTTTTAAGATATCCATCAAGCGGGTACGCTAAAAGACTGGCCTAAGCATTTCAACAAAGCATTCAAATTCTTCATCATATTTATTCTTAGTTGATTTAGGTGGAAAGGGTGAGGGTTTTTGTACCCACGGTTCTATTTCCTTCCCATGTTTTCTAGGAACAAAGTCTCTTTTATCATATCTTTTATTTTTCGGTTGTGGGTTATCAAGATCAACAACAGGTTCTATCTCAACATCATTATATGGTTGAGTGTCTTTATTAACATCATCATTATCCTTTTCATTATCACTAGGTGAATGTTCATTACCAGATTGAGTTTCAACATTAGAGATAGAAACATCATTACTGTTTTCAGGAGGTCTTTCAGGTTCACTAGAGGTGTGCAAAGTCCTATCGTTTTTATTTTTATTTTTCTTTCTAGTAGGACTAGGTGCACTAGTGCTATGTCTTTGTGAATCTTTTTCTATTCTCTTAGGGTGTCCCTTGGGATAAAGTGGTTCCTGAGTCATTTTACCTCCTCTAGTTGCTATTCTAACAGCAAAATCAGTTATATTATTATTCATTTCATTTAGCAGTTCTTTCTGAGATTGAGCAACTTGTTCTAACTGAGTTTGAACCATGGAAGCATGTTTTCCCACACCCCTAACATCATTAGAGATTCTAAATAACAAGTCACTCAAGCGAACAATCATACCATAGTTGTATTTCAATTGTTTCATGACATGGGCATTGAAGTGATCTTTTTTTTCTAATGTAATTATCAAACTCATAAAGATATTGACTAGGATGTTAATTGTAAGGGATATCACTTTCATCAAATTTCGTTAAAGAATTTACCTCCACCACCTTGGGTTGTGGTACGTCAAGTCCCTCTATCTCTTCAATTGGTGGTAAATTCTTTACATCCTCTGGTTTAATACCTTTTGTTGGGGAACGTAGTATTTTAAAATTTTCCTACGATCACGCAAGATCTATCTACCAGATGCATAGCAACGAGAGGGGAGAGTGAGTCTACGTACCCTCGTAGACCGAAACTGGAAGCGTTAGAACAACGCGGTTGATGTAGTCGTACGTCTTCACGGCCCGACCGATCAAGCACCGAAACTACGGCACCTCCGAGTTCTAGCACACGTTCAGCTCGATGACGTCCCTCGAACTCCGATCCAGCCGAGTGTCGAGGGAGAGTTCCGTCAGCACGACGGCGTGGTGACGATCTTGATGTTCTACCGTCGCAGGGCTTCGCTTAAGCACCGCTACAATATTTATCGAGGAGAACTATGGTGGAGGGGGGCACCGCACACGGCTAACAGATCAAGAGATCAATTGTTGTGTCTAGAGGTGCCCCCCTGCCCCCGTATATAAAGGAGGGAGGGAGAGGCCAGCCCTAGAGGGGGCGCACCATGTGTGGGGAGTCCTACTAGGACTCCCAAGTCCTAGTAGGATTCCCCTTTCCTTTCCGGAGTAGGAGAGAAGGAAAGAGGGGGAGAGGGAGAAGGAAAAGGGGGCTGCACCCCTTGCCCAATTCGGACCAGAAGGGGGGTGCACGCCTCCTTCCTTTTGGCCTCTCTCCTCTATTCCCGTAACTCCCCGGTACTCCGAAAATACCCGAATCACTCGGAACCTTTCCGATGTCCGAATATAGTCGTCCAATATATCGATTTTTACGTCTCGACCATTTTGAGACTCCTCGTCATGTCCCCGATCTCATCCGGGACTCCGAACTCCTTCGGTACATCAAAACTCATAAACTCATAATAAAACTATCATCGAAACCTTAAGCGTGCGGACCCTACGGGTTCGAGAACTATGTAGACATGACCGAGACACGTCTCCGGTCAATAACCAATAGCGGAACCTGGATGCTCATATTGGCTCCCACATATTCTACGAAGATCTTTATCGGTCAAACCGCATAACAACATACATTGTTCCCTTTGTCATCGGTATGTTACATGCCCGAGATTCGATCGTCGGTATCTCAATACCTAGTTCAATCTCGTTACCAACAAGTCTCTTTACTCGTTCCGCAATACATCATCCCACAACTAACTCATTAGCTGCAATGCTTGCAAGGCTTATAGTGATGTGCATTACCGAGTGGGCCCAGAGATACCTCTCCGATAATCGGAGTGACAAATCCTAATCTCAAAATACGCCAACCCAACAAATACCTTCGGAGACACCTGTAGAGTACCTTTATAATCACCCCGTTACGTTGTGACGTTTGGTAGCACACAAAGTGTTCCTCTGGTATTCGGGAGTTGCATAATCTCATTGTCATAGGAACATGTATAAGTCATGAAGAAAGCAATAACAGTAAAACTTAAACGATCATAGTGCTAAGCTAACGGATGGGTCTTGTCCATCAGATCATTCTCCTAATGATGTGATCCCGTTGATCAAATGACAACTCATGTCTATGGCTAGGAAACATAACCATCTTTGATCAATGAGCTAGTCTAGTAGAGGCATACTAGGGACACTCTGTTTTGTCTATGTATTCACACATGTATTAAGTTTCCGGTTAATACAATTCTAGAATGAATAATAAACATTTTTCATGATATAAGGAAATAAATAATAACTTTATTATTGCCTCTAGGGCATATTTCCTTCACCTTTTTCCTTAATACTTTTCTTTGCCTCTTGCATATCTTTGGGACTAAGATATAAGATACCCCTCTTCTTCGGAGTGGGTTTAGGCGGTGGTTCAGGAAGTGTCCAATCATCATATTTTTTCAATATATTATTCAATAATTCCTTAGCTTGTTCAACAGTTCTTTCCCTAAAAACAAAACCAACACAATTGTGTAGGAAATCCCTAGAGGCATCGGTTAGTCCATTATAGAAGATATCAAGTATTTCATTTTTCTTAATTGGATGATCAGGCAAAGCATTAAGAAATTGGAGAAGCCTCCCCCAAGCTTGTGGGAGTCTCTCTTCTTCAATTTGCACAAAATTAAATATTTCCTGCAAGGCAGCTTGTTTCTTGTGAGCAAGGAAATATTTTCCAGAGAAGTAGTAAATCATATCATGGCGACTACACACACAACCATGAGTAAGAGTATTGTACCAAGCTTTAGCCTCACCCGTTAATGCAAACAGAAATAATTTGAGGATATAATAAAAGCGAGTTTTCTCATCTGAGCAAAAAGGGTGGCTATATCATTTAATTTAGTAAGAGATGCCACTACGATTTCAGTTTCATAGCCATGGAAAGGATCAAATTCTACCAAAGTAATCAACTCTGGGTCGACAGAGAATTCATAATCCTTATCAGTAACACCGATAGGTGAAGTAGCAAACTTAGGATCACATTTGATTCTAGCATTCAAAGATTTTTGTTTCAATTTGCATAATGATCATCTCTATCATTGCAAGCAAGGAAGTATCTAGTTGTCTCTTCATCCATAACATAACCTTCTGGTACTTCAGGCAATTCTCTAGGATGGCTAGATCTAATAGGTGTTCCAAAAATTTCTGTTTCAAGTACGTCATCAGTTTTAGCATTCTCAATATCATTAAGTCTAGCAAGTTGTTCATCAAGTAGTTCACCCAATGGCACAGTCTTATCAAGAAAGGTACTAGCATCATCATAAGCATCATTCATATCAGAAGTAGCATCATCAATAACTTGCGACATATCAAGATTAATAGCAGAGTGTGGTGTGGCAAGCTTACTTATAACTAAAGGAGAATCAAGTGCAGAGTGTGATGGCAATTCCTTACTGTCGTGGTTCTAAGTCTGACAGTAAGGGTAGGGGGTACGAATGGAGAGGCAAGGTTCTAGCTATGGTGATGTTGTACACAAGGTGTTAGCGAGTTCAGGCCCTTCTCGGAGTAAGTAATAGCCCTACGTCTCGGTGCCCGGAGGCTTGGTCGACTGATATGTGTATACGTGTGTTACAGAGCTGCGAACCCTTGTTCTGGAGGAGGGGGTGGCTTATATAGTGCGCCAGGACCCCAGCCATGCTCCACGTTACCAAGGGTTTAATGTACATTAAGGAAGGCGTTACTGGTAATGCCTGTAGTAAAGGATAATTAAGGTGTTTACTACAGCGAGTAAATATAGGACCGTTGCTGTCCCAAGTGGCGTTTCACCTTCGGAGGTCGAGTGCCCTGGATTGGTCGAGTGGGGTTAAGGCACCTTGCGGATGGGGCCCAGTCGAGTGGGGTGTCTTCTTGGACCGTCTCAGTCGACTGCCACCACTGCCATAAGTTTTGTCTTTTGATCTTCTATGGTAGTGACCTTGGGTGGGGTACCTTGGACCGGCTTGTGACCCTACCCTAGGTTTGTAACCTCGTCAGTAGCCCCCGAATGGATTGAGGCTTGAGCAAGAGGATGATGAGGGAAGCTCTGGTTCTGGTTCGACGTCCCTGGGGTAGATTGTTTCGGAGCTTGTGACTTGGGCAGGCTCCCTTAGTTGTGCCTTGGTCGCCTTGATCGATTCTGAAGCCGTCGAGTGAGTTAGTTGCTTCTTGTCTCGACTGGACTTCTTGTGTCGACTGGACTTTGCGCCAAGCATCGGGCGCCGCGAGCGCGTGCCGTTTTCGACGGGATTGGTTGCCCATCGGCCGCCGGATTCGGCGGGGTTTTCGAAATTTGGGGAAGCGCGCGGGGCGGGACGTGCCGCAGCAATCAGAGGGGTGTGGTTGAAATTCCTCGATCCTCGCGCCTCCTTTTTCGCCACCTATTGCGCTAGCGTCTGTTACGGGATTTGATAAGATTGCTCGGTGCCACCGGTCAGCCACTCGACCGGGCTGCTATAAGAGCGCGCCGAGCCCGTAGCGGGGGGCACTGTGCGCCCAATCTTTCTCCTTCCACCCCTGCTTCTCTGCTGCGCCCCTGCTTCTCCGCTGCGCCTCCGTTTCTTCTTCGCCTCTCTCCGCAGCGACCGCCGGCGTGCGAGCCATGGGCAAAGACAAGACCGCGGCCATGGAGCGCTCGAAGAAGGCGGCGTCAGGGAAGGGGAGGCGATCTGGCCGGAGTGGTTCGTCGTCAAGGTCCGGACTCCCCGCTGGATGGATCCAGGGAGATTGGATCCGGTCCATCGTCGTGGTGGAGGATCTGGAGGAGCTGGAGGAGGAAAGGTTGATCGCCCGCGGCTCCTGGCGGGCGCCGGGGGGAGAACTCGAGCCCCGGCCATGGGAGGCGAGTGCGTCCTCCACGCTACCCACATCGACCGAGGTTTTTCTATGCCCCCGCATCCTTTCCTCCGCGCGTTCTTGATCTTCTTTGGTGCCCAGTTGCACTACTTTATGCCCAACTCCATCGCCTTCCTCTCTGCCTTTGTTTCTATGTGCGAGAACTTCCTCGGTTACCGACCACACTGGGGTTTGTTCAAACACATCTTCACATGTCGCTCGCAAACCGTTAAGAGGGTGAACCCGACTGACGGCAAGACGCACGTCCACCAGGCGTGTGGCGGGCTCGGGATCCAGCTTAGGAATAGGAGTGCCTTTCCCCCCATGATCTTTCCGGAGTCGATTGGGGGCTGGCAGTCGACCTGGTTTTACTACAAGGACAGTCCTACTCCGGGTCAGTCGACTGGTCTTCCTCCATTCACTCTAGGTCGAGCCAGCCCACCTCCTTCGATGATAGTGGGTAAGGCCGAGAGGGCCGAAGTGGATATGTTGGTGGAGCGGGTCGTCCAGTTAGTCCGCGAGGGGGTCACGTGGATGGATTTGTTTGAGGCGTATCTCACACGGAGGATCCAGCCGCTCCAAGCCCGGGACCACCCGATGTGGTTGTATTCTGGCACCGATGACTCATCACGAGTCCACCCGGAGGCGGCCGACCCGAAGTACGTGGTGCAGTGCTTGAAGTGCATCACTGGGAATAAGGACAACCCCAGGGGATCTGGGAGGGTCATCCCGTTCGATGCTGACCATCTTCCTAACAAGGTTAGTCTTCTGCTTTCGAGTGACATTTCTGTCGACTGGCTTGTGATTTGTATTGACGGGTCCGACTGATATTTGGTCAAACTTCTTTCTTTGTAGATCTACACAGAGATGTATTCGCTGCCTAATAGGGACTTGGTCCAGGAGGGCAAAGCTGCCGAGTGAAAGTCGGAGGAGGAGACCGAGGAGAGCGAGGACTACAGCAGCGGGGAGGAGGTCGAGTCACCTCCCCGTGACGAGCGTCGATCCAAGGAGAAGTACGACCCAGGGGCCGCACGTCTTCAGGCGGGTCCCTCGGGCTCTCGGACGCCCAAGCGAACTCGAACGGCCACTCCTGACCCCGCCGAGAAGATGCCCAAGCAGCCCAAGGTCACCACCACCAAGCCCCGGAAGGCCTTGCCCAGGATCAAGGTGGATGTACCCATTGCATCCACGTAAGTGCCGCTTGGTCTTGTTTCTTTTTGCTTCTTGGAGGTCGACCGTAACTTCTGTCGACTCATCTCCTGAGTGAACCTTTCAGAGCCGCCGCTTCCACGACCTCGATGGACATCAACCGGGGTCGAGACGACGAGGAGACCGGGGACGCCGCGACATCCCGCGCAGGTGTGGGCTCTATGAAATCTGCCTTATTCTTATTTTCTTTCGCGGGCGACGGTCGACTGAACTTAGCTTGCTGCTTGACTCGAAGTGCCGCGCCTCGTCATAGAGCTTCCGGATGACGATGAAGACGAGGAGCGGTTGGGAGGGGACCGTCGGCGCACAGGGAGGAAGGGCCGGAAGACGCCTTCTAGTTCAGAGGCCCAGTGATAGGAGGATGCGGCCCGAGCCACGGTCTCCTTCGCCGTCCCTGCGTCGACCGTGCGTGCCGTCGACCCATCGCCTGCGCCGATCGTCGACCCAGCGCCCGCTCTAGTCGCCGACCCATCACCTACTCCAGCCGTCGACTCAGCGCCAGTTCGTGCCATAGACCCAGCGCCCGTACCTGCCGTCGACCCTGCGCCCACTGCTTCGTCAGTTCTCTTCTCTTCCTACCGCCTCCCGGAGGATCCTGTGGGGGCGGCTCAAAAAGCCGTTCGCCAGGCGGAGGTGATGATGGAGAGGATGAAGGCGGCGTATGAGGCCAGCATGGCGGCTTATGATGCCAGCTCTGCTCTTCGGGCCAACGTCCAGGTACGTTGTCTTCATTGAAGTAGTCTTTGGTTTCGAGAGAATCTGCTGTTTTGTTTCGTGAGACACCACACCACTGGGTGTTCTCCTTTTTCTTTCTGAGCTCGAGCCGGACTGATCTCGGCCGAGTGAAACCAGTGGGGGCACGCTCAGTGCACCCACTGGGTGTAGTCCCCGAGACCGTGGTCGACTGCTGGCGGTCGGCCATGGTCTTACTATAGAACTTTTCCTTCTTGTTGTTGTGTTTTTTTAGCTCGAGCCGGACTGATCTCGGCCAAGTGAAACCAGTGGGGGCACACTCAGTGCACCCACTGGGTGTAGTCCCCGAGACTGCGGTTGAGTATTTTGACTCGACTATAGTCTTATAGTCTTGCTTTGTCGTGTTGATGCGGAAATCTTGCGAGTTTGGGGCCAAGTTTGCAGATCTTGAGAAGAAGCAAATCCAGCTTAACCTCGACTTGCAGTTGGCTCGGGACCACCTGAAGAAGACGCAGGATGATTCGGCTAGTAACTGACTCCGACCTTTTGTCGACTGACTTTTTGATATATGTGCCTTGTGTTCCTTCATGTTCATCTTTCCAGTGGCGGCTTTGGTAGGTCAACTGAAGGTGGCCTTGGAGCAAAAGTATCTTGACCCGGCGGCGGCGCAGCAGGCGGCTCAAGAGAAGGCGGAACTGGTGGCGAAGAAGTTGGCTTCCGTGGGTGTGCTCGAGGTGGAGGTCATCAGACTGAGAGGCTCGCTCGACGCAGCCAATCAAGAGGTGACTCAGCTGATGAACTCCAAGGCTGTTTTGAACGAGAAGTACAAGGCTCTCTTTCGGAAGAGGGCTGAGCTTGAGGCGTATCTGGGCGACATCACCAAGAAATGGTACCTCGTGCTCGAAGGTATGCCTCCTTCGGCTTGGTTAAAGTTGGATCGGTCGGCCCATATCTTGTCAGTTGACTCGACTTGCTATTTTCGGTGCAGCGTTTTGTCGTAACTTTGAGGAGGAGACTGGTCGGGTCGAGCCTGGCTTGGACCCAACCAACTCCATCGTGAAGGATGAGGTATCCATGAACATACTGAGGCTGGAGTCCCGCCTCACTGCGGCCACGGATTATCTCGGACGACTAAAGGCAGTGATGGCCCGAATCAACACCGCGCTCTGGAGGGGGATCGTGCAGGAGAACGACCTCGAGTCCCTGATGACTCGACTCAACGAATCCCCAACCGAGTGCAGGAGTCGAAGAAGTCGGCAGCCCGTGGAGGAGCCGACGTGGCCCTGTCCTTGGTCTGTGTGCACTGTAGGGAGGTGAAGGAGAGGAAGCTTGCGGCGCTGAAGGTTGCAAACACGAAGGAGCTCCAATTCCAGTCGTTTATGGAGACTTTCCTGGAAGCCGCCACTCGCATCGCCGACGGGATCGACCTGGACGAGTTCGTCGCACCTGCGAGCCCGCCCCCTCCCGAGGAATGACTTTGATACTTTAATCTTATTTGCCGCGGAATGCCGTGTGGACTTGTAATCGTTAAACTCTGGTGGGCCTGTGGCCCAAGTACTCTTGCCCGAATCTTGCGGGGCTTTTATCTGATTTTGTTTGCCGCTCTTCTTTGAGTGCTTGAATCTTTGAGTTGACGTCTGCAGCCAAGTCCCCGAGTGAGAGGGCTGCTCTTCACTCGGAGTAGATGTTTATAACTTAGGTGATTCCAAGCTACGTTGTATTTGTGGCAGAGCTCGGAAGGCAGAGCCACTTTATGCTTGTAGCGTAGCTCGGAGGTCCGCAGCTAAGCCCCCGAGTGAGAGGGTTTCTCTTCACTCGGAGTGGATGTTTGTAACTTAGGCGAGTCACGGGGTCGCAGCTAAGCCCCCGAGTGAGAGGGTTGCTCTTCACTCGTAGTAGATGTTTGTAACTTAGACGATTCCAAGCTACGTTGTATTTGTGGCGGAACTCGAAAGGCA
>LR738713.1:501925999-501939712 GCA_902687465.1 Secale cereale
AGACGATTCCAAGCTACGTTGTATTTGTGGCGGAGCTCAGAAGGCAGAGCCACTTTATACTTGTAGCATAGCTCGGAGGACTGCAGCTAAGCCCCCGAGTGAGAGGGCTGCTCTTCACTCGGAGTAGATGTTTGTAACTTAGGCGAGTCACGGGGTCGCAGCTAAGCCCCCGAGTGAGAGGGCTGCTCTTCACTCGGAGTAGAGGTTTGTAACTTAGGCGAGTCACGGGGTCGCAGCTAAGTCCCCGAGTGAAAGGGTTGCTCTTCACTCGGAGTGGATGTTTATAACTTAGGCGATTCCAAGCTACGTTTTTTTGGTGGCGGAGCTCGGAAGGCAGAGCCACTTTATACTTGTAATGTAGCTCGGAGGACCGTAGCTAAGCCCCCGAGTGAGAGGGTTTCTCTTCACTCGGAGTAGATGTCTATAACTTAGGCGATTCCAAACTACGTTGTATTTGTGGCGGAGCTCGGAAGACAGAGCCACTTTATACTTGTAACGTAGCTCGGAGGACCGCAGCTAAGCACCCACTAGGGAATTTTGAAGACCAACGTTTTTACAGGACATCAATCGCTAAAGGATCATTGCTAAGTTGTCTTTGAAACGAATTGGGAAATCTTTATTACAGCTCGACCGTCGAGTGTCTCAAGTGTAAAAGCGGCATAGCAGGTCCGCATTCCACGAATGAGGTTCGTCTTTCTTCTGAGCTACATTGTAGAGGTGGTACGCTCCGTTGCACAGTACCTTGGTGATGATGAACGGGCCTTCCCAGGCCGGGGCGAGCTTGTGTGGACGTTTCTGATGCACCCGAAGGACCAGGTCTCCTTCCTGGAATGCTCGGCTTCTTACGTTGCGAGCATGGAATCGACGCACGTCCTGTTGATAGATGGTCGACCGGATTAGGGCCATCTCTCTTTCCTCTTCCAAAAGATCGACTGCATTCTGACGAGCCTGCTCTGCCTCAGCTTCGGAGAAGAATTCCACTCTGGGGGCGTTGTGTAATAAGTCGCTCGGCAACACAGCTTCGGCTCCATAGACCAACAAGAAAGGGGTACGGCCAGTCGACCGGTTTGGACTTTTCCTCAGACCCCATAGGACAGATGGCAATTCAGTTATCCAAGCCCCGGTGGCATGCTTAAGATCGCGCATGAGCCGCTGCTTTAGGACTTGGAGAATCAAACCATTTGCTCTTTCTACCTGTCCATTCGAGTGCGGATGTGCCATGGAGGCATAGTCGACTCGTGTTCCTTCGGAGGCGCAGAAAGCTCTAAATTCATCCGAGTCAAAGTTGGAGCCGTTGTCTATGATGATGCTGTGGGGGACTCCATATATGAATATCAATTCCGTGATGAAGCTGATGGCGGTGCTTGACTCGAGGTTCTTGATGGGCTTGGCCTGGATCCACTTGGTGAACTTGTTGACTGCCACCAGAAGGTGGGTGAATCCGCTTATGTCTGTCCTGAAGGGGCCGACCATGTCCAAGCCCCAAACAGCAAAGGGCCAGACTAGCGGAATGGTCTTCAGGGCGGACGCCGGTTTGTGGGACATGTTGGAGTAGAACTGGCAACCTGCGCATTTGTCCACAATATCCTTGGCCATCTCGTTGGCGCGGAGTCAGTAAAACCCGACTCGGTATCCCTTAGCCACTATAGTCCGATAGGAGGCATGGTGGCTGCAAGTCCCCGAGTGGATTTCATCCAAGATCAGTCGACCTTCTTCTGGATCGACGCAGCGTTGGGCGACTCCGGTGACGCTTTGTCTGTAGAGCTGACCTTGGATGACTGTGAACGCCTTGGATCGGCGGACGATCTGGCACGCTTCTTCTTCATCTTCTGGGAATTCTTGACTGAGCAGATACGATATATATGGCACAGTCCAGTCTAGCGTATTTATTAGGACCTCCATGATCGAGTCGACCACGGCAGGTACTTCGACTTCAGTCGGATCTGACGCGCTGACTGGCTGCGGGGGCTCTTCCGTGAAGGGGTCTTCTTTGACAGAAGGGGTGTGCAGATGCTCTAGGAACACAATCTTGGGTATAGGCTTCCGTGTCGACCCGATTTTTGCGAGGTCATCGGCTAACTGATTCTTGGCTCTAGGCACATGATGGAGCTCTAGGCCTTCGAACTTCTTTTCAAGCTTTTGCACTACACTGCAATAACTGGTCATTGTCGGGCTCCCGACGTCCCATTCTTTCATCACTTGGTTCACCACCAGGTCGGAGTCGCCGTAGAGCATCAAGCGACGGACGCCGAGTGAGATGGCCATACGCAACCCATACAAAAGTGCTTCGTATTCGGCCTCGTTGTTTGATGAATCGAAATGGATCTGAAGGACGTAGCTGACCTTGTCGCCCCTGGGAGAGACCAGGACCACGCTTGCGCCGGATCCGTTCAGCATCTTGGACCCATCGAAGAACATAGTCCAATGGTCCGACTGGACTTGAGTTGGCAGCTCTTGTTCTATCCACTCAGCCACAAAATCCGCTATGGCCTGAGACTTGATGGCTTTCTTCGCTTCAAACTTGATATCTAACGGAAGAAGTTCAATTGCCCATTTTGCCACTCAACCGGTTGCGTCTCGGTTGTTTAGGATCTCTGACAGCGGGGCGTCGCTGACGACTGAGATCGAATGGTCCGAGAAGTAATAGGCAACCTTTTTTGCAGTCAAGTAAATCCCGTACACAAGCTTTTGGTAATGTGGATACCTTTGCTTGGAGGGAGTCAAAACTTCGGATATATAATAGACCGGGCGTTGGACCTTGTATGCCTTGCCCTCTTCTTCCCGCTCGACCGTGAGTACAGTACTGACGACTTGTCCGGTGGCAGCAATATACAACAGAAGAGGCTCTCCGCTGACTGGGGCAGCGAGCACCGGCTGGGTGGACAGCAGGGCTTTGAGCTCTTCAAACGCTGTTTCGGCTTCGTGATTCCACTCGAACTTGTCGGATTTCTTCATGAGTTGGTAGAGAGGCAGTGCCTTCTCACCAAGACGAGAAATGAATCGACTCAATGCGGCCAAGCAACCAGTAAGCTTCTGGACGTCGTGTATACGCTCGGGGAATTTCATTCGGAGGATGGTGCTGACCTTCTTTGGGTTGGCGTCAATTCCCCGTTCGGAAACGAGAAAACCGAGCAACTTGCCGCCAGGAACTCCAAATGTACACTTTGACGGGTTGAGCTTGATATCGTAGCTTCTTAGACTTGCGAATGTCTCAGCGAGGTCAGTCAGTAGGTTGGAACCTTTCTGTGACTTGATCACAATGTCATCCCTGTATGCCTCGACGTTCCAACTGATTTTCTTTATCAAGCACTTCTGGATCATGCGCATGTAGGTAGCGCCAACATTTTTGAGGCCGAAAGGCATGGTGACATAACAAAAACACCCGAAGGGGTGATGAAAGCTGTCTTGATCTCGTCGGGCCCGAACAGACGGATCTGATGGTACCCGGAATACGCGTCCAGGAAGGACAAACGTTCGCATCCCGCAGTCGAGTCGACTATCTGATCAATACGGGGAAGAGGAAAATGATCTTTCGGGCAGGCCCGATTGATGTGCTTGAAATCGATGCACATGCGGAGAGACTTGTCCTTCTTGGGGACCATGACGACGTTGGCGAGCCACTCGGAGTGGTATATCTCGCGGATAAACTCTGTTGCCAGGAGTCGAGCCACTTCTTCACCAATTGCCTTTCGCTTCTCCGCAGCGGATCGAAAGTTTCACTTCAGGGTCGACTCGCAAATGGTGCTCGGCCAGTCCCCTGGGTACACCCGGCATGTCTGATGGTTTCCATGCAAAGATGTCCCAGTTTTCACGGAGGAACTGGACGAGCGCTTCTTCCTATTTGCTATCGACTGTGGTGGAGATGTGGGTCAGCGCTGCGTTGGGGTCAGTGGGGTGGATGTGCACAGGTTTCATGCCCCCGGCCGACTGGAAAGCTGACTCGGAAGCCGGCTTTTTCGCCCTTAGCAGGTCACTCAGATCCACTCTCTTTTGATACTCCTCCATCTCTACTGCTGCCATTTGCTCGTCGGCGATCTTCGAGCCTTTCTAGAAGCATTCTTCCTCTTTCTGACGGTTCCCAGTGATGGTTATGACGCCGTTGGGTCCCGGCATCTTCAGCTTGAGGTAGACGTAACATGGTCGAGCCATGAACCTGGCGTAGGCGGGCCTACCCAGGATGGCGTGATAGGCGCTGTTGAAGTCCACCACTTCGAACGTCAGCTTCTCCTTTCGGTAGTTCTTCGACTCACCAAAGACTACGTCGAGTGAGATCGGACCAAGTGAGTCGGCTTTCTCCCGGGGATTACCCCGTGGAACCTCATGTTACTTTCCCTCAGCTTGGACATTGGAATGCCCGTATCCCGGAGGGTTGCTGCATACAAGATATTCAAGCCACTGCCCCCATCCATCAAAACTCTGGTCAGGTGTGTGCCTTTGATAACTGGGTCGACCACCAGTGCCTGCCGCCCAGGTGTGGCAATGTGCGCTGGGTGATCGGACTGGTCGAATGTGATGGGGGTCTTTGACCATTTCAAAAACGTGGGGGTCGCCGGGGCAACCATGTTTACTTCTCTGTCGATGATTTTTAGTCGACTTTTGCTCTCGACGTCTGCGAATATCACCAAAGTGGAGTTGATACGGGGGTATCCTCCGTCCCCTTCCTTGTCTTCGGACTCTTCTGATTCCTTCTCTTTTTCAATCGACTGATCTTTCTGGAAACTCTGGATCAAGAGCAGAAACTGTCGAGTGGTGTGCTTGGGGTATACCAGGTTTCCCTCTTCATCTTTCTTCGTGTGTATGGGGCACGGCTGGTCAAGCATATCATCTCCAGCCTGACCCTTTCCTTTCTTGGGGGTCCAGGGGCCTTTCGGCTTCCCTTTGCCCTTTCCTTGATTGACCGCTGCAGCCTCTCCCTGAGCGGCTGGCTCGGCCTTGCGCTTATTCTTCCGATTGGAATTATGGTCGTCCTGCCCGACTAGTTTCTTGCCGCTGCGCAGCCGATCGGCCTCCTCACCGCTGGCATACCGACTCGCAATCTCCATCATCCGTGACAAGGACATGTCGCCTGTTCAGCCAAACTTCAGATTCAACTCTTGGTTACGCACGCCTTCCTTGAAAGCGCACACCGCCTGGTGCTCAGACACGTTCTCCACCGTGTGATGCAAAGTGGTCCATCGCTGAATGTAGTCCATCAAAGTTTCACTCGGCTTCTGCGCGCAGTGTTGAAGTTCTGCGAGTCCAGCAGGTCGCTTGCAGGTGCCTTCGAAGGTCCGAACGAAAACCCGAGCGAGCTCTTCCCAACTGTATATACTCCTGGGGGCCAACTGATTGAGCCACGTCCGAGCGAAGCCTCCCAGCATCAAGGGGAGGTGCTTCATGGCCACGTCGTCGTTACCGCCTCCGATCTGTACGGCCACTCGGTAGTCTTCCAGCCAAGTGTCCGGCTTCGACTCACCGGTGAACTTACTTACTCCTGCCGCCAGCCTGAAGTTCGGGGGGATCTCCGCGGCTCTAATAGCATTACAGAAACATTCAGCCCCAGAGGCTGGCGCTCGGCTGCCACTTGGTTGGTCTCCGCCTCGCTCTTCTCTGGACGCTCGGTTGCGATCGACTCGACCTTGCACAAGGATAGACCTCGCATCAAAACATGGCCGTCGGGGATCTGGGGGAATCCTCCGCTCGTCATCTCGCAGACGCCTGCCCACGTGCCGCTGGGGCGAGTGTGACCCACTTCCCGGAGGAGGGGTAGGCGCTCGACGGCGGTCGTAGCGTCCGTGCCGACGGTCGAGTGGATCATCGTTCCGACCCAGATGCCGGTCTTGCCGTGGGCCACGTTCCTCACGCCTTGGGGGCGATCTTGGACTGTGGGCCGACCATACGATGTCTGCAGCCACCGATCTGTTGTGAATCCTGTTGTGCGACTGAGAAACAGCCGCGTTTTTTTCTTCAGCCGTTCGGAGCAAAGCTCGGATCTGCTGAAGACCTCTCCCAGATTCCGACTGGGAGGGTTGAATCGACTTCGCGATACGAGCCGCGGCTTCGAGGTTTTGGACTGGCGTGCGGAACACTTGAGTCTCACGCCGACGCGATTGCCGCGGTCGTCGACTGGACTCGGGGACCAGTCGGCGGGCCTGCTCGTCGAGTGAGTGTTGGATGTTTTCCAAGCGCGCGCGCTCGGTCAAGGTGGCCAAGCACGTGGCTTCGAGGGCCAAAGCCTCTGGGGAATCTCCCATGACGGGAGTGAAGTGTGCATCTCCGTTGCGGCGACAAAGCTCAGCACTTTTCTTGGAGGTGACGGGCTGAGGAATGTAACCGTCGTTGTCGTGCGATCGGTCGCCGCCGCTGCCACCGTTCCCACCGCGAGGAAAGCCTGGCGGGCTGCGGCGCGAATCGACCATAAGGATTTCCGCTGCGGGATCGCTGCTCCCGCACTCGGAAACGGAATCTTCGAGCCCGGTCGACTGGTCGGCCGGCGCGTAGAGGTAGCCATCGGGCTCAATGGCCGAGACTTGAGGGGTGGCCGTTTGACGGGCCACCGCGTGTTTCACCCACCGCTAGAGCCGCGAACGACCGGATCGTTTGCGGCGGCGTCCGGCGGGGATGGGGGACGATGAGTACCGAGTCGATGGCTGCAGCAGGAGGACGCCGCCGGCGCCGGCACGAAAGTGCGCAGTTCCGCGGGCGGGCAAAGCCTCGACGTCGAGAGGGGCTTCCTGGAGCCATGCGGAGTCGTCGGCGATGAAGACTAGTGCGCCGAGCCGGATCTCGCGGCCCAAAGCTAAACCACCGCCTGACACCATGATGAAAGTGGTCGGAGGAGGTACTGGAACTTCACCAGATGTCGCTAAGACGCCTGGCCCCAAGGTGGGCGCCAACTGTCGTGGTTCTAAGTCTGACAGTAAGGGTAGGGGGTACGAATGGAGAGGCAAGTTTCTAGCTATGGTGATGTTGTACACAAGGTGTTAGCGAGTTCAGGCCCTTCTGGAAGGAAGTAATAGCCTTACGTCTCGGTGTCCGGAGGCTTGGTCGACTGATATGTGTATACGTGTGTTACAGAGGTGAGAACGCTTGTTCTGGAGGAGGGGGTGGCTTATATAGTGCGCCAGGACCCCAGCCATGCTCCACGTTACCAAGGGTTTAATGTACATTAAGGCAAGCGTTACTGGTAACGCCTGCAGTAAAGGATAATTAAGGTGTTTACTACAACGAGTAAATATAGGACCATTGCTGTCCCAAGTGGCGTTTGACCTTCGGAGGTCGAGTGCCCTGGATTGGTAGAGTGGGGTTGAGTCGCCTTGCGGATGGGGCCTAGTCGAGCGGGTGTCTTCTTGGACCGTCTCAGTCGACTGCCACCATTGCCATAAGTTTTTTCTTTTGATCTTCTAGGGTAGTGACCTTTGGTGGGGTACCTTGGACCGGCTTGTGACCCTACCCTAGGTCTGTAACCTCGTCACTTACCTCCCCTTGTAGTTGAGGGAAAGATCTTAGTTCTATCATCATTCAGATTCTTCATAGTGATAAATAGATAATAACCCCAAGTGACTCAACAAATGTTTTTATGCTCCCCGGCAATGGCGCTAGAAAAAGGTCTTGATAACCAACAAATGTAGGGGATCGCAACAGTTTTTGAGGGTAGAGTATTCAACCCAAATTTATAGATTCAACAAAAGGGGAGCCAAAGAATATTTGCAAGTATTAGCAATTGAGTTGTCAATTCAACCACACCTGGAGATTAATTATCTGCAGCAAGGTGATCAGTGGCACAGTAGTATGATAGTTTTGATAGTAGCGGTAGCAGCAATAGAAACGGTAACAGTGATAGCAGTGATTTTGTAGCAGTAGCAATAGTAACAGCAGCAGTAGTAACTTAGCAAGATCAATATGTAGAAAATTCGTAGGCATTAGATCGGCAATTTGTTGGATGATATTCATCATGTAACAGTCACAACATAGGGTGATACAAAACTAGCTCCAGTTCATAGATGTAATGTAGGCATGTATTCTGTAAATAGTCATACATGCTTATGGAAAGAACTTGTATGGCATCTTTTGTCCTGCCCTCCCATGGTAGCGGGGTCTATAAGGAAACTAAGGGATATTAAGGCCTCATTTTAATAGAGTACCGGAACAAAGCATTAGCACATAGTGAATACATGAACTCCTCAAACTACGGTCATCACCAAAAAGTATCCCGCATATTCTCACTACAGGGTTTACGGATCATAACTCATAGTAGGTGACTATGACTTGCAAGATCGAATCTTAGAACATATATATAATGGTGATAGCATAAACGGTTGAGATATGAAATCATGGCACCTGGGCCCAAAGCGTCAAGCATTAACCATAGCAAAGTCATAACAACATTAATCTCAGAACATAGTGGATACTAGGGATGAAGCCCTAGGAAAACTAACTCGACTACATGATGAATCTCATCGAACTCCTCACTGACCAACGAGTATATGAAGGAATTACAAACTCTCGGTGGAGAGCATCATCGAATTAGCGATGGAGCAGGGTTGGTGATGACGAAGACCGAAGATTCCCCTCTCCAGAGCCCCAAACAGACTCCAGATCAGGCCTCCTGGTGAAGAACGGGAGGTGGAGGCGGCTCCGTATCGCGACATGAGATAATTCTTCCTCTCTTATTTTTTTCCTTCAAAAATGTGAATTTATAGTATCAAGGTTGAGGTATGTGGGGCCACCAGGTGGGGACAGCCCACCTGGGCGCGCTAGGAGGGAGCGTGCCCTGGTGGATTGTGTCCACCCAGGTGCCCCCCTCGGTGGTTCTTCGCTCCAAAAATTATCTTTTATTGTATAAAAAGTCCGCGCAAAGATTCATTCCAATCCGAGAACTTTTATTTCTGCACAAAAACAATACCATGGTAGTTCTGCTGAAAACAGCCCCAGTCCGGGTTAGTTTCATTCAAATCATGCAAATTAGAGTCCAAAACAAGAGGAAAAGCCACTACTAGAAAAAGGGCTATAGATGGAATTAACACTAATGGCGCACCAGACAAGCAGTGCGCCATTAGTATATACTAATGGCGCACCACCTCCTGATACGCCATTAGAGTTCAAACTACTAATGGCGCACCTGGCCTAGGGTGCGCCATTAGTATCAATTTTTTTTGAACTAGTGCGCCTGTCCAAACATACTAATGGCGCATCCAGACACAGTGCGCCATTACTAGTTGTAACTAGTAATGGCGCACCTGTCGGAAAGTGCGCCACTAATGTTGTTTTTTAATTATATTTTTTATTCTTTTTTTTTTGCAAAACTACTAATGGCGCACTGTTCCACAGTGCGCCATTACTAGTTTAAACTAGTAATGGCGCACTGTGGAACAGTGCGCCATTAGTATTTTTTTTCAAAACTACTAATGGCGCACTAACAGAAGATGCGCCATTAGTCACCTGGATTACTAATGGCGCATTTAGTGTTGGTGCGCCATTAGTAAGTGGGCAGCAACAAGATATTTTGGACAGCCTCTCCTACCCACACTCACTTTCTCCCCACTTCATTCTCTCCACCTCCTCCTTGTCTCAGGTCCCTCCTCTTTTTCACCTCATTTCCACCATAGATTCATTCAAATTAAGTGGTTAAATTACCTTGTTTTGATACGTAAGTAAGGGGGGAAGCTATATTTATGTTGTTATCCCTACAACAATGTGCACATGCACTTTTTATGGCCTAGCTAGATCTATGTATGTTCGTGGTGTTGCATATGTTTGTGGTGTTGCATATGTGTTTGTGTTTGGAGGTGTACCGGTATTTGAAATGCGATAGTTGCCAATATTTTCCCGGAATGTTGATTCATTTCCGTTTCGGTGAGAATTTTGGCATTAAGCATTCTTTTTGGTCCTATTTTTAGGGAAAGTCATGGCAAATTTTATCTTGGTTCTAAAATATCGTTTTGCTCAACCCCGCAGGCGAGCATGGTGCGCACGATGACCGAAGGCATCGTGAATAGGTTTTTGAGGTCCGCGAAGGCCGAGATGCTTCAAAAGAACGAGACGGAGATAAGATGTCCGTGTCGAAGATGCAAGCTGAAGAGCCTTATTGCGGACCCGGATTCCGGGCAGGCGCGGGACCACCTGCTCTTGCGTGGTTTCATGGATGGCTATCGGTGGCAAGGTGATGAAGATGACTACGAAGTCGTCCATGGGGGCCGGGCAATAAATGAGGAAGGGCAGCAAGACAACCACCGCGGCTCGGGCGGGCGAGAAGACGAAGAATCTCCAGGAGATGATCATGACGGTGATCCTGTACACAGTCATCATGTAGAAGATGCAGGACATGATGACGAGGAAGATGCCGGAGCAGACGACGGGCATGATCATGAAGATGATGATGCCGGCGGATCAGACGACGCTGGACCATCGATGGGCTGGGTGCAGGACCGTCATATTCAAGAGCTGCTTCTCAAGCAGACGGATAACGCAAGAGCTGCCGCCTGAGAGAAAGCCAAGATGGATCAACTTGAGTTAGACACGGTTACTCCATTGTATGAAGGATGCAGGCCCGAGGATACCCGCCTGAAAGTAACGCTCATGGCTCTGGAGATGAAGGTAAAACACAAAATGACCGACGCATGCTTCGACGAGAACATGTCATTCTGGCACGAACGCCTTCCCAAGGGGAACAAGTGCCCGACCAGTTTGGAGGAGGCGAAGAAAATCATGTGTCCTTTGGATTTACCGCACGTGAAATACCATGTGTGCATGAACAATTGCATCATTTATCGGGACGAGCACGCGGAGTCTACCATATGTCCGGTGTGCGGCGTCACTCGATACAAGAAGAGGAAGAAAGCTCCTCGAAAAGTGGTGTGGTACTTTCCGATCACTCCTCGTATGCAGCGGTATTTCGTGGACCCTAAGGTAGCAAAGCTCCTGCGTTGGCACGCGGATAGGGAGGAGAAGAAGCGAGAAGATGACGCAAATGATCCGGAGATAGATAAAAAAGACAAGATGCTGAGTCACCCTAAGGATGCGCCAGTGGCAAGCGTTGAACTTCGAAGACCTAGAATTTGGGAACGATCCAAGGAACATCGTGCTGGGCACGAGCACCGATGGAGTCAATCCGTTTGGCAGCCAGAGAAGCACACATAGCACCTGGCCTGTGTTTGTGTGGATGTACAACATTCCCCCCTGGTTGTGCATGAAGAGGAAGTACATTCACATGAGTATGCTAATTGAAGTACCGAAACAACCAGGGAATGACATCAATCTGTATCTGGGGCTGCTGAAAGAGGAGCTTGACACGCTGTGGAAAACGCCAGCCAATATGTGGGACGTCGAAGAGAAAGAATATTTCCCTATGAGAGCCGCGCTGCTCACAACGGTGCACGACTATCTCGGTTACGGATATGTCGCGGGGCAGGTGGTCCACGGATTTTCTGGACGCGTCAGGTGCATGGATGACACAACGTATCGCCAGCTAGATAGAGATCCCGGGTCTTCGAAAACCGTGTTCATGGGACATCGAAGGTGGCTTCGCGACGATGACCTGTGGAGAAAACGCAAGGATCTGTTCGATGGTGAAACCGAACCCCGAGGACGCCCGCGTACGAGGAGCGGCGAGGAAATAGATGAGCTGTTGAAAAATTGGAAAGATTGCCCACTGCCGGGAAAGAAGCAAAAGGCGCCAGAGCCGGGAAATAAGCGAAAGGCGCGAGAGCCGCTGCTGAAGGTATGGAAACCGAGGTCTATTTTCTGGGACTTGCCGTACTGGAAGATCCACCGTGTGCCTCACAGCCTTGATGTAATGCATATCACGAAGAACGTGTGCGAGAGTCTGCTTGGTACCCTGCTCAACATGCCAGAGAGGACCAAAGATGGGCCGAAAGCAAGGGCAGACTTGAAATCAATGGGCATCACGCAGGAGCTTCACGCTATATATGATGATCATGATGATGGTGATGAGGCGAAGCAGGACACGGAAAGTCGTCGCAAAGGCAAAAAGGCCAAGAAGACCGGAAATGACTACCCTCCCGCGTGCTTCACTCTAAGTCAGGAGGAGATCGAGCAGTTTTTCACCTGCCTCGTAGGAGTAAAACTTCCTTACGGTTACGCGGGGAAGATAAGCAGATACCTAGACCCAGCGAAGCTGAAGTTCAGCGGGATGAAGTCTCACGACTGTCACGTGCTGATGACGCAGATACTTCCAGTTGCAATCCGTGGGATCATGGACGCGCACGTCCGTGAAACCCTATTTGGCCTATGCAACTTTTTTGATGTCATCTCTCGAAAGTCTGTTGGCGTGAGGCAACTCAGAAGGCTACAGGAAGAGATCGTGGTGATACTATGCGAGCTTGAGATGTACTTCCCGCCCGCATTCTTCGACATTATGGTGCATCTGCTGGTCCATATCGTGGATGATATCATCCAACTCGGGCCGACGTTCCTGCACAGCATGATGCCGTTCGAAAGGATGAATGGTGTCATCAAAGGATACGTTCGCAACATGTCACGTCCAGAGTAAAGCATAGCCAGGGGCTTTCTGACTGAAGAGTGCATCTCCTAGTGCATGAATTATCTAGGCATCGAGAACCCCGTTGGTCTGCCCGTCAACAGGCACCTCGGCAGGCTCGCTGGATGGGGTCACCGTGAGGGTCGCCGCAAAATGCATGTCGACTTCGAGGGTCGACTCGCCGACTTTGAAAGAGCAAACCTAGTCGCGCTACAACACATAGACGTGGTCGATCCTTGGGTGATAGAGCACAAAACCTTTATTGAGAAGACGTATAATGACCGAGGCCAACAGAGGACGGACGGAGATATAATCAAAGAGCACAACTCATGTTTCACGCGTTGGTTCAAGCAGAAGCTTCTGTCGTACCCTTTACATGAGGATTCTTCCGCGGAAGAACAACTCATATTCGCCTTGTCACAGGGCGCCGAGCACAACCTGATGACCTATGAGGCGTACAATATCAACGGCTACACATTCTACACCGAGGCCAAGGACATGAAGAGCGATGGTTATCAGAACTCCGGGGTAACGATGGAATCCTACACCAGTAATGACAAGGACAGATACTACGGAAGGATCGAGGAGATCTGGGAGCTGAGCTACGCTGGAGAGAAGGTCCCAATGTTCCGTGTTAGATGGGCCAAGAGCATCCTAAAAGAAGACCGGTATTTCACCACCATGGTTATACCCGAAGCCAAATCCAAGACCGCGGGCGCAAACGTCACCGCGAAAAATGAGCCATGGGTACTGGCTTCCCAAGTTGACCAATGCTTCTTCATTACCGACCCGTCAAAGCCCAGTCGTGTTGTCGTGAGGAGAGGCAAAAGGAAGATCATCGGAATGGATGGAGTAACCAATGAGCAAGACTTCGACAAGTACGGCGACCCGAGGATCGAACATGACGACGATGATGAAGTAGCAGCATACACCACAAGAAGAAGCAGGACCACCCTACCTAAAGGACGTCCGTTCCACAGAAGAACTCCATTTGCGAAAAAGAAGGGCAAGAAGATTGTGAACAGATAGCTAGCTAGCTAAGATCGATTGTATTTAAATCGTAGCCTTCATTTCTGGATTGTATTTCATGGGCACTTTTTGAACTATCATGAATATTTTTAAATTTCATGGACACTCGATCTCGATCCCCCTCGCCGCCGAGCACCCCCCGGTCCACCGGCCGCCGCCGTCGACCCCCCGCACCCTCACCTACTCAACCGCCGCCGCCGACCCCC
>LR738713.1:501939876-502229601 GCA_902687465.1 Secale cereale
GACCCCCGCACCCCTCCCTACTCAACCGCCGCCGCCGACCCCTCGCACCCTCCCCCGCTCCACCGGCCGCCGCCGCCGACCCATGAACTCACATGATTCATAAATATATTCAAATAGCAAATTTGATGATATTTTTTTAAAAAAATATTTCTGTCTTATAAAAAAATATTACTGTTATGATTTAAACAAGTTTGAGCATATTTAAACACAAATAAGTATCAAACAACATTTTAAATGCATAAAAAAAATTGTGGAGCCTAGGAATCGAACCCAGGACCTCATGGTGGGAGAACTGGGTGCTGACCAGTCGAGCTAGTAGAGGGGACTTGATGTGTCTGAGGTATGGTGGGAGATAACCTGTTGGCTCGCGCAGAAATCAAAAAAAAATACTAATGGCGCACCAGGGGGAGGTGCGCCATTAGTATGGACGTACTTATGGCGCGCCAGGGGGAGGTGCGCCATTAGTATTGTGCCCCATCCATATTGATGCCCCGGCCCACTACACCTCCCCCCTTTCTCTCCCTCGCCTCGCCCTCGATCCCCTTCCCCTCTCCTCCCCCGACGCCGCCGCCCCCGTGCCCCCGACGCCGCCGCCCCCCGCGCCCCCGAGCCCTAGCGCTCGCCGCCGCCCGCGCTGACGCCGACCCACGCGCCCCCGAGCGCTAGCCCTAGCGCTCGACGACGCCGCTGCCCCACGCGCCCCCGAGCCCTAGCCCTAGCGCTCGACGCCGCCCCACGCGCCCCCGCCGCCGGAGACTTGGAGCCTCGGAGCCTCGGAGCCGCCCCACGTCCTCGGAGCCATCGCCGGAGATTTGGAGCCGCCGTCTATCCCCGCCTCCCCAAGCTCGCCGTCTCCCTCTGCCTCTCTTCTCGGTTAGTTCATCCATCATGCTACTTTAAGGAATTTTCTTGCCTCGTTTCTATGTAAAAAATAAAATAAAAAGAGTGGATGTGTTGCTTCCTTTGAAAACACATGAAATTAGTAGTATTCCTAAGAAATTTTTCTAGACTAGAGGGAGAGAGCATTTACTAGTGCTGTCTCTGCTGGTTTTATTATTTCTTAGGAAAAATGTGTATCAAATCTAGCAATGTGACAGAGGGTTCCTTAAATCCCTAGTTTGACTCCATCTATTTAAGTTACTTTTCGGCCAGTTCTATTTTTAACTGCTAGATGAATCGCCACCTATTTTGTTAGATAAGTGAGACAATAAAGTCAAAAGTTCTGGTAATATGATCTAGCCATGTAGGAGGTATTGTATTGTAGTCCCTGTATCAGAAGAAAAAAAATTATGCAAATTAACAAAATGAATAATAAACACGTTCAAACTTACATCCGTAATTGTGCATTGGCAACTAAAGGTCTTTCGCCAGCCTCTGTTTATTAAGATTGCTACTTGATCAAGTAGTGACCACCGCATATTACTGACTAAATCTTTGATGCAATACTTAAGCATTTCCTACCATGACAACCTGAGGTAAGATACAGCATATCACTACAAGTCTACAAGCAGAAGTACCACTACATGCTACATGTTTTCTACTTCTTATTATCTAGACTAGATACACATTTCAATTTCTAGAACGCATGAAAGAAGAAGAAAATAATAAAACCAACAGAGACGGCACTAGTAAATAAAAGTGCCATGTTATTTGAATTATGAAAATAATAAAGAAGAAGAAAATAATAAAACCAGTTAGAAGTAACATTATTTAGAATGGAGTGGGAGGATGATGGATATTTTTCCACTGGAGCAACAAAAGTGCCATGATATTTGAATTTTGAAAGGGCCTGAGGGTGTGGGTCTGTGGGAGTAGCACTGGTAAGATGGATGCATTTGGACTATACCAGTAAATAAAAGAGATTGATTGGATCAATCTTTTCCTTTGTGTCACACTCCACAGAGACATCAGTCCACTGGGCAAAGCTGCCTCCCTCCTACGTACTGCTCTGATGAGCACAGTCCACAGGAGTATAGCTCAGTACAGTACAGTACAATAGGGGGAACAGACCGGGTGGCGTCAGCGAGAAGCAGGCAAAGTACTACTCCAGTACCCTGCAAATCAAAGTACTTCTGATTTATTTTAAGATAAAACGAGGCAAGAACCGGCAAAAACAACTTTTACCCAGAGTATATCTCTCATTTATGTGAAGAAAACCATTATCTATAATAGTTCTCATCTATCTCATATATGAGCATACTTGTTTTGCGTACGAATCTGTATAATAGCCGATAGCATTGATTAGTTGAAATTGCATCCCCAGCGAGTCACTTCTTCTGTTTACCTATCCCTGCAATGAGATATGAGTAGTTTTATGAGAATTATTATAATCAGCAGCATAATTATTCAACAAAGTAGTACAAATAAAGTGCATCTACATTTTCAAGGTAAGCAAAGAGCTCTGGTGGCTAGTGTTAATCAGGACAAGAAAACATGTTTTTGTCGTGTGAGTAAGCGCATGTAAATCCTGCTATTTAATCTCATCAAATGCTCGTAGAAGCAACCTTACTAAAATCGGTAGATAAAATATCTAAAAATGACCATGATAGAGCCATTGGGCTGAGCTAGCAAAGTAGATATGGTATGTCTGTCAGCTAGTTGTATGTTTAAGATTAAAAATACACTAGGTATCTTTGCGCTTTTACTCTATTATGCCAATTTGCAAATAAAGCGGTTATTTTATTCTGAATACAAAGATTGCATATTTTTCCATGTGGGTCTCTGAAGTTTGATCCAAATATGAGATAACATACATGTAAACGGGCGTCCTTAAATGACTGCAAGCCTTTGACATGCATTTTCTTTAATTAAATGCACACTGCATCTCCTTTGTCTTAATGATATTCTGTCCAATGGTATCGGATTGTTTCATGATGTAACTGCGAAAGCAAATGATATCTGTTGATTTTTGAAAGTTGTGTACCGGATTTTAAGAAGCGAGTGTATGATGAGGAGCAAACTATAGATCATTTAGGAGCAAACCTCAAACAAGCAACTCCTGTTCTTCTCTGTTGGTAGATAGCTTTAATAGTAGGAAGCATGTGGTAATCTAGTACCGATTTTATTTTCTCTTATACAATGTTGGTGCTTGTCTTTATGAAGCTTCAGTACCAGACAATATATGCTTTTGCAAGCTATACATAGCTATTTGAAATGATATGCTCAAGCGTATGCAAACTGGAAATATATGCTTTTGCAAGCTATACATGTGCTTGTCTTATTGCTGCTGCTTTAATTTGTTTGTACTGTAACATCTTATAGCTACATTGGTCCAAACAGCTACTGGAAATATCCATGTTTAGACATGGCAGATTTCCGCACTTTGCATTGCTGGGTTTTGTCTCCGACCATCGTGTCGTGATGGTTTTGCAGGTACCCCGAGAGGCCCTTGAGTTTGCTGGAATGTCGATTAACTTCCGTTCTTGCAAATTTGAGTACTCCATATGTCCTATTTTCAGCAAAGGTCATGCTGAAATTTTCCGTGAATTTTAGCATGACTTTGCTAAAAATAGGACATATGGGGTACTTGTGACTAATGCATGGGCCGGGGTATCTTTGTAGTTAATTAAGTAGGATCAAGTGCCTCTTTATTCTAGCTGCATTAAACCGTAGGCGGCAATAGAGCCAAGTGATTAGGCCCAACATAGAATTCTCCTTCCCAGCTTAGCTTTTAGGATGCCTCGGTGTCGACAAACCATTAATTATAAAACCTTGGCTTTTAGGGTGCCTCGGTGTCGATAAAAACCGGAATGATGAAAGCTTAGGCTTTTAGGGTGCCTCGGCGTCGAAAAACCCTCAATGACAAAAGCTTAGCTTTTAGGATGCCTCGGGGTCGACAAACCCTAAATGATGAGACCATGATCTTGTTCCTTGACAATAACCAACTTTTTGACCAAACTTTGTTCCTATTTAGAGTGAAACATGGCCAACAACGATGAGGCCGGGGGTTTGGGCGGCAAGGCATTCTGGGAGCTGTCCCAGGAGATGGAGGAACAACCTCACTTGTATGAGGATGCCGCCTTCCCCACCGATCCTGAGACCACTGATGGTACCGCCGAGGATGACCCCACTGATGCCACCACTGATGGTGCTGCCGAGGATGCCACCACTGATGATGGCGGCGCACGCATAGATGGCAGCCAACCGAAGAGGCAATGGAAGGACCGGCGCCCGACCGTGCTCCGCACCCTCAAGGAGGAAGTTACTGAAGTGGACTCCGACGGGAATCCAACGGCGCCCGAACGAATAGTCAAGGGGTACTCACTTCAGCTCGGGTGCATTCTCCGGAGCACCGTCTCAATCAACACCAAGAACCTGAGGCATCCTGACCAAGGGAATTTGCGCAACCTCCTCTTCACGAAGCTGCACGAACGATACAAGTTCCCCGCTGAATTTGAAAATACAAGCCTCAAAGGGAATAAAGTGAACAATGCTGCCCTCACGAAGATGAGCAAGGCCATGTCTACTTGGAAAAGCAATGTGAAGAGAATGATCGAGAAAGGTGAGAGTTATGAGAAGATCAAGGAGAAAAATCCTTCGATCACCAAAGATGACTACAACGACTTCAAGATCAATTGCTCGAGCACCGCAAACACCGAATCAAGTCAGTGGGGGAAAGAAATGCGGGAGCTGAACTTAGGGGAACACACACTCGGTCCCGGCGGTTACAGAGTGGCGGAGCCTATATGGGACAAGGAGGAGGCGGACCGTGCCGAGCAAGGCCTACCGCCCCTCTTCGATAAATACGGTGACAAGCAGACCAGGAACTTTGTCAGGGCCCGGTACAAGAAGGACCCGAAAACAAAGGAGCTTACCATGGATCCGAAGACCAGGGCGCTTGAGATTATTCTGGTAAGGAATACACCCTCCTTTGTAATTAGCTCCATATGGTTGCATTCTAATTAATGAAGCCAAATTTCTAAATGGTTCACATTCCTTCCGCAGGCGACTGCAAGCAGTAGCGTGGGGTCGACTAAGAGCAACCCTTGGGACACGACTCCAAATAGGGCATTGAATGTAATGAAGAACAAGGATATGCTCAGTAAGCCGACGTCAGCTGGTCGTGTGGCCGGCAAAGGCTTGTCGACAAAATGGTCGTCATACTATAACGCTGGTGGGTGAAAGGAGAAAAAGACCAGCTCGGAAAGCCAGGCGCGCGAGGTTCAAGAAATCAAGGCACAGGTGGCGCGGATTCCGGAGATTGTCCAAGAGCAAGTGCAACAACAGCTCGGAGCGACGATCACCGCCATTGTGCCTACCTAGATCGAGGGGTTGAGTGCGTGGATTGCGGGCGGCCAACAGGGGCCGCCCCCGATTCCTAGCTTCACGGCCAGCAACTCGCAGAACGCGATGGCAGGGCCATTGGTGTCTCCGGCGGAGGCGGCATTGGTGTCTCCGACGCCGGCACGGGAGCTTAATTCACCCGGGTGTACGCCGGCCGGCACCTCTGCAGCCAGCGGCCCCTCTGTCAACTGCACGCCCGCCGTTGGCGGTGCCTCGACATTAGCCGAGCTCGACGCCATCATCACGGTAACTAATTAAGCCTCTCTCGGCCGAGGACTTCATCTCCTTGCCTTTGACTGGGCATCCCTGACGCCCTACATGTTTTCGTAGGGCGCCGCCGACGTTCCGTGCACTCTCCTGCACTTCGTGAACAACGAGTTGGTCGATGTCGCCAAGGGCAAAATCTTTCAACCGGGCAACCCCTTCTTCCACGGTACCCAGATGCCACCCAACTTGTTTAGGGTTCAACTGGTTTGGGTGCTGCCAGGATGCGACGAGTTGTTACCTCCGATTCGACCCGTCGGGGCCGACGATGATGACATGATGACCCTCAGCGCCTGCTTGAGCTGGCCCCTGCTTTGGCCGAAGAGCCAGATTCGTTTGGGCGCGGGGGACACCACCCCAAAGACAACACCGTCAGTCGTGCCGCCGCCAAGTCGTCCCCATGGCAAGACAGCCGCAACCGTGCCGGACATCCCTATGCCACTGGATCCAAACATGCATATGGCACAGGATCAGAACGACGACGACGACGACGATACGTTTGCCAACGTCGATCAGTACTTTGCCGATCATGGGTACGGTGGCGACTTCATGGGGCCTCCATCTCAAGAACCCAACCCAACAAAAGACGTGCGCGATCTAGCTGGTACCGCGGAGAAGCCAAGTTGCAACAGGCGTCGACTGTCGTTCAGCTCTCAGGAGACGCCTCCAGCTGCCGACTTCACCGAGCCTCAGATAGGCGAGGTGCGAAACATTATCAGCCCCAACACACTCAAGAAGGCGGTCTGTGAGCAGAACTCAGTCCCATTACAGGAGAAGAAGAAGGCACACAAAAGAAAGACTAACAAGGGTGCGAGCGAGCCGGCACCGAGTATGATCTGTGCTCAGGACGGGCCACCTTCACCTGAGGATGTAATGAGGAGGGTGCATGTGGCGGGTAGGCCGATGCTTCCGAGAAATATGCTCGATGCTGCAACCGGTGCTATGCGGAGTCTGCATGACATTGTTCTTTCTTTGGAGAAGCGGCGTCTCAGAGAGAAGGATGTGGCATACCCGGTTTTCGCGGCCAAGGTGCCAGAGGGCAAGGGGTTTGTGGATAACTCCATCAGGGGTACGATCGTCCTGCGGTTTGATGACATCCACGCTATGTTGAACCTTCATCCGCTGCACTACACCTTCGTTCGGCTATTTTCGCTGAGTATGGAGATGCGGATCATTCGCGACAAGACCCCGGACATCGTGATAGTTGACCCCTTCTACATGTGTGCCAAGATCTTGGGCAGCGCTGGGGACCGGCAAGTCGCGAGTTCTTACCTCGAAGGCGTCATTCTGGCAAACCGAGATAAGGATAACTTCCTCGTGCCTTACTTTCCCGAGTAAGTCCTCCCCTCAACCGCCCCGTAACATATGAATTCTTAGATTTCGATCGTTTTTCTTTTAACATTCCGTGTTTTCTGCAGTGACACACATTGCACGCTCATCCTCCTAAGCCCCAAATATTCCATGGCCACATATTTCGACCCGGACCGTCAGTCGAACGTAGACTACACAAATGTCAAGAAGGTTCTTGATGATTTTCTCCCCGTCTATGCCAAATCTGGAGGAACCTTCACCAGGCCTATTCGTAAGTACGGCAAGCACGTGTTCTCCCACAATACGACGTTCTACTGCGTCAAGCAGTCGCCTGGCGGTCAGAATGGTGCCTACTACGCCATCCATCACATGCGGGCGATCGTACGAGACCATCATCAACTTCTGCTACCGAGTAAACTCAAAGATTGGGCCGCGAGCGTGTCGGCAATCCAGGATGCGGACATCAGACAAGAATTCTTTCGCATCCAGTCGGAGTTTGCGGAAATCATCCATCAATATGTCCTTCGTACCTCGGGGCAGTTCTACCTCAGAAATCAACCGTCCAACAGTGACATCGACACAATGCTACAAATGCAGGCTGACAACGCCCGTGATTTCATGACTCCCACGATAGATGGCGGCTTCATCCACGCTCCGGTCCCTTGAGTCGAGTCGAAAGCAGTGATGATGTGTCTAGTTCTGAAACATCGATTGGCTCATGTTGTAATTAAACTTTAATGAACTTGTAGTATGTCTCTTTGGTTTCGAGAGTCGTTGAACTTAGATGTAATCGATGCTATTAATGTCTTGCTTTTCTCTTCCGATCGTTCTGTTGCATACTTATATATTGCTTATGTATTGTCTGTGAATTGATACTAATGTTTCGTTTGGCTAGTGCATAGCGATGCCGTCGTATGTCGTGTACAAGGGTAAGGTTCCCGGAGTCTACGACGACTGGGAGGAGTGTCAGAGACAGGTTCATCGGTTCAGCGGTAACAGTTACAAAGGGTACACCACTAGGGCCGAGGCCGAATCTAGATACGCCCGCTATCTAGCGGGAGAGAGGATGGAGCGTTGAAGGAACCGGATAAAGACGAGTTTCATCGTGATGATGCTCATCGTGATGACCGTAGCTCTCTTCTATGTGATGGTAGTTTAGATGATTGATATCGACTTGTAATGTGAAGACAAACTCGCTACTCGCGGTCTCGAGACTTGTAATATAATGTTCTATCTTTGTTCGGTCTTTTCAATTCGGAGACTAATATGATGAATTGTATTCGGAGACTAATATGATGAATTGTATTCAGAGACTAATCTTCTATTGTATTCGATGAATCTGTTGTTGATGTGTGCTGTCTATATTCTGTCCAATTATACATTTTGTTACCTGTGCAAAAAACAGAAAATAAAAAAAATAAAAAAACCTAATATTCATACTAATGGCTCATCACATCACAGTGCGCCATTAGTATGCCAAAGGATACTAATGGCGCATCATTAAACAGTGTGCCATTACTATGCCGAAGTTACTAATGGCGCATCCCGTTGTTGTGCGCCATTAGTATGCCAAAGCACCTGGGTATACATGGCCCCCTGGGAGGCATACTAATGGCGCACTGATGTATATACTAATGGCGTATCTTAGGTGCGCCATTAGTATACCAGATACTAATGGCGCACCAGAGGTGCGCCATTAGTAATATATACTAATGGCGTGGCACTAATGACGCACCACTAATGCGCCATTAAAGGCCAAATTAGGTGCGCCATTAGTAGGCCTTTTCCTAGTAGTGAGCATTAGGAAAAGTAGATACGATCGAGATGTATGATTCTCCAACCAGGATAAATTGATCGGGCTAATGTCCTCCACTTTTCGTCCCGGCCATGACACGAACCGGGACTAAAGGTGCTCCACGTGGCCGCTGCGGGCGGCGAGGCAGGAGGACTTTTAATCCCGGTTCGTGACAAGAACCAGGACAATAAGGTAGCCACATGTCAGCGCCTGCCAGGCCCTGGGATTTTTGTTTTTTTTTTGGAAGGAGGGGTTATGTCTTTTGGACGGTTTATTATAGGGGTTCCGTATTGTGTTCCCCCCTTTTATTTTTGTGTTTACTCTTCAATTATTTTACATTTAGGGTTTCATTTCTATTTTATGTTTTACATTCGACTCGACGCTAGGTACTACATATAGAAATGAAGGAACCATTAATTACACAACATCGCCATGAACATATATATAGAGAAGTGACCTCTCTTTCTTCGTGATTGGTCTAACAACAAGTTTTCGTATATCTATTCGACGCTACTACATATAGTATATGATCATGCATATATACAATATAACATCTCTTACGATCCCTAACATCATCCACCATAATCGCATTGCAATTCCCGATGGTATTATCCGTCTTTAGGTATGACATGCTCAACAAAGAATTCTGCCAATTCCTCTTGAATTCCTCGTATGCGATCATTTGGTAGGAGTTGATCCCGCTTCTGCCAGAGCTAGTTTAAAGAAGGGGGTACACACACACACACACACACACACACATATATATATATATATATATATATATATATATATATATATATATATATATATATATATATATATATATATATATATATATATATATAGCCGGTCTATTTTCATAACATTATGAGAATAATATTCTCATAACACTTCCGCACTGCACGCACAACGCGAGGGCACTGCACGCACAACGCGAGCGCACTGCAACACAACGAAAGGTGAACTTTCGTTTTGAAAAAACTGTACGTGTTGTTTTTTGTGTACCTTTTTTGCTCTAGTTTTTTAACCGTTCATCGGAATTATGCGTGTAATATACCGTTGAAAAGCTATGGAGTAGACGCAACTTTGCCATGTTGAACACTTTTCAAAATTTATCATAGTTTAAGAGCAGTTTCGAAAATCGTGCGGCTCGCAACGAATGACAGCGAGCGTTTTTTTTGCGTATTATTTCTAAACCGCTCGTTTAAATGAACCAAATGATATACCGTTGGATAGGTATCGTCGGCGCGCATCTTTTTCATATCTATTGTTTTTTTCTAATTCGCTACGGTTTAAGAGCAATTTTGAATTTAACAAATCACGGAATTATGTTTGTTCGAATTTTTTGCAATTTTCGGTACTATTTTAGCTTCACTTTTTTAATCGTTTTTCGAAACGAGGCGTGTGATACGCCGTTGGAAAGCTACGAACGAGGCATAACTTTCATATATTGAAATGTTTTTGAGATTCCTTACGGTTTTAGTTAATTTTGAAAATCGTGCGGCTGACTTCGAAGGGCAGCGGCCGTTTTTTCGTGAAAATTTTACAAAACGTTGGTCGAAATGATCCAAATAATACACCTTTGGAAAGATATCGTCGAGGCGCTACTTTTTCATGTAGAACACTCCCTCTAATTTATTACGATTTGAGAGCAGTTTTGAAAATACAAAAACGCGGACACTCTGTTTTTCACGACAACAAAATCGACGCGTGCACTGCATCGGACAGAAAAGCGCACCGCTTCAAACTGAAAACCGCACTGCATCAGACACAAGAAAACGGCTTGTTTTTTTATGTGCGTGCACCGGGAGAGTGGACGAGAGGGCTCAGTGAGTGGACTCCATTTTTTTTCTATTTCCTCTTTACTGCATGCGCAAAGATAGTGTATTGCAATTTTTCTTTTGGCAAAACGTTTTTAAGTTTGCACGGTTGAGGTTATTGAACTGCAGTATTACTTGTTGCCTTTCTTTCTTATTTTTTCATGAATGTTTCGTGACTGCAAACACGAGACAACTGTACTGCATGATTCGTTTTGTCTTTCCTCATTGTTTCTTGTCAAGGTGTCCGGAGTGCATAGTCGAGGCAAGTGCACTACATTGCGTTATATATTATTTTTTGTCAACAAGGGCTTGCTGAATTTATTTTTCTCGACAATTTTTTCAACAAACTAAAATACCACTCGGACGTGAGGGTATCAAGTTGAAGGGTTGTTGACCCGCGCACTGCATTTGGAAAATCATCTTACACATAAAAACACCATTTTGCACTGCATGTCCACACGGTCTAAACTGCATGCTAAAGTCTCAACAGCACCATGTTTCCCCCGGAACTGCAATCAAATGAGTCACTGCAGTTTTCATGATTTACGTAAAGTCCCCAAGCACAAAAAGCACCGACTGCACTGCATGTGCACATACCTGAAACTGTATTTTTTGAATAGTCTCATCGCAAAACACAAAATGAGTCCCTGTAATTTTTATACACAAAATCCCCAAACAAAAAATGGACAATTTGCAAGGACGGCGAGCTGCAAGCGCGTCACCGGCGGACTGCAACGACTCCCAACGATGAAGGGACGACCACCGACGACACCGAAGGAACCACGACGGCACGGCGGCGCGGCGGAACCATGGTGGCTCGCCGTGGTTCGGATCTGACAACGAGGGACATCGTCGGAGGTTGCGGCGATCGCATCCGGTGGGGAGGGGTCGTGGTCGCGTCAGATCCGGCGAGGGGGCATGGTGGCCCGAGCCACTGGAGGTGGGTAGGCCCCCGTCAGGGTAGGGGCTCATCGCAGGAGTCCGGCGAGGTCGAGCTTGACGAGCGCGTCCACCGACAGGGGAGGAGGCCATGGAGAAGGCACGGGAGGGCAGGGGGCCTCAGATCCGTCGGTTGCCGGAGTCCAGACGGAGGAATAGGGGAAGGGGAAGGGCTCGCGCTGGGGTAGGCAGGGCGGCCGGCGATGCAGCGCTTCTGGGTGGCCAACGATGGATCTGGAGGTGGTGGCGGAGGCCACGGTGGCCGGTGCCAGCGGGGAAGAAGGTGGGAGGTGCGGACGGCTGCAAGGAAGAAGGTGGGTTGTGGGGGGTGGGGCGTCGACGGGGTTAGGTGCCGGTGGAGAAGGATGGGTGGTGTCGACGGGGGTGGGGTGGGGTGGTTGGTGGCTGTGGTAGGGGCGGCAGTGCGTGGAGGCTGGGTCGGGGTGGGGTATGGTGGTGGTAGGTAGTAGTAGTAGCAAGGTGGGGTGTTATGAGAATAAGCTTAGGTGTTATGAGAATAAGGTCTTTAGGGTGGGTCTATTCTCATAACACCCCTTAAGACCTTGTTCTCATAACAAAGGCCTTATTCTCATAACACCCACCCCAGTCGGCCAGCCCCACGCACCCCACCCCACCGAACCCACCTTCTTCCTCCGGCTGCACCCATCTATCCTCGATGCCCACCTCCCGACTGCCACCCACGCCCCAGCGCCATCACCCCCAATCTCCACCCCCACGAGCATGGAACCCCGGCAACCACCCGAGCCACCCGCCCCGGGCTGTGTCCCACGCCGGGGCGGACGACAGCCGAATCCGCCTCATCGTAGCCAGATCCGCGTCACCATGGGCGTATCCACCACCGTCCTGAGCCCCAGCCCGCCCAGCAAGCAGATCAACAGTGCCCCGGCCTCCCGCCCGCCGTGCCCCTGCTCCTCACCGCACCAGCAAGGATCGTCCGAGCCACCACATCCCACTACGCACGCCACCACCTCTCCGGGCTCGCCGGTGCTCCACCCCTCCCTAGATCCGTCGGGCGTGCACCGGATCAGCCGAGCCACGGCCGTATCAGTCGCCATCCACAGCCACCACGCCACCCCTCACCTCCCTTCCCTCTTTCCCAGACTGTGCGCCCCTCCACTGCCATCGACGGCGAGGCTAATGGCTGAGGCCGTGGCCACCATGCGTGTCTGCAACAGCGAGATCCCACCCCCCCCGGATGCACTGCAGTTCAGTTTTGGTGTTCGCCACTGTCCTCCAACGGGCGTGTATGCAGTGTGGTCCCGCGGCAGGGTAGCCACCGCTCGACTCCGGGCATACCTGCAGTCCATAGTATGGGCGCCTGCAGCTCTCTCTCCCTCTCGTGGAAGTACACCACCAGAAAAAGGTGCCTAGATGTGGGCGAGGTCCAGTCCTTCGAACTCCTTGTGGCTCCTTCCTTCTTGTGAAGTTGTTGGTCGTCGGCGTGGTGCTGCACCAGGCGACGTTGCCGCTGGATGGTTTGTCGGGCGGGGCGCACATCGTTCTCTTCTGCAGTCCAGCGCTCGTGGTGTTGGAGTCCGCATTGTGCAATCCTGCAGCTCGGCCACTCACATGCGTGCATTTCATGTTTTTCCTGATTTTTGACTGCTAGTGGACTGCAAGTACTGTGGGCAAATACAGATGAGAGGGAATTCAACGACGGATGCAGGAGGTGATAGCATAAAAAAACAGAAAAAGTGAACTACAGATGAAGTTCTCTGCCTAGTGTAGTCCTGAGATGTTTCTGCAGTACCAATGTCTTATAAATTTGTATGAAAAACACACAAAAAAGTAGTTCACTCCAATTTGTGTAGCAGCTCATTACCCCCTATGTATGAAGTGCAATTTGTTTCGTTTGTTTCAGAAACCAGTCGATTACATCAAAACACATGCAGTGCGTTTGGTCCTCCGATGTGGTTCACTTTTGAGAGAGATGTTGTTCACTCGCGCCTAGCATGAAAGATGTGAAATTTTTTAGCGAAACAAACAAAATAGTAATGCGGTTCACTTCGACATATGACGCGTTTCACTTCTCCTCGTCTCTGCAGTCCACTCTCGTTCATAAAAAATGTTGAAAAAAAGACAATAAAAACTCGGGTAAGAAATTTTACGTCCGACAAAAGAATTCATGAAGTTCACTGGCCCGTCTGATGCAGTGCGGTGCAGTGCTGTTTTCTGTCAGATGAGGTTCACTCGTAATTTTAAAACTGCTCTTCAACCGTAAGGAATTAGAGGAAGTGTTCTACATGAAAAAGTAGCGTCTCGGCGATACCTTTCCAACGGTGTATCATTTGGATCATTTCGACCAACGGATTGTAAAAATTTCACGAAAAACGGCAGCTGCCCTTCGTAGTCAGCCACACGATTTTCAAAATTAACTAAAACCCGTAAGGAATCTCAAAAACATTTCAACATTCCAACATACGAAAAATGGCTGCTGCCCTTCGTTCGTAGCTTTCCAACGGCATATCACACGCCTCGTTTCGACAAACGATTCAAAAACTGAAGCAAAAACAGAATGGAAATTGAAAAAAAATCGAAAAAACTTAATTCCGCGATTTGTTAAATTTGAAACTGCTCTTAAACCGTAATGAATTAGAGAAAATAATAGATATGTAAAAGAAGCACATCGACGATACCTTTCCAACGGTGTATCACTTGCTTCATTCCGACGAGCAGTTAGGAAAAAAATTGCGGAAAAACGCTCGCTGCCATTATTCGTCGGTCGCACCATTTTCAAAACTGCTCTTAAACTATGCGGAATCTCGTAAAGTGTTCAACATTGCGAAGTAGCGCATAATCCATACCATTTCAACGGTATATTACACGCATTGTTCCGACAAACGGTTAGAAAACTAGAGCAAAAAAGGTACCGAAAAAACAACACGTACAGTTTTTTCGAAACGAAGTTCACTGGTCTCTGTGTTGCAGTGCCCTCGTGTTATGCGTGCAGTGCCGTCGTGTTATGCGTGCAGTGCGTAAGTGTTATGAGAATAGACCGGCTGTATATATATATATATATACTCCCTCCGTTCGGAATTACTTGTCGCAGAAATGAATGTATCTAGATGCATTTTAGTTCTAGATACATCCATTTCCGAGAAAAGTACTTCCGAACGGAGTGAGTATATATATATATATGACTCATTTTTTGTACTCCTGGGAGTATGTACTCCTATCCTCAATATACCTTATATACGCATTAATTATACCTCTTTATCATTCTCAATATACTTTATTAAATATTATAAGATACCGCCATTTGAGTTGTGTTGAAAAAATATAATTTGTGACGTACTTTTTGTAATATACATTTTCACGTACAAACACATCAGTATATACGTAAACATTTAAAAATATGTAGACTCACATGAATTTTTTCATGAAACTCATTTAGGGGTATCTAATAATTACTAACGAAGTATATTAAAAATAATAAAGAGGTATAAAAAATTCATCTATGTGGTATATGAGGAGCGGGAATACGTACTTCCAGGAGTACACAGCCATTTTCATATATATATATATATATATATATATATATATATATATATATATATATATATATATATATATATATATATATATATATATATATATATATATATATATATATGAAGGAAAATCAACACAATTGATGGTAGTAAAATAAAATTGTGAATATTGTTTACGTACTTCAAATTGTTGTGCACTTGTGCCGCCCCGCTGAGAGGTAGAGTTGCGCATAGTATCCACATAAATCATTCCCGGGTGCGTGCCATAAGCACTTTACGAGAATAGAGTTCAATCAAAATGATAATCAAGCATGATAATGGTATTGAAACTAGAATCAATGAGAGATGCGCAGAACTAGCTAGTACTACTTACTTTGGGATGTTTAAATCGCAGTTCCTTTTTCAAACCCCTAACCGTGTTGTTGAACGTTTTCCAAACCCTGCCCGGCAAAGAAAAATATTATTCGATATCAGGAAATGAAAGAAAGTTGCCGATATGGTGCAATAATGATTGAACTTACTTCTGGAGCATTTCTCTCATGTCCAACCACTCCTTAGCCTCTTTACGTCTCGAGTCCAACACAATTACTAGTCCCTCTTCAAGCTCAATGGTTAGCAGAATAAAGTGGAAGCTGCACACGCATAACTCATCAATTACACTTAACCTCGAGTAAGCGAAACAAAATATGCACAAGACAGTAACTTGAAGTTGTATGAAAAGAGTATCCCCCTTCTATTTTGTTGTCGAAGTAATGCATTTAGCAAATTCTTCTCGGTATCATCGGGGTTCTTTTGTTCCGTATATTTATTTACAATATTTGGGTTAATGAACCCAATGCCATAGCTTTGTCTTCTTTTGCATTCGACGATCTTCAATATGCATAATATAGTGAGGAAAATTATACATGCAATGAAGAAGCTGAGCTAGAGACTTAATTACAGAAATAATACTTACAAAAAATAGCAAGTCATGAGAGTTTTGTCGAGGGCCTGTTGATTGTATAACTAAATTATTATTCAAATTTACCGTACAATAGGTCGACTCCAATGAAGTCGTGCTCATCCTTAACTCTCAGCAACATACTGTTTGTCCCATCCTTCTTGCAGGTTTTCAAGTACCAGTCCTGCAATCTTCGCATCATCATTGATAGATGCAGTGATGCGGAGCATCCCAAGCTCATCCCCATGGACCATCAATCACCTCACCAAGTGCTCCGAGGACCAATGACACGTGCTCGTGCTAGAGCATTGGAATCCCAGGTTAACTCTCTCCTTGTTGAATTCCCATTTGACCACCTTGAGACATGGCTGCTACCTCAAACGGAGACACTTTGTGTGCTTAGGTGCCAAGGAGAAGTTACGGTGCAAGACGGAGGCCAAGAGCATGGACCAGGATTCTCCCAGCGCAGAGAAACCGGTACTACTAGTCCACCGGTACTACCGGTCCACTACCGGCCAACTACCGCTACACCTTCTGTGATCGACCGGTGCAAGGCCGGAACTTCCGGTAAAACAGCCAAGACCGGTACTACCGGTCCCAGGACCGGTACTACCGCCCTGCCTGCGCGCAGTTGAAGGGTTTCATAATGATGTAGGGTGGAACCCTAATCAGCAGATCTTTCACGATTGGAGGAAATCCCACGATGAACACGGAGAATACAAAGAGGAAACGGAGGAAAACACTCAAATCAACACAAAGAGGATCACACAAGTGCTAGATCCACGATACACATCAAGATACACGATCCATAGTCAAATCCCGGTGGTACAAAGGTAGTCTTCTCCTGGAGGAGGTCTTGGATATCCCTTGGGATCTTCCCCGATGTGGAGGTCTTGAATCCGAGCTAGATCTTCTCCGAAGAGGCCGTGGTCTCGTAGGAGAGAATCCACAGAGGTGTCTATGATGAGCTATCCAAAAGCTGACCCTAGTACGGAGCTAGGAAATGAGTACTTATAGTCCAAGGGGTTAAGTTGGGGGGATACATGGGTGAAAACCCTTCAACTGCGCGCAGGCAGGGCGGTAGTACCGGTCCTGGGACCGATAGTACCGATCTTGGCTGTTTTACCGGAAGTTCCGGCCTTGCACCGGCCTTGCACCGGTCGATCACAGAAGGTGTAGCGGTAGTTGGCCGGTAGTGGACCGGTAGTACCGGTGGACCGGTAGTTGGACCGGTAGTTGACCGGTAGTACCGGTTTCTCTGCGTTGGGAGAATCCTGGTCCATGCTCTTGGCCTCCGTCTTGCACCGTAACTTCTCCTTGGCACCTAAGCACACAAAGTGTCTCCGTTTGAGGTAGCAGCCATGTCTCAAGGTGGTCAAATGGGAATTCAACAAGGAGAGAGTTAACCTGGGATTCCAATGCTCTAGCACGAGCACGTGTCATTTGTCCTTGGAGCACTTGGTGAGGTGATTGATGGTCCATGGGGATGAGCTTGGGATGCTCCGCATCATCTCCCCTCCCTTGGGAAAGATCCGTCCTCGGATCGAAATCTTCATCACCATGGAACGGAGAGAGATCCTTGACATTGAAGGTGTCGCTCACGGAGTACTTGTCTCGTGGGATGTCGATCTTGTAGGCGTTGTCGTTGTAGCGTGCTAGCACCTTGAAAGGTCCGTCGGCGCGAGGTAGTAGTTTGGACTTGCGCTCGTGTGGGAAACGGTCCTTGCGAAGATGAAGCCAAACAAGATCTCCCGGTTGGAACACCATTGGTGCCTTGTTGGCGTTGAGCTTGGTGGTGAGACGATGGACTTGTCGCTCGATTGTTGCCCTTGTATCTTCGTGCACCTTCTTGAGATAGCTTGCTCGTGCACTTGCGTCCATGTTCGTGCGCTCTTGGAGAGGTAGAGGTAGAATGTCCAATGGGGACAACGGGTTGAAGCCGCAGACGATCTCGAAGGGGGACTTGCCGATTGTCGAGTGTCTTGTGCGGTTGTAGGCGTACTCGGCGATGGGGAAGCATTGCTCCCATTCCTTGATGTTCTTCTTGATCAACACGCGAAGAAGCGTCGAAAGCGTGCGGTTCATCACCTCCGTTTGGCCGTCCGTTTGGGGATGGTCGCCGAAGATAAGAGTAGCTTGATTCCGAGCTTGGCACAAAGGGTTTTCCAAAAGTAGCTCAAGAACTTGACGTCCCGGTCCGACACGATCGTTTTGGGCACACCGTGTAGACGAAGTATCTCCCTACAAAAGAGATTTGCAACATGTCAAGCATCGTCTATCTTGTTACAAGGAATGAAATGAGCCATTTTAGAGAATCTATCTACCACGACAAGCACGAAATCTTTGCCATTTTGAGTCCTAGGTAAGCCAAGTATGAAATCCATGCTTATGTCTTCCCATGGATGGTATGGAATAGGAAGAGGCGTGTAAATACCATGAGATTGAGCTTTGGACTTAGCTTTGCGGCATGTAGAACATCGGTTGGTGAAGCGTGAGACGTCACGTAGCATCTATGGCAAAAATAGCTCTTAGAGAGGGTAGCAAACGTCTTGTCGCGTCCAAAGTGTCCCATGAGTCCGCCTCCATGAGATTCCTGCAAAAGGAGCAAACGAAGCGAAGACTCGGGAATGCAAAGTTTGTTAGCTCTCATAAGATATCCATCCTTGATGTAGTAATGTTCCCAAGAAGTGTGAGTAAAGCACTTAGCATAAGCATTTGCAAAGAAAGGATCATGCTCATATAAATCTTTTATGTGCTCAAAGCCAATCACATTCAACTCAAGTTGTGTTACAAGCATGCATTTGCGGGAAAGCGCGTCCGCCACAACATTTTCTTTGCCTTTGATGTACTTGATGACATAGGGAAAAGACTCAATGAACTCACTCCATTTAGCATGACGCTTGTTCAACTTAGTTTGACCTTTGAGATACTTGAGTGTCTCATGGTCCGTATGAAGAATGAATTCATGAGGTCGAAGATAGTGTTCCCAAACACGTAAAACTCTCACCAAGGCATAAAGCTCTTTGTCATAAATGGGATAGTTAAGTTGCGTTCCCGATAGCTTCTCGCTAAAGTACGCAATTGGGCGCTTTTCTTGCATTAGCACGCCACCTATGCCGGTACCACTAGCGTCACAATGAATCTCAAAGGGTTTATCAAAATTTGGTAGGGCTAGAAGTGGTGCGTGCGTGAGCAAGCTCTTAAGCTCATTGAACGCGGTGTCTTGCGAAGGACCCCAAATGAAGGGTGCGTTCTTCTTGCTCAAAGCGTGTAGAGGCATAGCCATGGTGCTAAAGTCCTTCGCAAAACATCAATAGAAACCGGCTAGACCAAGGAAACTACGCACTTGCATGAGATTCGTTGGTTGAGGCCAAGTTTTTATTGCTTCAATTTTAGTTTCATCAACGTGAACACCTTGAGAAGAAACGACAAATCCTAGGAAGACAACCTTGTCAACGCCAAAAGTGCATTTCTCCATATTAGCATATAAGCGCTCTTTCCGAAGGGTTTGTAAAACCAAACGGATGTGTGTCACATGGTCCTCTAGCGTCTTGCTAAAAACGAGGATGTCGTCAAAGTAAACCACTACAAAGATGCCTATGTAGGGCCGTAGACAAAAATGCATAAGACGCATGAATGAACCGGGTGCTTCGGATAGACCCATTGGCATGACAAGCCATTCATATAACCCAAACTTGGTTTTGAAAGCCGTTTTCCACTCATCACCCTCTTGAATGCGAATTTGGTAGTAACCACTTTTAAGATCTATTTTTGAAAAGATGGTGGCACCACATAATTCATCAAGCATATCGTCTAAGCGTGGTATGGGATAACGGTATCTAACGGTGATAGCATTTATGGGTCGACAATCGGAGCACATGCAAAAACTTCCATCTTTCTTAGGCACGAGAATAACCGGAACGGCACAAGGGCTTAGACTTTCACGTACATGACCTTTGTCGATGAGTTGTTGTACTTGCCGTTGTATCTCCTTTGTTTCCTCGGGGTTGACGCGGTAAGGAGCCTTGTTTGGAAGTGGTGCGCCGGGTATGAGGTCGATGCGGTGTTCTATTCCGTGAAGTGGAGGTAGACCCGGAGGTAGCTCATCGGGAATGACGTCCGCGAATTCCTGCAACAAATTAGACAACACTAAAGGTAGAGGTGGTGAAGTGTTAGTAGGTTTGGCCTCCCCTTTGCATAAAAGCACAAGGTGAAAGACACTCGATGGGTTCTCACACACTTCTCTCATCTCACTTTTGGTGGCAAATAGCACTAGTTGCTTCTTGTTGCTCATCGTGGAGTCGCTCATATTTGGCTTGTGGCTCTCACTCTCCTTTTGGTGGCTCACTCTCTCACCATTCTCTCCACGATGGTTGGTAGGTAAAAGCTTGTCGGCGGCTACTTGACTTGGAGACATTGGTCGGAGCACGAATTCCTTGCCCTTCATCTTGAAGATATAGTGATTTGTCCGTCCATTGTGTGTGACTCCACGATCATATTGCCATGGACGTCCAAGAATAAGATGGCACACGGACATGGGTATCACATCACATTCAAGAGTGTCCTCGTAGGCGCCAATCTTGAAAGAGACTTGCACGGTGTACTCGACTCGAAGAATTCCGGCGTCGTTGAGACACTGGACCTTGTAGGGGTGAGGATGCTTCGTCTTGACCAAATGAAGCTTGTCGCATAGCTCTTTGCTTGCCAAGTTGTGACAACTTCCTCCATCGATGATAACCTTGACGGAGCGTCCATTGATGCCGGCCTTAGTATGGAAAATGTGACATCGTTGGTCGTCATCTTGTTGGTGTTGGAGTGTCAAGACTTTGGAGACAACAAGATTGGGGCTTGAGTCATTGTCGCAAAACACTTGACGGTCTTCTTCTTCATTCACTTGGCGATGCATAGCGACATGCTCAAGTGCTTCCATCTCATCATTGCTCATGGAGTCATAAGATCCGTTATCATTGATTATCATGGTGCGAACGGTCTTGCACTCAAATGACTTGTGGCCTCGTCCTTGGCACTTGAAGCATTTGATGGAGCTCATCTTGGTGTTGTCTTCGGTTGGAGTTGTAGTTGAGGAAGCTCTTGGCTTGAAGTTGTTGGTAGAAGGTGGACGACTCGATGTAGTCGCATTCTTGTAGCTTGACTTGTCGCCGAAGTTTGTAGATGGCTTGGTAGAGGTAGGAGGAGTAGCCGAAGTCGTTGAAGCTTGGTTGTAGGAGCCGTAGTTCTTGGAGTTGAACTTGGAGTACTTGTAGTCCTCTTGAACTTGCCGCTCCGCTTTGGTTGCTTGATGTACTAGCTCGAGGAGATTGTTGTATGTTTGGAAGTCCGCAATCTTCTTGATGGGATAGTTGAGTCCATTCAAGAATCTCGCCATTGTTTGCTCTTCATCTTCCGTGTTGTTTGCTCGTATCATGGCAATCTCCATCTCCTTGTAGTACTCTTCAACGGACTTGGTACCTTGCTTGAGGAGTTGTAGCTTCTTGAACAAGTCACGGTTGTAGTGGGTTGGCACAAACCGTGCTCTCATGACTTCTTTCATTTGAGCCCAAGTGGTGATAGGAGGTTCGCCTTTTGCTTCTCTTCTCTCTATGATTTGCTCCCACCAAATGAGAACATAGTCTTGGAACTCAAAGGATGCCATTGCGATCTTCTTCTCTTCATCGAAGTTGTGAAGGCGAAAGATCTTGTCAACCTTCAATGCCCATGAGAGATAGTCTTCGGGATCAATGCTTCCGGAAAACTTTGGCATTGTGAATTTGAGCTTGCCATAGCGATGCTCATCATTGTTTCCTTGCCTATTGGGAGGGCGGTCTTGATGTTGGTGGTTGGCATTATCGCGTTGCTCTTGCCGCGCTTGTTGTACTTGTTGAGGAGGAGCTTCTTCTTGTCTTCTTGCTTGATGGAGCCTCTCTTGCATCTCATCACGAATGAAATCCTCTTCTTGATGAGTGTGTCGAGTGCGGGCTGCCACATTGCGATGTGCATCTTGTAACGCTCGTTGCGCCTCCATAGCTTGAGCTTCTCGACGTTGTTGTGCTTGGCGGTTAGCCTCGGCATCTAGTTCTTCTTGGTGTCGACGTGCTCGCTCTTGTTGTTGTTGGCGTAGTCGTTGCCGTTCTTGTGCTTGCTCAAGTGTAGCTTGGTTTTGACGACGTCGGCTTTCTTGCTCGTCGAATAGCTCTTGTGAACTCTTGTCATGAAGAGGCTGCCGGTTGTCATGTCGAGCTTGACGTGTGGCTTGACGAAGAGTGTTGGACGTAGGTGTACTCGAGTCTTGCGTGGAGTCGGAATGTCGACTTGAGCGGCTTCGTCTTTGAGAGGATGTTGAAGAAGAACGTCGATTGACTATCAATGTCCGGAGCTCGTTGAATTGAGTAGACATGTTGGTGTTGATGATGTCGAATTGCTCTTTTGTTCTTGCTTCAAATTGGCGCGCGTCCTCGTCGACTTGACCAATGTACTCGCGCATAGCTTCACTCTCTTGATGTAGAGCTCGTTGGACACCGAAGAGATGTAGTTTGGTGACGTAGTTGTTCGCTTCTTGAGGATCGTCAAAGATCGGGTTGGAAGATGTACTTGGCCTATCCATCATCACAAGCAAGTATGTGAGTGGGAGAAAGGAGAAGACAATACCAAATGTACCTTAACCGAAGTTGAAAATGGATCAATGATCACTCAATAATGTAACCCGGAAATAGCACTATTGGTACCACTTCGTGTCGATTCTCACACCTACACAAGTAAAGCTTTGAGAGGAGCTTGGTTAGGATGGTGGCAATAAATTCAATGCAATTGTCAAAGTGACTCAATGATGTTGAAAATGGTTCACAATTTGCTCATGCAACAAGTAGATGACAAGCAAGAAATAGCACACGGAACACACGCACGGATAGATAAATGTGGTTGTGCAACCAAGGGTGAGCGAAAATGTGGAATCCACGGAAAATGCTCGTGTTGCACAACACTAGAGAGACGCTAACCGATTGCTTAATAGGCGGATACGCACTTGTGCACGACCTATAAGAGGCAAAACGTAACGACTAACTATCACAAGTATGCTATGAGTGTATGATGTGCCGATGCTTGAGCACAAGATGATGTATTGCTATGTCATATGATATCTTTTGATGCAAGGCGTATGATGCTATTGTCCTTTTGCTTATAAGCTTTGGTTGGCTCTTTTGCTTAAAAGCTTGTGAGTTCTTTCTTTGGGCACTTATGCATGCTTCTCGGATGAAGGTAGCTCTTGTGTATGCGGATCACTCTTGTGGCACACGGAGATATGATGATGTAGTATGAAGTATCTATGACTATCACTAATGTGCACAAGTGTCGTGGCCCGGCAATACTCAAATGGCTAGTCTCAATGGGAAAGCTAAGCAAAGATGGTCCATAGGGTGACAATGCAATTGCAAGGTAGAATGAACAAGGTGTCGTTGATGTTACCGTCCTTGCCGAGGGTGAGCGGTGGTGTTGTCGATGTCGTTCCGTTCCAAGGTAGCCAAAAAATCCAAGGAAACGGTGAAACCACAACTCAAGTATCCAAGGCAAAGTGAGACAAAATTGTTCAAATCGAAGGGTTGAGACGATGGTGGTTGCGGAAGTGATGGTGGTTTGCGGAATGTGTATATGGTGGAGGGCCTAAGCAAACTTGCCAAATTTGACAAAATTTGTTGGAGTCTAATGGTGGTAAAACCAAGATGAGCAGCTCGGGCACGTCGCTAGCTTTCCAACGAGCCAAAGAACACTCAAATCGGAGTTCGGGAGTGAAAGTTACGGTCGAAACGGTGAAACTCGGAAGGCTGAAACTGGGTGGGGCGGAAGTACTGCTTTGTAGGCCGGTAGTACCGGTTGAGATGCTCAGCGGAAGTACTGCTAGTGGCACCGGTAGTACCGCTGGTGTCGGGAAAATTCTCAGATTTGGGTTGGGCGGAAATATGGGCGGAAATGGATGATTTCGGGGTTGAAATTGGGTGGATTTAGTGGATGGAAAGTGGGGAAACTTGGGGAAATGCTAGATCCACTTGTGGCACAGCAAATCCATGGAACAAATTCAACAAAATCTTGCCAAATCAACAGATCACAAAAAATAATTGGGGCTATTTTTGTGGGGAATTTTCGAAATTGGGAAGAAAACAACAAAAACAAGCTAGAAAAGAGATGGGGGGCTCCAAATTCGTGATAAACCTATGCTCTAGATAACATAATGATGTAGGGTGGAACCCTAATCAGCAGATCTTTCACGATTGGAGGAAATCCCACGATGAACACGGAGAATACAAAGAGGAAACAGAGGAAAACACGAGGGAAAACGCTCAAATCAACACAAAGATGATCACACAAGTGCTAGATCCACGATACACATCAAGATACACGATCCATAGTCAAATCCCGGTGGTACAAAGGTAGTCTTCTCCCGGAGGAGGTCTTGGATATCCCTTGGGATCTTCCCCGATGTGGAGGTCTTGAATCCGAGCTGGATCTTCTCCGAAGAGGCCGCGGTCTCGTAGGAGAGAATCCACAGAGGTGTCTATGATGAGCTATCCAAAAGCTGACCCTAGTACGGAGCTAGGAAATGAGTACTTATAGTCCAAGGGGGTAAGTTGGGGGATACATGGGTGAAAACCCTTCAACTGCGCGCAGGCAGGGCGGTAGTACCGGTCCTGGGACCGGTAGTACCGGTCTTGGCTGTTTTACCGGAAGTTCCGGCCTTGCACCGGTCGATCACAGAAGGTGTAGCGGTAGTTGGCCGGTAGTGGACTGGTAGTACCGGTGGACCGGTAGTTGGACCGGTAGTTGACCGGTAGTACCGGTTTCTCTGCGCTGGGAGAATCCTGGTCCATGCTCTTGGCCTCCGTCTTGCACCGTAACTTCTCCTTGGCACCTAAGCACACAAAGTGTCTCCGTTTGAGGTAGCAGCCATGTCTCAAGGTGGTCAAATGGGAATTCAACAAGGAGAGAGTTAACCTGGGATTCCAATGCTCTAGCACGAGCACGTTTCATTGGTCCTTGGAGCACTTGGTGAGGTGATTGATGGTCCATGGGGATGAGCTTGTGTGATCATCTTTGTGTTGATTTGAGTGTTTTCCCTCGTGTTTTCCTCCGTTTCCTCTTTGTATTCTCTGTGTTCATCACGGGATTTCCTCCAATCGTGAAAGATCTGCTGATTAGGGTTCCACCCTACATCGTTATGGTATCTAGAGCATAGGTTTATCACGAATTTGGAGCCCCCCATCTCTTTTCTAGCTTGTTTTTGTTGTGTTCTTCCCAATTTCGAAAATTCCCCACAAAAATAGCCCCAAATTTTTTTTTGTGATCTGTTGATTTGGCAAGATTTTGTTGAATATGTTCCATGGATTTGCTGTGCCACGAGTGGATCTAGCATTTCCCCAAGTTTTTCCACTATCCATCCACTAAATCCACCCAATTTCGACCCCGAAATCATCCATTTCCGCCCAACCCAAATCTGAGAATTTTCCGGACACCAGCGGTACTACCGGTGCCACTAGCGGTACTTCCGCTGAGCATCTCAACCGGTACTACCGGCCTACAAAGCGGTACTTCCGCCCCACCCAGTTTCAGCTTTCCGAGTTTCACCGTTTCGACCGTAACTTTCACTCCCGAACTCCGATTTGAGTGTTCTTTGGCTCATTGAGAAGCTAGCGACGTGCCCGAGCTGCTCATCTTGGTTTTACCACCATTAGACTCCAACAAATTTTGTCAAATTTGGCAAGTTTGCTTAGGCCCTCCACCATATACACCTTCCGCATACCACCACCACTTCCGCAAACACCATTGTTTCTACCCTTCGATTTTGACAATTTTGTCTCACCTTGCCTTGGATACTTGAGTTGTGGTTTCACTGTTTCCTTGGATGTTTAGGCTACCTTGGAACGGCAAGACTTCGACCACACCACCGCTCAACTTCGGCAAGGACGGTAACATCGACGACACCTTGTTCATTCTACCTTGCAATTGCATTGTCACCCTATGGACCATCTTTGCGTAGCTTTCCCATTGAGACTAGCCATTTGAGTATTGCCGGGCCACTACACTTGTGCACATTAGTGATAGTCATAGATACTTCATACTACATCATCATATCTCCGTGTGCCACAAGAGTGATCCGTATACACAAGAGCTACCTTCATCCGAGAAGCATGCATAAGTGCCCAAAGAAAGAACTCACAAGCTTTTAAGCAAAAGAGCCAACCAAAGCTTATAAGCAAAAGGACAATAGCATCATACGCCTTGCATCAAAAGAGATCATATGACATAGCAATACATCATCTTGTGCTTAAGCATCGGCACATCATACACTCATAGCATACTTGTGATAGTTAGTCGTTACGTTTTGCCTCTTATAGGTCATGCACAAGTGCGTATCCGCCTATTAAGCAATCGGTTAGCGTCTCTCTAGTGTTGTGCAACACGAGCATTTTCCGTGGATTCCACATTTTCGCTCACCCTTGGTTGCACAGCCACATTTATCTATCCGTGCGTGTGTTCCGTGTGCTATTTCTTGCTTGTCATCTACTTGTTGCATGAGGAAATTGTGAACCATTTTCAACATCATTGAGTCACTTTGACAATTGCATTGAATTTATTGCCACCATCCTTACCAAGCTCCTCTCAAAGCTTTACTTGTGTAGGTGTGAGAATCGACACGAAGTGGTACCAATAGTGCTATTTCCGGGTTACATTATTGAGTGATCATTGATCCATTTTCAACTTCGGTTAAGGTACATTTGGTATTGTCTTCTCCTTTCTCCCACTCACATACTTGCTTGTGATGATGGATAGGCCAAGTACATCTTCCAACCCGATCTTCGACGATCCTCAAGAAGCGAACAACTACGTCACCAAACTACATCTCTTCGGTGTCCAACGAGCTCTACATCAAGAGAGTGAAGCTATGCGCGAGTACATTGGTCAAGTCGCCGAGGACGCGCGCCAATTTGAAGCAAGAACAAAATAGCAATTCGACATCATCAACACCAACATGTCTACTCAATTCAACGAGCTCCGGACATTGATAGTCAATCGACGTTCTTCTTCAACATCCTATCAAAGACGAAGCCGCTCAAGTCGACATTCCGACTCCACGCAAGACTCGAGTACACCTACGTCCAACACTCTTCGTCAAGCCGCACGTCAAGCTCGACATGACAACCGGCAGCCTCTTCATGACAAGAGTTCACAAGAGCTATTCGACGAGCAAGAAAGCCGACGTCGTCAAAACCAAGCTACACTTGAGCAAGCACAAGAACGGCAACGACTACGCCAACAACAACAAGAGCGAGCACGTCGACACCAAGAAGAACTAGATGCCGAGTCTAACCGCCAAGCACAACAACGTCGAGAAGCTCAAGCTATGGAGGCGCAACGAGCATTACAAGATGCACATCGCAATGTGGCAGCCCGCACTCGACACACTCATCAAGAAGAGGATTTCATTCGTGATGAGATGCAAGAGAGGCGCCATCAAGCAAGAAGACAAGAAGAAGCTCCTCCTCAACAAGTACAACAAGCGCGGCAAGAGCAACGCGATAATGCCAACCGCCAACATCAAGACCGCCCTCCCAATAGGCAAGGAAACAATGATGAGCATCGCTATGGCAAGCTCAAATTCACAATGCCATAGTTTTCCGGAAGCATTGATCCCGAAGACTATCTCTCATGGGCATTGAAGGTTGACAAGATCTTTCGCCTTCACAACTTCGATGAAGAGAAGAAGATCGCAATGGCATCCCTTGAGTTCCAAGACTATGTTCTCATTTGGTGGGAGCAAATCATAGAGAGAAGAGAAGCAAAAGGCGAACCTCCTATCACCACTTGGGCTAAAATGAAAGAAGTCATGAGAGCACGGTTTGTGCCAACCCACTACAACCGTGACTTGTTCAAGAAGCTACAACTCCTCAAGCAAGGTACCAAGTCCGTTGAAGAGTACTACAAGGAGATGGAGATTGCCATGCTACGAGCAAACATCACGGAAGATGAAGAGCAAACAATGGCGAGATTCTTGAATGGACTCAACTATCCCACCAAGAAGATTGCGGACTTCCAAACATACAACAATCTCCTCGAGTTAGTACATCAAGCAACCAAAGCGGAGCGGCAAGTTCAACAGGACTACAAGTACTCCAAGTTCAACTCCAAGAACTACGGCTCCTACAACCAAGCTTCAACGACTTCGGCTACTCCTCCTACCTCTACCAAGCCATCTACAAACTTCGGCGACAAGTCAAGCTACAAGAATGCGACTACATCGAGTCATCCACCTTCTACCAACAACTTCAAGCCAAGAGCTTCCTCAACTACAACTCCAACCGAAGACAACACCAAGATGAGCTCCATCAAATGCTTCAAGTGCCAAGGACGAGGCCACAAGTCATTTGAGTGCAAGACCGTTCGCACCATGATAATCAATGATGACGGATCTTATGACTCCATGAGCGATGATGAGACGGAAGCACTTGAGCATGTCGCTATGCATCGCCAAGTGAATGAAGAAGAAGACCGTCAAGTGTTTTGCGACAATGACTCAAGCCCCAATCTTGTTGTCTCCAAAGTCTTGACACTCCAACACCAACAAGATGACGACCAACGATGTCACATTTTCCATACTAAGGCCGGCATCAATGGACGCTCCGTCAAGGTTATCATCGATGGAGGAAGTTGTCACAACTTGGCAAGCGAAGAGCTATGCGACAAGCTTCATTTGGTCATGACGAAGCATCCTCACCCCTACAAGGTCCAGTGGCTCAACGATGCCGGAATTCTTTGAGTCGAGCACACCGTGCAAGTCTCTTTCAAGATTGGCGCCTACGAGGACACTCTTGAATGTGATGTGATACCCATGTCCGTGTGCCATCTTATTCTTGGACGTCCATGGCAATATGATCGTGGAGTCACACACAATGGACGGACAAATCACTATAGCTTCAAGATGAAGGGCAAGGAATTCGTGCTCCGACCAATGTCTCCAAGTCAAGTAGCCGCCGACAAGCTTTTACCTACCAACCATCGTGGAGAGAATGGTGAGAGTGAGAGCCACCAAAAGGAGAGTGAGAGACACAAGCCAAATATGAGCGACTCCACGATGAGCGACAAGAAGCAACTAGTGCTATTTGCCACCAAAAGTGAGATGAGAGAAGTGTGTGAGAACCCATCGAGTGTCTTTCACCTTGTGCTTTTATGCAAAGGGGAGGCCAAACCTACTAACACTTCACCACCTCTACCTTTAGTGTTGTCTAATTTGTTGCAGGAATTCGCGGACGTCTTTCCCGATGAGCTACCTCCGGGTCTACCTCCACTTCGCGGAATAGAACACCGCATCGACCTCATACCCGGCGCACCACTTCCAAACAAGGCTCCTTACCGCGTCAACCCCGAGGAAACAAAGGAGATACAACGACAAGTACAACAACTCATCGACAAAGGTCATGTACGTGAAAGTCTAAGCCCTTGTGTCGTTCCGGTTGTTCTCGTGCCTAAGAAAGATGGAAGTTTTCGCATGTGCTCCGATTGTCGACCCATAAATGCTATCACCGTTAGATACGGTTATCCCATACCATGCTTAGACGATATGCTTGATGAATTATGTGGTGCCACCATCTTTTCAAACATAGATCTTAAAAGTGGTTACTACCAAATTCGCATTCAAGAGGGTGATGAGTGGAAAACGGCTTTCAAAACCAAGTTTGGGTTATATGAATGGCTTGTCATGCCAATGGGTCTATCCGAAGCACCCGGTTCATTCATGCGTCTTATGCATTTTTGTCTACGACCCTACATAGGCATCTTTGTAGTGGTTTACTTTGACGACATCCTCGTTTTTAGCAAGACGCTAGAGGACCATGTGACACACATCCATTTGGTTTTACAAACCCTTCGGAAAGAGCGCTTATATGCTAATATGGAGAAATGCACTTTTGGCGTTGACAAGGTTGTCTTCCTAGGATTTGTCGTTTCTTCTCAAGGTGTTCGCGTTGATGAAACTAAAACTGAAGCAATTAAAACTTGGCCTCAACCAACGAATCTCATGCAAGTGCGTAGTTTCCTTGGTCTAGCCGGTTTCTATCGACGTTTTGTGAAGGACTTTAGCACCATCGCTATGCCTCTACACGCTTTGAGCAAGAAGAACGCACCCTTCATTTGGGGTCCTTCGCAAGACACCGCGTTCAATGAGCTTAAGAGCTTGCTCACGCCCGCACCACTTCTAGCCCTACCAAACTTTGATAAACCCTTTGAGATTCATTGTGACGCTAGTGGTACCGGCATAGGTGGCGTGCTAATGCAAGAAAAGCGCCCAATTGCGTACTTTAGCGAGAAGCTATCTGGAGCGCAACTTAACTATCCCATTTATGACAAAGAGCTTTATGCCTTGGTGAGAGTTTTACGTGTTTGGGAACACTATCTTCGACCTCATGAATTCATTCTTCATACGGACCATGAGACACTCAAGTATCTCAGAGGTCAAACTAAGTTGAACAAGCGTCATGCTAAATGGAGTGAGTTCATTGAGTCTTTTCCCTATGTCATCAAGTACATCAAAGGCAAAGAAAATGTTGTGGCGGACGCGCTTTCCCGCAAATGCATGCTTGTAACACAACTTGAGTTGAATGTGATTGGCTTTGAGCACATAAAAGATTTATATGAGCATGATCCTTTCTTTGCAAATGCTTATGCTAAGTGCTTGACTCACACTTCTTGGGAACATTACTACATCAAGCATGGATATCTTATGAGAGCTAACAAACTTTGCATTCCCGAGTCTTCGCTTCGTTTGCTCCTTTTGCAGGAATCTCATGGAGGCGGACTCATGGGACACTTTGGACGCGACAAGACGTTTGCTACCCTCTCTAAGAGCTATTTTTGGCCCAAGATGCTACGTGACGTCTCACGCTTCACCAACCGATGTTCTACATGCCGCAAAGCTAAGTCCAAAGCTCAATTTCATGGTCTTTACATGCCTCTTCCTATTCCATACAATCCATGGGAAGACATAAGCATGGATTTCATACTTGGCTTACCTAGGACTCAAAATGGCAAAGATTCCGTGCTTGTCGTGGTAGATAGATTCTCTAAAATGGCTCATTTCATTCCTTGTAACAAGATAGACGATGCTTCACATGTTGCAAATCTCTTTTGTAGGGAGATACTTCGTCTACACGGCGTGCCCAAAACGATCGTGTCGGACCGGGACGTCAAGTTCTTGAGCTACTTTTGGAAAACCCTTTGTGCCAAGCTCGGAATCAAGCTACTCTTCTCTTCGGCGTACCATCCCCAAACGGACGGCCAAACGGAGGTGACGAACCGCACGCTTTCGACGCTTCTTCGCGTGTTGATCAAGAAGAACATCAAGGGATGGGAGCAATGCTTGCCCATCGCCGAGTACGCCTACAACCGCGCAAGACACTCGACAACCGGCAAGTCCCCCTTCGAGATCGTCTACGGCTTCAACCCGTTGTCCCCATTGGACATTCTACCTCTACCTCTCCAAGAGCGCACGAACATGGACGCAAGTGCACGAGCAAGCTATCTCAAGAAGGTGCACGAAGATACAAGGGCAAAAATCGAGCGACAAGTCCATCGTCTCACCACCAAGCTCAACGCCAACAAGGCACGAATGGTGTTCCAACTGGGAGATCTTGATTGGCTTCATCTTCGCAAGGACCGTTTCCCACACGAGCGCAAGTCCAAACTACTACCTCGCGCTGACGGACCTTTCAAGGTGCTAGCACGCTACAACGACAACGCCTACAAGATCGACATCCCACGAGACAAGTACTCCGTGAGCGACACCTTCAATGTCAAGGATCTCTCTCCGTTCCATGGTGATGAAGATTTCGATCCGAGGACGGATCTTTCCCAAAGGAGGGGAGATGATGCGGAGCATCCCAAGCTCATCCCCATGGACCATCAATCACCTCACCAAGTGCTCCAAGGACCAATGACACGTGCTCGTGCTAGAGCATTGGAATCCCAGGTTAACTCTCTCCTTGTTGAATTCCCATTTGACCACCTTGAGACATGGCTGCTACCTCAAACGGAGACACTTTGTGTGCTTAGGTGCCAAGGAGAAGTTACGGTGCAAGACGGAGGCCAAGAGCATGGACCAGGATTCTCCCAGCGCAGAGAAACCGGTACTACCGGTCCAACTACCGGTCCACTACCGGCCAACTACTGCTACACCTTCTGTGATCGACCGGTGCAAGGCCGGTGCAAGGCCGGAACTTCCGGTAAAACAGCCAAGACCGGTACTACCGGTCCCAGGACCGGTACTACCGCCCTGCCTGCGCGCAGTTGAAGGGTTTTCACCCATGTATCCCCCCAACTTTCCCCCTTGGACTATAAGTACTCATTTCCTAGCTCCGTACTAGGGTCAGCTTTTGGATCGCTCATCATAGACACCTCTGTGGATTCTCTCCTACGAGACCGCGGCCTCTTCGGAGAAGATCCAGCTCGGATTCAAGACCTCCACATCGGGGAAGATCCCAAGGGGTATCCAAGACCTCCTCCGGGAGAAGACTACCTTTGTACCACCGGGATTTGACTATGGATCGTGTATCTTGATGTGTATCATGGATCTAGCACTTGTGTGATCATCTTTGTGTTGATTTGAGCGTTTTCCCTCGTGTTTTCCTCCGTTTCCTCTTTGTATTCTCCATGTTCATCGTGGGATTTCCTCCAATCGTGAAAGATCTGCTGGTTAGGGTTCCACCCTACATCATGCAGGACCTGCTCAAGTTTGACAAGAGGTTTCCCGTGCTCGTATATAAAGGTTACTACCTCAGCCATTTCGAATTGTACATCATCACTTAAGTAATCACCAAAAGTGACAGCAAGAGCACCGACCGCTATCTCCGGATCATTAGCGATATGGTCAAACACCTTGAGCAGGGGGCACAATTTCTTTTCCTGATTGCCGAGATGGGGAATTGTTTTCCCACTTCTTGCACCACTGCTACTTGAGCTTCCCGACCGCTTCGCTCTCTCAAATGTATTTTCAATACAGCAGTCATCGTTTGATAGGGGCAAAAGAAGTGGTGGTCGCTTAAGGGCATCCAGACAGCGCTTCGCTTTTACCGGATCTATTTTCTCCTTTAGAGGTGGACGTGCAAACTAGCGTTTCACATTGGTAGCCACGATATCATTGTTTTCCTTGAAAATCATCTCATGTGGTAACTTGGGTGGAGCCTTGAGGCTTGGACCAGCACTGAATTTCTTCCATGTTGTACTGCTAGCCGCCGGAGCGGCGGCGGCTCTCTTACGTCGCTGCTGAGGCGGCGAAGTCCGCTGACGTGGTGGAGACAGCAGAGGCAGAGGAGGATTCTGTTGAGGGGCCTCGATGTGGCGAAGATGGCTGAGGTGGCGGAGACAGCTGACATGCCGTAGACGAAGGAGGTAGCGGAGATACAGCTGGACTTTGAGGAGTCCGCTGAGGGGCCTCCTCTGGCTGAGTCTACTAAGGTGCCATCCAGTTTGGAAGCAATATGTTTACCTTGCTACATAGACAGGTAGTCCTTAAGGCATTTCCCAAATGAATCTCCCCTTCACCTGTAGGGTAGTCAAGCTCCAGCCCCTGAAATCCGTTCATTATTTCATCCACCCCGACAATAGCAAAGCCATCTAGATTTGGACGGAAATGGGAAGTTCCATCAAGTCAAGGAGGTAAGACATAGCTGACTGTCACCTTGAAGGTTAGGCTTTGGCATTTCGCCATTAGCTCACAATGTTCATTCTCCGTGATACCATCCATGGGGTAGCGAGGATCCGTGATATCAGGCTGAACGAGATGGTGGGGTAGCTTCGTGGGCAGTATCCAATGAAGGATCTTTGTGCCACTGAGATGGTGGGCCGGTAGGTCGCCGGCTCTCAAGTGCCTCTAGATTCTCTAATCTTTGTTGCATCATCTGCATCTGTCTACTTCCTCTTTCTTCTTTCTCCCTCGACTTCTATAACAAGTGATGTCGGGAAACCCATGCACCCATGGAATGGAGCATGATGTGCCTCGTGTTCGTCCAGGGTGTTCAGGATTCCTGAGGGCCTTTGACAGCTCGTCGTTCTCTCTATCGGGGTGGAACCTCCCTTCCTGCCCATCCTTGATTGCTTCCTCAAGCTTTTTGACGGGTGTTTCAAGTTGAGCTTTCGTGAAAATACACTTCCCTGATTCTGGGTCCAAAGTTCCCCCAACCCCGAAGAACCAAGTCTTTGCCCGATCTGGCCAGTTCAATGTCGCTGGTTTGACCCCTTTAGCAAGCAGGTCATTCTCAGCTTTGTTCCACGTAGGTCGGGCTTTATTGTAGCAACTTGACCCCGTAACATGGTGATACTTCTTATTTGCAGCATTTTTCTTATTTATCTATGACCTTTGCTTAGCCTTCTCCGATTTCTTGTAGGCCACAAATGCGGGCCATTGATCTTTTATTATCTCATATTGACCGATGAATTCTAGAGTCTCGTCTTTGTCGATGTCGGTGTCAAAACCGGCAGATCTCGGTTAGGGGGTCCCGAACTGTGCGTCTAAGGATCGAAGATAACAGGAGGCAGGGGACACTTTGTTTATCCACGTTCGGGCCCTCTTGATGGAGGTAATACCCTACTTCCTGCTAGATTGACTTTGATGAGTATAGGGGTTAAAGAGTTGATCTACCTCGAAATCGAGATGACTAAACCCTAGATGTCTAGTCGGTATGATTGTGAATTCCTCTACGGACTAAACCCTCCGGTTTATATAGACACCGGAGGGGCTAGGGTTGTACAGAGTCAGTTTATACAGAAAGGAATCTTCATATCTGCACGCCAAGCTTGCCTTCCATGCCAAGGAGAGTCCTATCCAGACACGGGGGTGAGTCTTACATCTTGTACCTTCATGGCCCATCAGTCCGACCCATGTTACGTAACCCGAACGCCCGAGGACCCCGTAGTCCAGGACTCCCTCAGTCGACAAACTTTGTGTTCAATAGTTTCTTCTAGTTCTTGAATAGTTCTGCCATCTTGGCTCCACATGGGCCGCTCCCCCCGAATTTAAGTCTGGGCCTCCCCTGCGGCTGACATCCTGGCTCAATAAGGGCCTGGACATGGTGGACAAAAATACCAGTCTTGGTAGTGTGATCCAGATAATGCTTTTCCGCCGGATTCCGCCTTGCCAGGACCGGACTCAATGCATGTGGGAGTTCGAACCGGCCGGTCCCCGGACACTGCAGCGATTCTTTGGCACAAATCACGAAGATATGTGGAAACTGCTATTCAAGACCCAAAATAAGTGGCCGAAGACAACCGAAGATCTCGGCCTCGATTGTACTCACGTAGCGTCTCTCGTAAGTTTTCATGATAATTTTACTATTGGTAAATCCAAGGGGTATACTAAGCTTTCCATCCTTCCCATAGGGGTGGACGAAGAAAGCGGAGCGGATTCACTGTCCAACTCCGTTACCGAAGACCCAGCCATCCCTCTACTAACGAGGATGCTGGTTCAGGCGCCATATAAGGCGCCGGAAAATAAGGCCAAGAAGCAGGGCCCGTAGGCCAAAAGCGGCCTCCACCATAAAGGTGCTTCATACGTAGTGTCCGAGGACGCCGAGACTCACTCCTCCCCCGACGAGGACGAAGGGGAGGAAGAAGAGAGTAATTCTCCCCTTAAGGGGTGGAGAAGAAAAGGGGGCGCCCGCAGATCTGGAGGCGGAGACGTCCAAGAAAGGGAGGACCTCCCTCATGGATGACTCCGAATCAGGCACCGATGAGTGGCGCCCAAGGCCGAAGCCCCTGTCCGAATCATAAGTGCCCCTGAAGGTATTTTTCACTTATATACTTTTCCGCCTTGTGATTGTAACGTATTGTATTGTGTGCTGCAGTCCGGCTCGCATCGGCCCCTAGCGATCCTTGTCTTCGGGGAATTTGCTGGATCCAAACATGATGGATAGTGAGTCGCCTCCTTTGGCATTCTCCCCCAAAGCCACGGATAATGCCGAGGTGCTATCCAGAATGACCGTTCCGGGTCAGGGAGAGGCACGAGAAGCCGTCGAGGTGGCACTAGAGGGCAATACCTCCGTTGCCGGAAACCCGGGGGTGCCGACCCTAATGTAGATGGAGACAGGGGTCATGCCCAGTTCGGCCCGCAGCCGGACAGTATTCCGGAGACCCATGTGACTCCAGAATTAGGCGAGCAACCTCTTTTGAAAGAAAGGAGTGCGCAAATTCCGCCGACGACCTCTGTCAATCCGGAGGCGCCGGACACATTGACGGAAGTGCTTCAAAGTGTTGTCATTGTGGAAGAACACCGTACCCTTATGGGCACGGTGGTTGAAAGAATTCGGTCCGCCAAGAGCAGATTGAATGAGGCTTATACTAGCCTTCTGAGAGGCTTTGAGGTACGTAATATAATACCTTTTGGCTATATGAGAAAAAGGTGTCTGTGTATAGATAGTAGCCCCCGAGACTCTGTTCGGTGTTCAGGAAGAAAGGCCGAGCAGAGGATCTAAGTACTTGTACAGGAGATTAACAGACATATCTATTTAAATAAAATAGGCCGCAGTGCAGGCGTCAGCTTCCCATGCCGCCGAAGCATCTGAGCTGCGAAAGCTGGATGAACAACAAGGTATGAAATACCGAATAGGCGAAAGCTGGATGAATAACAAGGTATGAAATACCGAATAGGCATCTGAAATAATATCAGTCGTAATTTTTCATCTTAGTGTGTGCTATAACTCTGCTCAAAGCTGACGCCTCTGAGGTCGAGACCCTCAAGAGCACCCTGGCCGAGGCTAAGAAAAAGGCGGAAGAGGAACGAGCCACCCGCTTAAAGCATGAGTCGAGGGTGGAGGAAGTCCAGCAAGAGCTCAAGGATGCTATCTGCAAATGTGAGTCCTTAGAGCACCAAGTGTCTGATCAAGAATTCAAACTTTCTAAGGCTCTCCAAAATGCTCAGGAGGCCCAGACTGAAGCTCAAAACGCTTGTTGGGGAATCCAGGAGGCGAGGTGAACTGCGGCTGGTAAGGCCTTTAATATGCAAAGCAAATTTGTGAGGAAGAAATACATTTTACTGACCCGGATTTGGAGTTCCCCAGGAGCGTTTGCAGACCTGCTCAGAGTGTTGCCGATGCTGCGGAGTTCTTCCGAGCCGAAGAGGGGATCTCAACAGAAAAACTTTTCTGGTCGCAATATCTTGCGCCTAAGCATCATGTGCCCCTCAGCAACCAGCTGAAGAAGTTGTCCGAACTACATAGGGTGGCCGGATTTTCCATGAGGGATTTTATAATCCGTTTGTGGCCTGCCGAACCCATGCCCAGCAGCTACTTCGGGCTTGTGAGGCGGCTAATCAGTGCCTACCATCGGCTTGATGCCGTGAAGCGATCGGCCTGCTTCGAAGGTGCACGGATGGCCTTTGCCGGCATCAAGGTGCAGTGGGTGAAGATGGACACCGTCAAGCTCGCAACCAAGGAGGCCGCCCGCAGGCAAAGAGCACCGCACGCCGGAGCGGTATTACAATGATGTCCTGGAGGGGCCCCGCATTGTATAGGGCCAGTGTTCGAAGAACATTATTTTTGGATGAATGTGTCCTTGTTGTCCAATCATGTATTATGAAAACAAGGCTTATGTATGATATGTTATTTTGTTTTAATTTAAAATATTTCCTCATGTCCGACCGTTTACAATATCTGAGAGTTGGCCAGTCGTCGGCTTCAGCCCCCGCGTAGATAGTGCGGGGGTGTTCGGGATAGCACCTAAACACGCTTGACCCAGCAATTTCGTCCGTAAAGGTGGTGTTAGTGCGGCGAACCAGGCAATCAGACTATATTGCTTTATCGCTCTCACTTAGCCATAGGAGTTTTATAATTGAAGTACAGGCGCAGCCCCTGGTATTGTTTGATAATCCGAACTTGGGTGTTGTAAACGCCCGACCGAGCGAAGGCTGGCCCCTCGCATATTGCGGAAAGAAATCGCAAAAGATTTGTAGTCACCGAATAGCTGACCATCTCTCGCCGCATCATGACACTCAGTTTTCGGCTTTCTCTACTGAGGTGCTTGACCGGATGAACCACAAATACAATCTCAGTAGTTCTCCCATTACTACCTTAGCCGAACAAGCGGAACGTAAGGTAGCAACCACAGGAGCCGGGAAACCCAACTATTGACCAAAGACATGATTCGGAGCCGATGCATATAATTCTATATTCGTACTTTGTTTTAATAATATAAGGATGTACGTGGCTTAACATAGCCCCTGGCGATTTAAGTCGTACCAAGGCGTACATGATAGTTGAACCGAGACAGGGAAGCATAGATTAAAATATAAGCCGATAGGTTAGACCAGGACCTGTTTCCATTATTGTCTGGTTGATACGTCAAAACATATTGGTACAAAAAGGGTACAGAAGGCTATTTTATATGCCGGGCACAGGGGAAGGCTGTGCGCAGGTTTGTTGCAAACAGTCGAAGCGGTCTTTAGAGACCCTTTGAGATACTCTGTTGTGTTGCTTGTCTCCTTGTTGTACTGTCCTTCGAGAGGATCGTCACTCAGTGTCGTCAAGATAGGCCTTGAGAAGCGGCCTTAGCGCCGTTAAAAAGGTGACACGGGTTGTAAGGATCTTTGAAAAACGTAGAGTTAAGAGAAAAAGGGGAAAATATTGGTGTCCGGATATGGTCTAGTTGTATTGTGGACTTTATCCTTGTTGTGCCTCCATCTTTGCCCATGATATTTTTAGCGTGTAGTTATGTACGCGTGGCACGTAGGCCGCGACTAGCTTGGGGCTGAGACGGAGGCCAGATTGCTAACTGATCTCCTGACGAGCTACGATGCCGCTCTGCGGTGTAGTCTGGACTCGTTTAGTAGTGTCCGGGGACTTGGCCACCGTTGTCGTGTTTGGCTTGATACGGCCGCCTTGCACTTCTGCTTCCAGCTCCGCGGTGTGCTCCTCCGTGCGGAGGGAGCGTTCCGTGTTTCCTTTGACTGCTATAACACCACGGGGGCCAGGCATCTTGAGTTTGAGGTAAGAATAGTGCAGGACCGCATTGAAGCGAGCGAACGCAGTTCATCCGAGTAGTGCATGATATCCACTGCGGAAGGGGACGATGTCGAAGATCAAGTCCTCGCTTCGAAAGTTGTCCGGCAAAAGAAGACGACTTCTAATGTGATTGAGCCCATACAGCGGGCCTCTACACCAGGTATTACTCCTTTAAAGGTAGTTTTTGGTGGGCTTGATCCTTGACGGATCAATACCCATCTTGCAAACTGTGTCTTGATAGAGCAGGTTAAGACTGCCGCTACCGTCCATGAGGACTCGTGTAAGATGGAATCCATCGATGATTGGATCGACGACTAGTGCAGCCGAGCCTCCGTGACGGATGCTGGTCGGATGGTCCCTATGATCAAAGGTGATCGGACAGGCTGACCATGGGTTGAATTTAGGGGTGACTGGCTCTATCGCATAGACGTCCCTTAACGCGTACTTGCGCTCCCGCTTGGGGATGTGGGTGACATATATCATGTTCACCATTTTGACTTCGGGGGAAAATTTCTTCTGACCCCTGTTTTTGGTGGACGCGGCTCGTCGTCGTCGTCCTTGCTAGGTGACCCTTTCTCCCTTTGTCCGGTATTTAACTTACTGTCATATTTAAAGACCCAACAATTTCGGTTGGTGTTGTTGGCAGGCTTGTCGGGGGTGCCATGAATCTGGCAGGGTTGATCTAGTATTCAGTCCAAGCTAGATGAGCCTTCTCTATTTCTTTTGAATGGCCGCTTCCGCTGACCGGTCTTGGAGCCGCTGAATCCGACGTTGACCGCCGTGTCTTCGGTATGGTCGTTGTTGTTGTGGAGCTTATGCTTGTTGCGTCGGGTCCTACCGTTGTTATTTCTAGCTTTGGAAGTGCCCGGCTCGCTCGTATTATTACCGCTACGGGCTAGCCATCTGTCTTCGCCTGCACAAAAGCGGGTCATGAGCACCGTGAGGGCTGCCATGGATTTTGGCTTTTCTTGGCCGAGGTGTCGGGCGAGCCATTCATCCCGAATGCTATGTTTGAAGGCCGCTAGGGCTTCGGCATCTGGACAGTTGACAAACTGGTTCTTTTTGATGAGAAACGTAGTCCAGAATTTTCTGGGGGACTCTCCGGGCTACTGCACAATGTGACTGAGGTCATCGACATCTGGAGGCCGAACATAGGTGCCTTGGAAGTTATCTCTAAAGGCATCCTCCAGGTCTTCCCAGCATCTAATAGAATTTTCTAGAAGGATGTTTAACCAGTGTCAAGCTAGCCCCTTAAGCTTTAGGGGAAGGTATTTGATGGCGTGTAGATCGTCACCGCGAGCCATGCAGATGTGGAGAAGAAAATCTTCAATCCATACTGCTAGATCTGTTGTGCCATCGTATGATTTGATGTTCACGGGTTTAAACCCTTCTGGGAACTGGTGTTCCATTACCTCATCGATGAAGCATAGGGGGTGTGCGGCGCCTCTATATCGGGCTGCGTCATGGCGCAGTTTGGATGAAGTCCGTGTGCGGTTTTCGGCCCGGGCGTGGTTTTGCTTGTCGCGCCAGGATTGGTAGCCGTCCTCTCGTGCCGGTGCACGCCCTCGCGATCCGTAAATGGATCTGGTCTCACCAGCTCTATTCTCCAGGTCATATTGTAGCTCGTATGTGTATCCCTGAGCTGCTATTTATCTGCCTTTACGGCGAGGTGGTGCAGGCTGGTATTCGGCGTGAGTTGTCGTTCTGTCCCGGCCGCGGGGCGGTCGGTCAGGTTCGTCAGCTGCATTACGTGCGGGTGGCATTTCGTTGTCAAATTGGCGTAGCAGCTTACGTTTCGGATAGCTTTTTGTTGGGCGTTCAAGGCCGTACTCCTCGGCTGCCAAGACATCGGTACATCTATCGTTGAGCAGTTCTTGGTCAGCTCGAAGATGTTGTTGCTTCTTTTTGAGGCTTCTTGCCGTGGCTATTAATCGGCGCTTAAGGCGATCTTGTTCAAGGGGTTCCTCTGACACGATAAAGTCTTCGTCGCCGAGGCTCACGTCATCCTCGAAGAGTGGTAGATAGCTACTGCCTTCCGAGTCTTCGCTCCCTGCTTGCTCGTCAGGGTCGACTTGCCCGTCCTCCCGATCATCCTGTTCGGATGTTGGTTCGATGGGGTCTTCTTGTTTTTTGGCGTGTTCCGGAGTATCATTTTCTCCCGTGCTTGTATTGTTGTCTTTTCTGTGGCACGATTTAGGGCGGTGTCGCCGACGTCGGCACTTCGGCGGTATCTCAGGAGGTTCTTCCTCGACTGATCCTACTTATCATCGTCGTCGTCTTCTTTAGGTGTGTCCACTATGTATACGTCGTGTGACCAAGTGGCCGACCAACGCCTGGTAAACGGCGGGTTTGGGGCATGTTCCTCTCCGGCATCGTCGTCTATACCGTCGTTGTCTTTGGAGGCCTAGTCGAGCATGCCGGTTAGATCCTCGAGAGTGGCTATGAAGTGGGTGGTGAGTGGGAAGTAAAGTTCCCTATTTTCAGCCCCTAGTCCGGGCTGGGCGTAAATCGGAAGCGGTTCCTCTATGATGGCGAGGGATGGCATCAAATCCAGAGCCTCGTTTAAGAGCGAGGTTTGGATGGAGACCAGAGTTCCTTGGCCGAGCTCACAAGATGCAGACTTCGAGAGTTCGGAACTAGTGTCCGAAGGGGAGTCTAGCTTTGCGATAACTGCCAGTGGCTCTACCGTCTCCGGTTCTCCAGTGCTGGGCTTTATGGCCGTAGATAGTCCGGCGGGCTCGAGACTCCCGTCTTCGGACTGAGTGACATGCTCCGGATCTACGGCCGAAGCAGTGGTTGGAGCCGCGAACCCTTGGAAGATCAAATCTCCTCGGATGTCAGCGACATAGTTTAGATTTCCGAAACTAATCTGGTGACCGGGGGCGTAGTTGTCGATCTGCTCCTGGTGAGCAAGAGAGTTGGCACGCAGTGCGAAGCCACCGAACACGAAGATCTGGCCGGGGAGAAAAATCTCCTCCCTAGCGGCATTGTTGTAGATGATCTATGAAGCCATCGAGCCTTTCGACGACATCACAGTGGAACTCTCAATGAAAGCACCAATGTAGTGTCAAAACCGGCAGATCTCGGGTAGGGGGTCCCGAACTGTGCATCTAAGGATCGAAGGTAACAGGAGGCAGGGGACACTTTGTTTACCCAGGTTCGGGCCCTCTTGATGGAGGTAATACCCTACTTCCTGCTAGATTGACTTTGATGAGTATAGGGGTTACAAGAGTTGATCTACCTCGAGATCGAGATGACTAAACCCTACATGTCTAGTCGGTATGATTGTGAATGCCTCTATGGACTAAATCCTCCGGTTTATATAGACACTAGAGGGGCTAGGGTTGTACAGAGTCGGTTTATAGAGAAAGGAATCTTCATATCCGCACGCCAAGGAGAGTTCTATCCTGACACAGGGGTGAGTCTTCCATCTTGTACCTTCATGGCCCATCAGTCCGGCCCATGTTACGTAGCCCGGACGCCCGAGGACCCCGTAGTCCATGACTCCCTCAGTCGACACACTTTGTGTTCAATAGTTTCTTCCAGTTCTTGAATAGTTCTGCCATCTTCTTAAAAGCAAACGCCTTGATCTTTTGCTGTATAACGGGGTTAATCGGATCCTCCTCTAGCGGTAGGCTGAAATTTGTTGTCAGTGAGTTCCAAAGATCATCTTTCTGTCTATTGTGAACATAAGAAACATCACCAACCTTCCTCTTATTCCATTCTTGTATGTTGACCGGGACGCTGTCCCTGACAATAACTCTGCACTGATGTATAAATTTGTCTTTGGACCGCTTGGGAGCAATCAGTTGACCACCTGGAGAGACATCTTTGATCGTGAACCTTTCATCCTGGCCCAACCTTTTCTTTAGGCCTCATCTCCTTCCCAAAGTTTGGCTCGATCCGGAGGGCTAAAAGAAGAAAGAATCGTTAATATATGTACATACAAAACAATTAATGCATCTAGTCAGTAGAGGCTTAATCAAGAGGAAAATGGTTGTGTACTTCTAGGAGTACGTACTACCGCTCCTCATATACTATATAGATGAATCTTTTATACCTCTTTATTATTTTTAATATACTTCATTAGTAATTATTAGATACCCAAAAATGATTTTCATGAAAAAATTCATGCGAGTCTACATATTTTAAATGTTTACGTATATACTGATGTGTTTGTACGTGAAAAATGTATATTACAAAAAGTACGTCGCAGATGATACTTTTTCAACAAAACTCGTATTGGGGTATCTTATAATATTTAACGAAGTATATTGAGAATGATAAAGAGGTATAATTAATGCGTATATGAGGTATATTGAGGATGGGAGTACATACTCCCAGAAGTACAAAAGAAGATATATATATATATATATATATATATATATATATATATATATATATATATATATATATATATATATATATATATATATATATATATATATATATATATATATATATATATATATATACCTCGCCGGACTTTGCAACAGTTAAGGCTCCAACATCAGCGAAGCTTACATATCCTCCTCCTCCATTCGATCACCAGAGTCGTCGTGAGCTCCTCCCTCCTCCATTCGATCACCGAAGCTGTCATCCTCTCTTTCCTCACCATCGGTGTCGTTGAGCAACGACAAGGTGATATCACTGCTACTTTCTGAGCTTGCGTTGTATTCCCTCGAAGAGGAAAGGGTGATGCAGCACAGTCGCATAAGTATTTCCCTTGGTTTTTGAGAACCAAGGTATCAATCCAGTAGGAGACCATGCGTGAGTTCCTCGTACGTGCACAAACAAATAAGAACCTTGCAGCCAACGCGATAAAAGGGGTTGTCAATCCCTTCTCAGTCACTTACAAAAGTGAGATCTGATAGATATGATAAGATAATATTTTTGGAATTTTTGGTATAGAGACTGAAAGTAAATAATGCAAAGTAAAGTGAATAGTTGATGGAAGATTAATATGATGAGAATAGACCCGGGGGCTATAGGTTTCAGTAGTGGCTTCTCTCATGATAGCAGAATTCCACGGTGGGTGAACAAATTACTATCGAGTAATTAATAGAAGAGTGCATAGTTATGAGAATATCTAGGCATGATCATTGTATATAGGCATCACGTCCGTGACAAGTAGACCGAAACGATTCTGCATCTACTACTATTACTCCACACATCCACCGCTATCCAGCATGCATCTAGAGCATTAAGTTCATAAGAACAGAGTAATGCCTTAAGCAAGATGACATGATGTAGAGGGATAAACTCAAGCAATATGATATAAACCCCGTCTTTTTATCATCGATGGCAACAATACAATTTGCTGCCCCTGCTGTCACTCGGAAAGGACAGCACAAGATTGAACCCAAAGCCAAGCACTTGTCCCATTGCAAGAACTATAGATCTAGTGGGCCAAACCAAACCGGTAATTCGAAGAGACTTGCAAGGATATTTAATTCATGCATAAAAGATTTCAGAAAAGAATCCAATATTGTTCAAAGATAACCTTGATCATAAACCCACAATTCATCGGATCTCGACAAACACACCGCAAAAAGATTACATCGAATATATCTCCTCGAAGACCGAGGAGAACTTTGTATTGAGATCCAAAGAGAGAGAAGAAGCCATCTAGCTAATAACTATGGACCCGAAGTTCTGTGGTAAACTACTCACAACTCATCGGAGTGGCTATGGTGTTGATGTAGAAGCCCTCCGTGATCGATGCCCCTTCCGGCGGAGCTCCGGAACATGCCCCAAGATGGGATCTCATGGTTATAGAAGGTTACGACGGTGGAATTAAGGTTTCGTTGGTGTCCTCGTTGTTTTCAGGGTATGGGAGTATATATAGGCTGAAGAGGCACGTCAGGGGAGCCACAGGGGGCCCACGAGGGTGGTGGCACGCCTACCCCCTGGGCGCGCCTACTTCCTGGCGTGTACTCCAAGTCTTCTGTGTTGATATCGTTCCAAAAATAACTCAACCAAAGGTTTCATTCCGTTGGGACTCCGTTTGATATTCCTTTTCTGCGAAACACTGAAATAGGCAAAAAAACAGCAATTTGCATTGTGCCTTGGGTTAGTAGGTTAGTCCAAAAATATTATAAAAGTGTATAATAAATACCATTAAACATCCAGAACAGCATATATAATAGCATGGAACAATCAAAAAGTTTAGATACGTTGGAGACGTATCAAGCATCCCCAAGCTTAATTCCTGCTCGTCCTCGAGTAGGTAAATGATAAAAATAGAATTTTTGATGTGGAATGCTAACCAACATAATTCTCAATGTAATTTTCCTTATTGTGGCATGAATGTTCAGATCTGAAAGATTCAAGACAAAAGTCTATATTGACATAAGAATAGTAATACTTCAAGAATACTAACAAAGCAATCATGTCTTCTCAAAATAACATGGCCAAAGAAAGTTCATCCCTATAAAATCATATAGTTTGGCTATGCTCCATCTTCGTCACACAAAATACTCAAATCATGCGCAACCCCGGTTTCAGCCAAGCAATTGTTTCATACTTCAATTTTTTCAAACTTTTTCAACTTTCACACAATACATGAGCGTGAGCCATAGATATAACACTATAGGTGGAATAGAGTGGTGGTTGTGGAGAAGACAAAAGAGGAAGATGGTCTCACATCAACTAGCCGTATCAATGGGCTATGGAGATGCCCATCAATAGATATCAATGTGAGTGAGTAGGGATTGCCATGCAACGGATGCACTAGAGTTATAAATGTATGAAAGCTCAACAAAAGAAACTAAGTGGGTGTGCATCCAACTTGCTTGCTCACGAAGACCTAGGGCATTTGAGGAAGCCCATCATTGGAATATACAAGCCAAGTTCTAACATGAAAATTCCCACTAGTATATGAAAGTGACTAAACAAGAGACTCTCTATCATGAAGATCATGATGCTACTTTGAAGCACAAGTGTGGAAAAAGATAGTAGCATTGTCCCTTTTTTCTTTCTTTTTTTTCTTTTTTTTGGGCCTTTCTTTTTTCTTTGGCCTTTCTTCTTTTTTTTCTCTTTTTTTCCTTTTTTTTCTTTGGGACAATGCTCTAGTAATGATGATCATCACACTTATATTGATTTACAACTCGATATTACAACTCGATACTAGAACAAAGTATGACTCTATATGGTTGCCTCCGGTGGTGTACCAGGATCTCCAATGAATCAAGAGTGACATGTATGAAAAATTATGCGTGGTGGCATAGCCACAAATACGATGTCAACTACATGATCATGCATGGCAATATGAAAATGATGAAACGTGTCATAATAATGGAACGGTGGAAAGTTGCATGGCAATATATCTCGAAATGGCTATGGAAATGCCATGATAGGTATGGTGGTGTTTTGAGGAAGGTGTATGGTACCGGCGAAAGTTGTGCGGTACAAGAGAGGCTAGCAATGGTGGAAGGGTGAGAGTGCGTATAATCCGTGGACTCAACATTAGTCATAAAGAACTCACATATTTATTGCAAAAATCTATAAGTCATCAAAAAAAAGTACTACACGCATGCTCCTAGGGGAAGGGCTGGTAGGAGTTAACCATCGCACGATCCCGACCTCCACACAAAGGATGACACTCAATGAAATACCTCATGCTTCAAATTTGTCACTCAACGGTTACCATACGTGCATGCTATGGGACTTGCAAACCTCAACACAAGTATTTCTGAAATTCACAACTACCCTACTAGCATGACTCTAATATCACCATCCTCATATCTCAAAACAATCATCAAGTATCAAACTTCTCATAGTATTCAATGCACTTTTATATGAAAGTTTTTTACTATACCCATTTTGGATGCCTATCATATTAGGACTAGTTTTATAACCAAAGCACATTACCATGTTGTTCTAAGAGACTCTCAAAAAGATATAAGTGAAGCATGAGAGATCAATAATTTCAACAATATAAAACCACCACCGTGCTCTAAAAGATATAAGTGAAGCACTAGAGCAAAACTATCTAGCTCAAAAGATATAAGTGAAGCACATAAAGTATTCTAATAAATTCCGATTCATGTGTATATCTCTTAAAAGGTGTGTCCAGCAAGGATGATTGTGGCAAACTAAAAAGCAAAGAATCAAATCATACATGACGCTCCAAGCAAAACACATATCATGTGGTGAATAAAAATATAGTCTCAAGTAAAGTTACCAATAGATGAAGACGAAAGAGGGGATGCCTTCCCGGGGCATCCCCAAGCTTAGGCTTTTGGTTGTCCTTGAATTTTACCTTGGGGTGCCTTGGGCATCACCAAGCTTAGGATCATGCCACTCTTTGTTCTATAGTCCATTAAATCCTTACCCAAAACTTGAAAACTTCACAACACAAAACTTAGCCAAAAATCTCGTGAGGTCCGTTAGTATAAGAAAACAAACCACCACTCAAAGGTACTTTAATTAACTCATTATTTGTTTATATTGGTGTTAAACCTACTGTATTTGAACTTCTCTATGATTCATACCCCCCCTGATACTACTCATAGATTCATCAAAATAAGCAAACAACACACAAAAAACAGAATTTGTCAAAAACAGAACAGTCTGTAGCAATCTGTAACTTCGGAATGCTTCTGTAACTCTAGAAAAATTGAAATAAATTGGTGGACGTGAGAAATTTGTATATTAATCATCTGCAAAAAGAATCATCTAAAAAGTACTCTCCAGTAAAAAATGGTACATAATCTCGTGACCGCTAAAGTTTCTGTTTTTTACAGCATGATCGCATAAACTTCACACAAGTCTTCCCAAAGGTTCTACTTGGCACAAACACTAATTAAAACACAAAACCACATCTAAACAGAAGCTAGATGAAATATTTATTCCTAAACAGAAGCAAAAGCAAAGAAAATAAAATTTGGTTGCCTCCCAACAAGCGCAATCGTTTAACGCCCCTAGCTAGGCACGACACAAGAATAGATCTACGTATTGTTATAATGATAAGGTAGATCTCGAAAACTCATGTCACATTCGCTATGTTCAGCAGCAAGTTTTCTTTGTGGCAAGCAAAAGTAATCAAAAGGCTAAATTTAATAGGACAAAAGTCCCCCATATCAAGCTCAGGAGGTATAGGTTCCTCCTTTGGCCCTTCATATTGCACAACTAATTCATCATTATAAGCATTCTTTTGGCAAAAGATCATGAGCCTTCGCTCGAGAGAAAAACCTAACCCGTTGTTTTGGATAGCAAAATCATCATTCAATTCAGAGATTCTATCGACTAAGATATCGGTAGGAACATTTTTCCTAAGGTTTTAATTAAAAGCAACATGATCTAAAGATTGCAAACGCATTATGTCGTCTTCATTAAATAATATAACTTCTATGGGAGGACGACCAGCGTCCACCCTATAATGTGTAAAGATTTCTTTGGCCTCTTTCATTATGAATCTGAACTCGTGAGCAAAAAAGATAGTAGTTGCGCGCTTAACAGAAGAATGCTCAATATTGGAAAATTCCAGAAAAAAATCTCTGAATGCAAGGATGCATATGGTAAATTGCCTTTCAATTTCAACTACAAGCATAGATATGGCATCCACAACACTGCTGGTTCTATGAAGAATAGATCCATCCATAGTGGGTAAAGCACCGGCACCACTAAAGAAGTCTTGAAGAACTCCTTTTCCAATAATATTTCCACTACCAACCCGGAATTTCTAAGTATGTAAAGTCGTAGTTTCATCCGGAGGATCAACAAAAGCAAAGTTTCCCTCCGCGTTACTACCCTTTTCAATGACATCCTCCCTCATCTCAGACATGATAGCAACAAACCACGATAAAGACGAACACACACAAGGCAAGCGAACGGTAAAACACACGGAGCAAACAAGAGGGCGAATAAACGGCAAGGGTGAAGTGGGGGAGAGGAAAATGAGAGGCAAATAATGTAATGCGAGGGATAAGGGTTTGTGATAGGTACTTTGTATATGAATTTTCCATGGATCTCCCCGGCAACGGCGCTAGCAATTCTTCTTGCTACTGTCACAGCCCTATAGCTTTAGCCTTTGCTTGACTCTTCATGATCATGTGCATCATGCTTATTTTTCTCAGAAACCTAGAAATGGGGATGATCAAACCCTAGCACTTCAATTTTCAAATAGGTCTAGTTAAAAAAAATTGCATTCAATGTTTCCAAAGTGTTCTTAATAATTGTTTGATTTTTTTGGCAAGGCTGTTGCACCAAACCAAAAATAATGAACATTTTTAGGAATATTTTGGGCATTGAATTTAAATCATTATTGTATTTGAATTTGGAGTTATATTCATAATATATAGAATATATTTCCAAATAACTTTGATTTAATTTATGTGCTCCTGGAAAAGTCCATGGGAAAACATAAAAATACTCAGAGGATGTTTTGGCACTTATTTGAATTTGTTCAAATTCAAACAGTGGCAAAAGAAATAAACAAAGAAAAGAAAACAGAAAACAGAAAGAAAAGGAGAGAGAGAGAGAGCACCTACCTAGGCCTTACCCAGCAGAAGCAGCCCAGCCCACCAGGGGCATACCTGTCTTTAACCTCTGCCTACTAGTAGAGGAAAGAGCGAGCACGGCGCCCGCGCGCGCCGGCACGCAGCTGCCTGCCTGGCTCCCCTCGACGCGCCTAGACGACGCCACGGAGATGCCGAGAACCCCGTCGTCCACTCCCGTCTCCCTCTGGTCAACCCTCCCCTCCTCTGCTCCCTTCCACGAGTGCGACTGAACGCAGCCGTCACCGCCGACGAGCTTGCCCGCGGCCACAGCCATCTCCGAGCCTCTCCGATGCGCCCCCGAGATCCGCCGTAACGCCCCTGTCCTCTCCGCTGAGCCACATGGCGCCGGACGCCCTGGAGCGCCGTCATCGATGCCATCTTCGTCCTCTGCACCGACGACCGTCGTCGACCGATTCGGCATCACCAGGCCATCCCCAACCACGCTGAGATCACGGACGACCTCACTGTGAGCTCCACTGCGTTTCCCCTCCCTCTTGTTGCTTGCCCTGTTGTCGTAGCGCCGTTCCTGCCGTGATCGGAGCTCCTCGCCTCCGGTCATGATGCCGCCATGGACAGAGCTAGCAAAGCTCACGTCCGAGCCTTTCGTCGTGCTCAGCACGCTCCCAGGAGGCCGTAGAGCCCCTTAGCTCACTCCCCCGTGCCCCGTAGCTCCTTCCCCTCTCGGCCCGAACTCCAGCCGTCGGCACCACTGGATGCGGGCGAGTCCCAGCTCCACGTAGAGCCCCTCCTCCGCTCTTTTGGTCGCCGGAGGAGGAAACCCGAGCATCGCCGCCGCGTTTGGCCTCGCCGGCGTCGAGCCGTCGGCGGGATTAGCCCGTTTGACCTGGGGTTTGACTCCCCTGGGTCAATGACATGTGGGGCCAACTTCTAATTAATTTTGGTTTAGTGCCAGAATTAATACTAACTCATCTGTTAAGTAATGAGTCACTGACACGTGGGGCCCAGCTCCTGTTAACTCTTAGTTTAGTGTTAAACTTAATTAGTTAGTACTGAGAGACTGACCAATGGGGCCCACTGGTCAGGTTTGACCCTGGCTACCCTGTTGACTTGCTGACGTCACATAGACGTCATGCTGACGCAGTAAAGCCTTTTCTGGAATTTATATAAATCTAAATGATTTATTATTTTTCAGAAAATGCTTTAAACTTCTAAAAATCATATAAAATCAACCGTAGGTCAGATGAAAATAATTTATATTTGAAAAATGATCAGAAAAATATGAAGAATCTGTTTATGGCATTTTCATGCATGTTTGAACAAGTTAAACCTGCTGATCAGGTCAAATCAATTAAATAATCACATATGGAGTTTGAATTTGAACCTTTGGTTCAAACCAACTTCATTTAAAATGGTTGCTAGTTGCATTAGCTCAATCAACAGCATATTGCCATGTCATGATCGTGCATCATAATGTCGCATTGCATTGATTGTGTTCTTTCTCTGTTGCCGGTGTTTGTTCCCTCTCAGTAGACGTTGTTCCGACGATGTGACCGATGACACTGATGAAGAGACAGTACTCTCTTCAGAAGTGCCAGGCAAGCCAACCCCTTTGAGCATTCCGATACAATCCCTCTCTATCGCTCTTGCTCTCTTTTACTACATTAGGACAACAACGCTTCAACTGTTACCTGTTGCGGTAGTTGAACCCCTTTCCACTATATGACCTATCATAGCCACAGTAAATAGTTGAAACCCACTAGCATGAGTAGGAGTTGTTTGAGCCATGTTGTGCCTACTCATTCATGCTTTCTAGTTATGCCTGCTATTGCTTGGAGTTGTGTCAGGTCTGATTCATCGGGGATGAATTGGAATGTGGTGAACATGTCCTACTGTTGAGAGCTAAGTGTATGAACACGTTTTGGTAAAGGTAGCGATGAGAGGCCATGTAGGAATACATGGTGGGTTGTCTCATTGCAGCCGTCCTCAGGAACTGAGTTCTGTGTTTGTGATCCATGAAACAGCTACTACCACACATTGGGATCCTTAATTGACTCTCTTGACTTATTAACTGCCCTTGTCCTCTGTCCAGGAGTTGCAACTAGTTTATGGTGTTTGTAGATTACTGGAGGTCGTGCGCAGCGCTGACCCTCGGGGTGGGCTGTGACGCAGCAGGTACGTGGCACGGTGTACCAGTCGCTCGTTTGGTGGCTCGGGAACCCTGTACACATCATTTGGGGCCGTGAGCGACTCCCAGGCCGGATCTCCCGACGGATGGAAGCCAAATAGGCGATAAACCTGGACTATGGACTTTTGTGGTTAGTCCAGTCGTGGCCGACACCCTCGCTGGGCTTCCGCTTGAAGGTTGCCGAGTACATGTCGTGTAAACAGTGATAAGTGGTGGGAGCGTGTGTGAAGAAGTACACCCCTGCAGGGTTATATATGATCTATTCGAATAGCCATGTCCGCGGTAATGGACTTCTGGGTTACCTGTATAGTTCATAGACAAGTGGAAGTGGATACTCTAAAACACGCAAGATAAGCGTGAGTGCTATGGATGGCCTTCTCGTGGGGAGACGGGAGCGGATCCATAGTGGTGTATTGATTGGTGAATATGTGGACTCGTGTGTGCCACCTCAAAACAGTTACTTGCAGTCGTAGTTTAGGATAGCCACCGAGTCAAAGCTGGCTTGCTGCAGTCAAACTCCACCACCCCTTTGTTGATACTAATGCATATGTAGCTAGTTCTGATGTAAGTCTTGTTGAGTACCTTTGTACTCACGTTTGCTTAATTTATGTTTTTGCAGAAAGACTCCAGTCTCACTAGTGGTTCCGCGTGGACTTCGACGTTTAGCTTGTTACCTCAGCTATGATCTTGTACCCTTGGGAGGGTCTTGTAAATAGTCAGGCTTCTCGGCCTTTTTCATTTGTAGTTGTCTGTACTCAGACATGTTATGCTTCTGTTGCCTATATGCTCTGTATGTTGGGTCGTGTGACCTCTGTTTGTAATAAATGCTATGATGGCTCTTCTGGGCCTTTATCTATATGAGTTGCTGAGTTATGTTGTGATGCCATGTTGTACAACACATACTTGCATGTTATGCGTACGTGTAATGTGTATTTCTATGTGTGGGATCCGACACCTAGTTGTTTACCCTTGGTAGCCTATCTTACAGGGAAATGCCTCCTAGTGCTTCCATTGAGCCTTGGTAGCTTGCTACTGCTCCGGAACACTTAGGCTGGCCGGCATGTGTCCTTCTTCGTTCCTGTGTCTGTCCCTTAGGGGAAATGTCATGCGTTGATCATTTAAGTCCTTCTAGGTGGCTACGACTTGGGTTCATACGTTGATGACTGACACGTTCGTTGCTGGGTCATGTATGCCTATCTCTATAATTTAGTGCCACTTTTGGTTTATAACTGGTCATGTCGGCCCGGGTTCTCTGTCATATGGATGCTAGTGACACTATCATATACGTGTGCCAAAATGCGCAAACGGTCCCGGGCCAGGTAAGGTGGCACCCGTGGGGATACCGTGCGTGAGGCCGCAAAGTGATATGATGTGTTACAGGCTAGACCTGTGTGACTTAGGATCGGGGTCCTGATAGCTTTGGTATCAGAGCCTGACTGCCTGTAGGATTAGCAATCCAAACTGGTCGAAGTCGTGTCTAGAAACTCTTTAGTTATAATAAGGAAACTGATTGTGGAAGGGAATGTAAGGCTCTTTTTACTCCTTTGCCTTATGACCTTCTGATTTGAGTCACCCTCTTCTTTTCTACGGGGTTAAGAAACTAGGATTCTCATTCGATTTATCAGGATCACATTAATTGTGGATTCAACCCTTAGTTCAGTTCCTTCTACCTCCGTGTGTTGATAGTTGGTCTCGGAATCTTGTTATTGTGATATTGAGTGGTTATGCCACCATTTTTGCAGGATCTCTCAAATCTTTTGAGCATTTACAGCCGTTATGCTGTCCGAGTCATCCCAGGTCTCTAAACAATCTGATGCATTTGCAAATCATTCCTACATGTTCTTAATGTCCTTTTGGGCCAGATTAACCACACTAGTCGGTGTGTTGAGGTACTTCGTTGCCTCGACATATAGGTTGGAGCTATTACTATGACCCTAGGTGTCTAGTTTAGCACCCAGTAATCTAGCAATGCTTATATTCCCAGTGTGCTGATTCTGGCCATCATTCTCGAAAGCATCCCATGATGCCACTTAGTGTGTAAGTATTCCACTTCTGGGTTTTGAACCCGAGATTCACCCTACTTACCTCATGTTGATAGTAATTTCTAGCTCCCTTAGGTTATTAGTAATCTTGTGTTAGTCTTCGAGGTCTGTGGTATATCATTCTTCCAAATACCATGAACCATCCTGGCAGAAGTTCTGCTAAACCAAAAGATGATAATAAGAGTGCTCTTGAGGAGTTCTTGATTCTATGTTGTGACTCTTCCAGTCCTACCCTTCTGCATGGGTTACCCGGAAGGAATATGTTGAACTAGTTCGACATGCTAATCTATGCATCCACAACTCGGAAAGTTATATGTTCCTTTGAGTTGTCCCTTTCAGTTGTTTTATGACCCCCGTCTATCAGTTGATAGTCAGGAGTAGTTGTGCATTCGTGTTCATCGATGCATATACTCTTGTGATCCGTCAATCCATTCTATTTCGGAATGACTAGGAGAAACAAACTCCAGTACCTTATCCATATCCAGGACTGGGTCAAAGCAGTTGTACTCCGCAGATCAAAATGCAATCAAGCTTTTGATCCGTTCTACTCTGAAGTGTTACCCTCTTTACGTCAGGATCATCATGAGAATTGCACTATCCCTTATGAATTCTTGATGCAGTGATACTTCTTGCCATCTTTGTTCATTCCTCGGTTTCTGTGTTATTGTAACCGGAATGCCGACAAGTGAATCATGGTGTGTGAAATCAATACTCCTAGCAACTCCGTTGCTTGGTAGTTAAAGGACAACAATCTCATTCTTAGCGTGTTGGTTACTGAATCACCATTCTAAGATTGATCGTGCTACTAGTCCATCTTTCTTGGTGCACTCCTTGATCAGTGAGTTCGGATTGTGTCAATCCTTCGCTCACTTTATCATATCGTCTTGCCCTGAAAAGCAAGATTGATCTCGAGCTTAGTAACATAGCGGTGGTCCGTGATTTTCCGAATATCTTCTAGGAAGTATTACTAGGTTGTTCCCTGACCGCTATGTTGAGTTCGTGATCAAGTTGGTTTTCTTATAAACCACCCCTTCTCCGAGAATCTGTGTTGGATACCCTGAACTAGTTGGTTAAGCTAAACAACAACTTGGAGAGTTGGAAGATAAAAGCTTGATCTAACTTAGTTCATTGCAAAAGGGATATCCTAGTGTTTGTGTGTTGTTGGAGAAAGATGATATCTTCATCGATTGATCCTTGCGATCAGTTGTTGGATCTATTGTCTTGTCCAAACTTTGATTTGAGTGTGGGCTATCGTCAAGTCAAATCAGAACCAATGGTATTCATAATGTTGTCTTACTCGTGGTTGATCCCTCGAGCATACACCGTTACATCTATTGGTCTGACCAATGCTATCACCTTATTCACATAGTTATGGAATTCCATTTTATGGAAACCTCGATGAATTGTTGTCAAGACCGTCGGCAAGATGTTTATCCCCTCCATGATTCATGTCGAACATTAAAGCTAGTGTTGGAAACTTTGTGAGCATTGTCTTCATGTCCCATTCATGAGGTATATGTTGGATGAGAGAAAAGACTTTCCCCAACTCATGTGTAATTGATGTAAGTTGCCACCGTGAGTTCGAGAAAGTTGTTTTACTTCCTGTGGAATCATCCCAAGTCAGTCATGCATACGTGCGAAGTATTCTGTTGTTTGGAGATTTGCAACCTTCACTCCATATGTATCCCTAGCACACCAAGCCACCGATTGATTTGTTCAAGGAGAATAAGTTCCATCATAAGAGCTAATCATATGAATTATATAAGGACTTCGATATCCTAGACGATGGTTCCCAACCAGAACTCGATAGTGTTTTATCATAAGACTACTACGTGGTCATGCTTGTCTTGGACAACATGTTCATAGGTTTGTAGCATAACCAGCTCATGTTTTGGAGCTTACTACCGTAGTCCATTTCCCGAGAATCTCGCAACGTCATCTCGTCGATTTGTGTTGCAAACTTTCATTTTTCTCTCTAGACTCGATGAGTCTGGAATATCCTGACACCAACCAGAACTGAATCTCAGGCAGATATGATGGTTGGAGCATTTTCCAAGAACTATAATATTGGTCTCTCGATAACCGGTAAAGTGGATGTTATGGCCAACGCACCAGCCGGAAGACCTATTGTTGTAGCATCTTGATTGAAGAAGTTGTCCACCTCCCATAAGGACCTCGTAGGTTTTACTCCCTAGTTGTTCCTTATGGATTTTTGTGCTCCTGAAGTCTGACCTTTTACTTGACTTTCTAGGTACCAAACCATTTTAATAAATGGGTTGCCCTAGCACATCAAGGAGAACATTAGAAGCGGAGTGCTAAATTTCTCTCGGTCGATCATCCAGATTTTGCCCCTTGACTCCGCTAAGGTGAAATCTGAGAAAGTGTTATCTTCCTTTGCATCTGCATCGTCCATCGCTATTCATCATGGTCGTATGTTGTGTTGTCAGCACCATTGGCACGGATAATGGTAAAACTTCGATGTTTATGGAAATGCTCAAGTTCTTGAGAGCATGCACAAGCACTAGGTGTTATCACTGGCACTAACCGGGATTGCTCCCGGTGTTCTTGGTTATGCAATAACCTCTCAAAGAGTAGATTCACTCTCTACTGTTGGGTTTCTTCCCAGTTACCAGAATCATTTCCAGCATTTGCATTTTGTTCCCAGCTTGCACCGCCAATGTGCCATTTTACCATGGGTTCCGTCCATTTCCGATGATAAGCAAAATCATCCCTTGTGTTGTCTTCAACAAGGTAGTCCACATCATCCATTCTGGCCCGAGAATGTCATTATTTCGGACTCCGTCAAACGATCGATTGTGGTTTGCCTCCGGTGGTATAGAGAGTTCCAATGATCTCTATATCAAAAGTAATTATTTTTGCCACTTAAGGGAATAATTCTATGAGTCACTTTCTCTAAGGTGCCCCGTCTGGTGGTATCGATCACCATCTTCTTAGGTGTGGAATTATTGCCACTAAGTGAACCTTCATCGTTTGTTTCACTCCATCCCTTTGGATGTGTGTCCCGTGTCTCAGCTCAAGAGATGTTTCGACGTCTCACTGCATGAGTTGATCTTGAGTTACTCGATCTTTTAGAAGATCAATTTTGTAGAGTTTCTTTCGTCGTCACTGTGTTGGACGAAGATCTCGAAAGCAAGGATGCCAGGATCAACATGAGGCAAGCAATCAACACTTATATGGAGGACACTTGGATCCTGAAGATTGTTTTAGTTAGTGTCCCCTCTGATTTCTTATCTCACGTCCTGAATCTCGGGACGAGATTCCTGTTTTGTGGGGGTGAGTTGTTGTGGGGACCCCGACTTAAGAGTCGAGATCACCGAATGCACCTGTACAGTGATCCCAGAGATCAATGCTCACTGAACACACAGAGGCTGAATAACAAGAGTCTTACATCCATACATACCGTCTTACACAAATTAAGGCCATTATGGCCAAGTCTTACATAGATAAAGCCTCACGGGCTGAATAGCAAATAACTCAAATAGCGTAAGTCTTCGATGATAAGTAGAACCCATGCCATCTGCCTTAACCCTACAGGCATTCTGACTGGGATAGCGACCTAGTTCGCATGTTCGTCTCCAAAGAACTCTTCTTCATATTTCTGTTCCTCCATGCCTGGCCAATTAAATAACCAGTGGCAAGCCAATGAGTACTTTGAATGTACTCGCAAGCAACCCATGATTTGGTTCAAAGTAACAATGCAATTGAACAACAATGAGCAGTCTAGCTATGATCTAGAATAAATATTATGCCATCCAGTGTATGCATCAATGAGTTCACGTAACCTCGAGGACATATTACCGATATCAACATGAGTAGAATTCAACTCACGAGTCAAGTCACCACCTTGACTCATTACACACACAAACTTTCACCGATGAAGTAAAATTCTGGACATAGTTTAAGTAGCACCACCCAACTGTCCATGACCGTGGACACGGCTATTCGAATAGTTTTACACTTTGCAGAGGTTGCGCACTTTACCCACAAGATCCGAGAAGCTTTCGTGTCACCCACAATCCCGCAGTACCTCAAGTACTCGAGGGAAGCACCCGGTCATTATCTTTCCTTAGACGACACTAACATAGAGTCCACTCGTTGGTACACGGCCCTCGAGTACAAACAATAGATCACGGGACTTGCCCTAATTTCAATGTCACGCGTACCCGAAGGGACCAACGGTGTGTCCGGTGCCCTGTAAAAATAGTCATGGTCGTCTATCCAAGCACGACCCCGTCCCGGGAAAGACCTCAATTCTTCCCGTCACTAGTAATGCGGGCACCATGCTAGTATCGACCTAAGTAATCAATAAACCCCCGTCCCATAAGGGGTAGAGTGGTTGCACATGTTTGGTTGGGACGGTAGACACACATAAATCTAATCCATTATTTCACCCATGCACAAGATTTTTACCGGCACATCACTTCTTCCTCAAGTGATGACCTAACTCAACATCACCCTCGGGCATTAGGGGCACCCGATGGGGTTTATGCAAAGATTTCAACCACGAAGGTTTCATGTCACACATGCATCACTAAGCATCACTACTAACCATTTGCATGACATCTAGCACATAGCAAGATCATGAGTAAGCATGCATCATGTGGTGGTTTCAACTAGGTCACCACCGTAACTCTATCATCATGCATCGGAAACAAACGGGTTCCGAAGAACAAGTGTATCATGGTCAAAGGGATGCTTGCCTGGATTGGCTTGGTCTTCAAAGTCTTCAAATCCTTCTCCTTCTCCTTCTTCAGCAACTTCGTCAAATACGGGATCTAATCGTCGCAAAATAACAACGGGAAAATAAGACCACAATGAAAACAGAAAAATCAAAGTGCTCAGAAAAATGTAAACTTATTTTTGTTAAATACTAGGGGGAAAACTAAGATGGCAAAAATTCTTAGTTGGAGTTTTGGAGTTGCAGAATGGTATCTAAGGATTTTAGAACAGGAGTTTTATTGCTCAAATTTGAATTTAAATTTGAACAGAACAGAAAAGTTTCATGGATATGTGTGAAAGTGACACCATTAAATAGGTTGGAATATTACAAGATTTTAGGAGTTGGAATTAATTTATTTGGACAAATATTCATTTCTGTAAAATTATTTGAAACTTTATAGAAAAGAAAAAGAAGAAAAGGCCCTGTGCAACTGGGCCAGAATGGCCACAGTGCACGGCCCAGGGCGAAGAGCCCAGCCGCTCGGGAGCCAGCGCGTGCACGTCAGGATTTTAAACCTGACGGGTGGGGCCTGGCTGTCAGCGACTGCGAAGGGAGAGAGAGGGCGGTGAGGATGATAGGTGGGGCCCGCCTATCATCTTCAACCTTGCGGCCACGGCGACGGCGAGCTCACCGGCGGTGATTCCGGGCACGGCAGGGCAAACGAAGGGCAGGGATGGACTCAGCAACGAGTCGCGGAGGTAGTGGTGGTGGTGCGGCTCGCCGAAAAGGCCTGGCTCGTCGGCGGCGAGGTGGGACGGCGGAGGGTCGTCGGGAAGTTGCTGACTAGCTCGATTTCGGCAGCTGCAAAGAGGGGGAAGAGAGGGGAAAGCATCAGTGAGGTGCGGCGGTTCCAAATCGAGCGAGAGAAAGGGCGGAGAGGGCCTGTACCGCGAGATCCCCGGCTGCCCGACGCGGCGGAGCTCCGGTCGATCCCGAGCACTGAGGCTCTCCGGGGATGAGTGAGTGGTGCTGGAGTGTTGCTGGGGGTGAGGGGAGGCTGTTGGTGCCGTTGGAGAGGCTCGGGCGCGCTTATATAGCCGAGCCCACGGTCCACCGTGGACTCGTGCGCTGGCGAGGTCGCAGATGAGGCCAGAGGCCGTGCTGGTGCCTGTGTTTGAGTTGGGGTGGTTCATGGACGAGTCCTACGCCTAGCAGAGGGGAGAGGAGGAGCGGGGGAATCTCCAGACAGCGCGCGCGTGTGAAGCCGAGGAGTGGATGCTGCGGGTGGCCAGCGCGTGTGCGAAGGCGGCCACTGGAGGGCGTAGGAGGAGGGGGGCAGCGCCGGGGGAGGTCGCGGACGTCGAGGGGCATCGACTGGCGCGAGGGGAGAGCTCGAGGTGGTCAGGGGCAGGCGATTGGGCGAGGCTACAGTGCGGGGGCGCACTGTAGCGCGCTCTGGAGCGGCCTTATCGCATGCCATGGCATGCCATTGGCCCTCTGGGCGCGTCCGCCGTGTCTGGGGTCGGGTCCAGGGTGATGCAAGCAACACGGATGAGGCCTTGGATGCTCTGGAGGGGCAGTGAGAGAGGAGAGAAGCTGGTAACTTGGTGAATTTTGGCTGTCCAGCAAGGTGAACTAGGGTTTTCACCCCTCAATCATGGAGCTGGGGACATGGGGGAGTTACTGGAGGTAGATAGTAACTAGATGAAGTTGTGGTAGAAAGTTGAGGCCAAGGTAAATAGTAAAAGGGGTCAAGATGGTAGTTTTGGTAAAATAGCAGAAGGTGTTTGATCAAGTTTTGGTCAAGCAAATGATTTCCACTTGCCATGACACTTAACAGGATTGAATGTTATGTAAAAATAGGGTGTTTTCACCAAATTTGGGCTCATTTGAAGAAACTAGCCAATGTAACTTTAGTGAACCCTAGAAATTAATAGAAATGGCTTCATCTTGTGTAAGTCAAGCTACTCATCTCCCCTTGATACACCACTTGGTGTAGTTTCATCATTTGGGGTATTGATCATGCCCAAAAAGTTTGAAGCTCCAGGTAAAAAGTTGGAATGTAAAGTTGTTCAAATTTGCATTTGAACAGAAATGGTTTTGGGGTATTCTGATCAAGTTGCTCTACTCCAAATCTTGTGCCATTTGGTCTAGATGCCTTATTAGGCCATTCTAGCATGTGCACCAAGTTTGAGAGCATTTGGACAAGTTTGGCAATGTAAAGTTCCTCAAACTTCAAATATGGACAGAATGGTTATGAAGGGTTTTGAAGATGTCTTCTTTCTTCCCAAGGCATGGGACTTGGCAAGATCATCAGATATGTCATATATGACATGATAGAATTTCCCTGGAATTTTTGGAGAATATTTCCTTTGTAAATATTTCAAAAGCTTGAAATATCCATAAAGGGTTTTGGAGGGATTAGCCCATTATTTTGAAAATGACCAAGTGTTGAAACTCTTATATATGGACAATATATGTCCTATGAGTCTCCCTGAATTTTGGCAAATATTTTTGAAATACTTAAATAATTTTTCCCTATTAAAGACCATTTCTGGCCTTAAGAAAAAGCTTTTAAATAAAATAGGAAAATAACTTTTAAAATTATACTTTTGTGGTTTCTGGGAGTCCTATGACTACTAGGTCTCAAATATACTTTTTGAAATAATTTTCTCACCCTAAATCAAGCACTTGCAGTGCAAACCTTAATTCAGGGGTTTTTGGAATACTAAATTTTAAAAATACATTCTGGCTAAATTAAATTTATAAGAAAATACTATACTGCTATATAACACTTGGCATGATCATTGGGCAGAAGTTTTGGATATGGAGATGAATTCTACAAGAGGTAATAGTTGACTTAAATGAGCACATGAAAAAGCACATGAAGAAAAACTCAATTCCAAATAAAAGCCAAATGATGCCAAAAAAAATTGCTGGTCCAAATCTTCATGCTTCTTTGATGCAAATAACATGTTACAAAATGCAGGGTGTGACAGACCTGCCCCCCTTACAAGAATCTCGTCCCCGAGATTCCTAAACTAGGTCTTAAAAGAGATCGGGAAACTCGGATCTAAGATAGTCTTCACGTTCCCAGGTTGCTTTTGCTTCGGTGTGGTTGCTCCATTGGACCTTGAAGTACTTGATGGTGTGTGTGGGGACCCCGACTCGTAAGTCGTGATCACCGAATGCACGTGTACAGTGATCCCAGAGATCAATGCTCACTGAACACACAGAAGCTGAATAACAAGAGTCTTACATCCATACATACCGTATTACACAAATAGGACCATAATGGTCAAGTCTTTAGTATATCATCGCAGCGGAAATCTTCAACGACAACTTGGACCCATGCCATCTGCCTTAACCCTACAGGCATTCTGACTGGGAAGCGTCCTAGCTCGCGTGCTCGTCACCAAGAAATCTTCATCATAACCTGCTCTCTCCTGCCTAGCCAATAAAATAACCAGTGGCAAGCCAATGAGTACATTGAATGTACTCGCAAGCAACCCAAGTGTGATAGCAGAATAATTATGCAAGGCTCTACTGCTAAATTGGCAGTTTTGCGTAAAGCTTGTTTTTCATATGCAAGTATGATCAACATATATCATGGACATGCATGGGTCTGCAACAAGTATCAGGAGGTCACAGACATCAATATCGAGAAAGAGTTGTAATCAACTCATGCTCAAGCTCATTGTGACTTTCTCACAATCACATCAACAATATCTCTGAATCGTGTTGTTTCCCAGAAACTTATGGACATAGTCTAAGTAGCACCACCCAACTGTCCTTGACCGCGGACACGGCTATTCGAATAGTTTGACACTCTGCAGAGGTTGCACACTTTACCCACTAGATCCGGGGAACTTCCGTGACATCCACGACCCGCGGTACCTCAAGTACCCGGGGTAAGCACCCGATCACTATCTTTCCCTAGACGACACTAATATGGAGTCCACTCGATTGGTAACAACCCCGTGCCCCACATTTCACATCTCAAGATTTTTGGAGCCTCGCTCCGTATTCATCACATACCACAAGCACGGGGTACCAACGGTGTGTCCGATGCCCTGTAAAGACAGTCATGGCCGCCTATCCAAGCACGACCCCATCCCGAGAGTGACCTCATGTCACCCCCGTCACTAGTAATGCGGGCACCATGCTAGTATCGACCTAGGTAATCAATAATGCCCTTTCCCATATAAGGGTAGAGTGGTTGCGCATGTTTGGTTGGGACGGTAGTCACACATAAATCTAATCCATCTCTGTAAACAACACTTTCGTCAAGCCTTGGCACACTACTTCTTCACCAAGTAGTGCCCTAGCTTCTCATCAACTCCCAGGGGTATTAGTGGCACCCCCTGGGTCTTTTGCAAGTATGTCAAACCACACTTGTTTCACTCAATGCATAACCCTGACCCATTTTGTGGAGCCAACTACTATAGTATACATCTATCTACTCCCACCCACATAACCCTCATAGGAAGGTAGGGTTATGTCTGATGCAAGTTTCAACAGTAAGTAACAAAGGTAGCAACCAAAGTGGTCTCCACCTCAACATGATTCCGATGCATTGATAATAAGGTGCTATGAGACATGCATAAAAAGGTTTCTCGAACATGGTCAAAGGGCTGCTTGCCTTATTCTCCCGAGTCTTCAAACCTCCTGGTCCATCTCCGAGTATTCCGTTTATTTCGTCAACTAACGATGGAAACAATCATAATAAGCAACACAATCAAAGCAAAAAATAAAAGTGCTCTAAAAATAGGAGTTGGACTTTTCTAGGATACCTCTGGTCATATGAAAAATAACCAAGGTGGTTTCATAGGTATTGGATCAATGAATAGTTTGGATCATTTCAATGTGATGGAACCAAGGGGTTTATGGATTTGGAAGAAGTATACAGAAATATATTCTTGAATAATGAGCCAAGGCACCCATCAACAAGTCATGATTTTAGAAGCATCTAGGAGTTGGTTTCACTGGATTTGGAATTCAAATGAATTTCCTAGGATTTTGCAAAGTTGATAAATATGAAGAAATGGCTCATTATTTGGTGGGGCACGGAAAGTATTAATAAAAATGTTCCAAAACTAAGTTTGGATATGACAAGCATCTAGGAATTTGAATCACTGCATTTGGATGAAAATTGAGCTCTCTGTGATTTTCTAAAGTTCATCACAGAAAATGGAATATGGGCATTTGATAATTATGTGTGAAGGAAATGCCTCTGGAATAATGTGCATGTTGCACCATGTGATAGAGCATGATTTATGGAGCCATAAAAAATTTGAATCATCAAGTTTGGAGTACAAATGAATTGATTAAGTATTTATGAAGTTTACAGAAAAAGAAAAAGGGAAAAGGGGAGGGGTTTTATACCTATACTGCGTTTTGGGCGCAGTATAGCGCCGCAGCGCTCTGGGTCGGCCCAATTGCACAGCCACACGCAGAGGGCCAGGCGACGTTGAAGGCGCCATCGGGCCAGGCGTTTTCACCGCAGGGACGAGGCTCCCACGGAGGCGCTTCCACTTATGCGCGGGCCCAGTCCCTCGGTCGCCTACAAGCGGGCCCCGCCTGGCAGGTTCGCCTTCCTCCTCCCGCTCGAACAGAGGCGAGGCAGGGGAGGCGCGGCCGAGCGCTCGCCGGCATGGCCCCGTCGACTCGGGCCTCCTCCGGCGACGCTCCGCCCATTGGTGTGCTCAGGAGGACACGCCGCACCCGCCCGCGTACTTCACGCACGCCGGGGAGGGCTGAAACGGCGATGGCTTGGGTGGCCGCGGAGGCGATCGTCGGCGGTCTTGGCACAACGAGCAAGAGGCGGGGGAAGGAGGGACTGGAGCTTGGGGAGAGTTGGCGGTGGTGAGGAGAGGGTGCGGGTGAGTTCAGAGGGAAGAAGGAAGGGGCGAGGCCCACGGATTTAAACGGCGGCCGGCGGCCCTGCTCTGGCCGTAGAGATGGCTGGAGGGCACGGGGAGGGCATTTGTCCTGTCGGGGAGGTGCACTAGAGGGAGAGGGAGCCGCGAGGGGGCTCGGGGGCGGCCTATTTATAGGTGAGCGCCGGTCCACCGAAGACGCATGCGCCGGCGAGGCCCTTGCTGTCGTTGCAAGCCACGGGGGCACCAGCGGGCATGTCCAGGGCGTTCGTGGGGCTGGTCCACGCTTAGAGGAAGAGAGAGGAGGAGCGGGGAGGTGCCAGAGGTCTTGCGCGTGTGAGCGCGCCCATTGGGGTTCAGGGTCGGCCGGTGCGTGTGCGAGCAGGGGTGAGAGAGGAGGAGAGAGGAGGGGGCCGACCGCCCGGCGTGTCCCGGACGCCGAGGCAGCCTCGGGGGACACGAGGGGGGAGGCCCTAGGTGGTCGGGGCCGGTGATTGGGGGCGGCTGCAGTGCTCCAGAGCACTGTAGCGCGCTCCAGAGCATGCTTTTGGCTGCCATTGGCATTGCCTGGCGTCCAGGGTGTGGCCAACGGTGTCCAGAGGGTAGAGGGAGTAGTAAACAAATGCACTGTGGCCTTGGATGCTCTGGGAAGCCATTGGAATGAGGAGGGAAGTGAAGAAGAAGGTGAAAGCTGCTATCAAGAAAAGTGAATTGGGGTTTTACCCCCCTCCAATAATTTAGCTGAGGCAGAGGAGAGTTACTGGAGGTAGAATAGTACTAGGAGAAGCTGTGGTAAGAATTTGAGGTAAAGGGAAAAAGTAAAAGGGGGTCCAAACACTGGTTTTGGTAAATTGGCAGAAGGTGTTTGATCATGTTTTGAGAGAGCAAATGACCTCCACTTGACATGGGACTTAACAGGATCAAATGTCACATATAATTAGGCCCCTCTACCAAATTTGAGCTCATTTGGGCAAAGTTGCCAATGTAACTTTGGTGAACCCTAGAAATCAACAGAATTGGTTTCACCATGTTTGAGTTAAGCTAATCATCTCCCCTTGACGCACCACTTAGTGTAGCATCATCATTTGGGGTTATGATCATGCCCACAAAGTTTGGGGCCCCAGGTAAAAAGTTGACAATGTAGAGTTGTTCAAATTTGAATTTGAACAGAAATGGTTTTGGGGCACTTAGACCAAGTTATGCTCCTCCAAAACTTGTTCCATTTGGCATAGATGCATATTTACATCATTTTAGCATGTGCACCAAGTTTGAGAGCATTTGGACAAGTTTGGCAATGTAAAGTTGCTCAAACTTCAAAATGGACAGAAATGGTTTTGAGGGGATTAGATGATGTTTCCTTGTACTTCAAGGCATGAGGCTTTGCAAGATCATCAAATATGTCATATATGACATGATAGAATTTCCCTGGAATTTTTGGAGAATAATTCCTTTGTAAATATTTCAAAAGCTTGAAATATCCAGAAAGGGTTTTGGAAGGATTTGTCCAATATTTTGAACATGACCATGTGTTGAAACTCTTATATATGGACAATATATGTCCTATGAGTTCCCCTGAATTTTGGCAAATATTTTTGAAATAGTTAAATAATTTTTTCCCTATTAAAGACCATTTCTGGCCTTAAGAAAAAGCTTTTAAATAAAACATAAAAATAACTTTTAAAATTATAATTTTGTGGTTTCTGGGAGTCCTATACCTAATAGGATTTAAATATACTTTTTGAAAGATTTTTCACACCCTAAATAAGGTACTTGTAGTACAAACCTCAATTTAGGGGTTTTTGGAAAACTGATTTTAGAAAATACTATTTGGCCAAAATATTTTTATAAGAAAATTCTATATTGGTCTATACACATGGCATGATCATTGGGAAAAAGTTTTGGATCAAGGAGATGAAGTATAAGAGTTGGAGGATTTATTTGATTTTTAGAGCACTAGCAAACAGCAGACAAAAGTTAAATCAAGCAAAGTCAAAAACACTCAAAAGTTTTTGTAAATCCACATTTTTAACATGATAATTAGCTTGAGCAAAGTGGCATGAAAATCAGGGTGTGACAGACCTACCCCCCTTACAAGAATCTCGTCCCCGAGATTCCCAGACTAGGCATGGAAAGAAAAGGCGGAGTCTTGGATACGGGGTAGTCTTCACTTCTTCTTGTTGGTTCTGCTTCCGAGTGGTGCTCCTTGGAATCCTAAAGTGCTTGATGGTATGGCTTCGCGTCCGTCGTTCTGCTTCGTCCAGAATGCGGATGGGCTTCTCGCGGTAGGTCAAATCAGGCTGCAGATCAATGGCTTGGTGATCAACACCCTTGTAGAGATTAGGCTTGTCTGGAACTTGGAGACATTTCCGGAGTTGTGACACATGGAATACATTGTGCACACCGGATAGCTCGGGTGGTAGTTCCAACTGGTAAGCCACTTCTCCTCGTCGTGCCGTGATCTCAAAGGGTCCAATGAACCTTGGTGCGAGCTTCCCCTTGACGTGGAAACGCTTGGTTCCCTTCAGAGAAGTTATCCGCAGGTACACACGGTCCCCGACATGGAAACTCATGTCCCGACGGTGAGTGTCAGCATAGCTCTTTTGCCTTGACTCGACTGCCTTCGAACGCTCTCTGGCTAGTTGGACTTGCTCTTCTGCTGCGCGGAGAATATTTGGTCCAAAGACTAGCCCTTCTCCAGTCTCTGACCAGATGAGGGGTGTGCGACATCTGCGTCCGTACAACACCTCAAATGGTGCCATCTGAAGGCTCGACTGGTAACTGTTGTTATAGGAGAACTCGGCAAAAAGGGAGACAATCCTTCCACTTGGCTCCATATGCCAAGACACAGGCTCGGAGCATGTCTTCGAGAATCTGATTGACTTGTTCTGTCTGACCTCCGGTCTGTGGGTGGAAAGTCGTGCTAAAAGATAACTTGGTTCCCAAGGCTTCTTGGAACTTCTTCCAGAACCTTGAGGTGAACTGGGTTCCTCGATCTGACAAAATCTCCTTGGGAACGCCGTGAAGACTTATGATTCGATCGATGTTGAGAGCTGCCAGCCGGTTGCCATCATAAGTGGTCTAGACAGGAATGGAATGGACCACCTTGGTCAAATGATCGACTATGACCCAAATAGAGTCATGTCCTCTATCCGACCTTGGTAATCCAGTGACGAAGTCCATTCCGACTTTTTCCCACTTCCACTCAGGAACCTTGAGTGGTTGAAGCAATCCAGCGGGTCGCTGATATTCAGCCTTGACCCTTTGGCACACATCACACTTTGCAACATAGGTCGCAATCTCTCTTTTCATCTCGTGCCACCAGAATCGTGCCTTCAAGTCTTGATACATCTTGGTGTGAGCGTTCCTTTGACACGGAAATGCTCGGTTCCTTCGAGAGGAGGGGTTTGCAGATACACCCGGTCTTCGACGCGGAAGTTTACTTCTTGATGACGGTGGTCGGTGTAGATTTTCCTTCTTGACAGGGCGGTCTTCAAATGTCTTCTATCCAGCTGTCCGTCTCTTCTTTGTCTTCGGGCAGACAAGTAGGCCATCAAATAATGATGTTACCCAACTTGTCCAATTACTCCATGAGGTCTAGGGGGGTACGCAAGGTAAGCTGGGGTATTGGTGGTGGTCTCCGCTGAGTATTTGCAAGGTCTTCCTGACTTAGAGCCAAGGCCCGCGGTCAGGATCTGACCAGGTTGCGGCTTGGTGGGCTTAAGGGTTTCAAGGATTCTAGTGAGTGAGTGAACGTTTATCATCTTATCCTTAAGCACGGTTTCTGAGATGCCAATAGCTCTATCTAGTACTCCGAACGAAAAAGCATCTTCTCGCATAGACCACCTTCAGTCACCACTCATGCCATACATATCCTCATGATTCTCAAGAGACGGTCTAACAAAATCGTACTTGTCTACGATCCCCAAATCCATATGTATGTCTACCCCTAAAAATCCATGGGTAGGTCACACATGCTGCTAAGCTTAAATTAAACACCACAATCCAAGCGCTCAACCTATTCTTGCAAGGCTCAAGATAATGCATCACCATTCTAAGGAAACACGTCATATGCCACTCCAAGATTTTGTTTCCTCCCTATAGATCAACTCCAATAGCCCGGTAATTCCCATCAATCACCACATAATCCAACAATTCTACAAATCCGATGTCTGCGGTGTTTCACGAGATCTCAAGTCCCTATAATACCCAAATACTCGGAAGGACTGTGCATTGCGATAGTGTGTCCACCAAATTCTCATCATCCGGGTCAAGTAAACTCCAAGATCACGATTATATAGATCCCTAAATCAACTCCGACAAATAATCCAATCTCCTAGGTTATTGTCCACCGAGAAGCATGGTATCATGACATCGGTCTAAATCCAATTTACTCCAAATCATGCAGACATAACTAGCATCTATACCAACCAGAATCACCTACATAAATCCAAATCTCATACCCAACGGGTACTTCCACATGCTTCCCAAGGTCATGATCCCACCAATATGAAATCTCACAATCCCTCAAGGTCTCAAATAATTCCTCGAAGTCACTGATATAAAGCCACCAAGTCATCTGTCCAATACCCTCGAACTGGTCTATCTATGGCATCGTCAGTTCTCGTGCTATATTAGGATGAAAATGTGCTCACTCACTGTGTCCACTAGCTCCTTTACGAACCCAGTGTTGCGCAAGGTTATAAAGGCTTAACTGGTTCTCTTGCTTTACCATGGGTTAGGCACATGGTTAAGGATTCGTGCTGGAGTGTCTCGTGAAGTCTCAAAGGGTCTAGGAATGGGTTTCTGGTCTGGAGGGTTAAACATAACTCTACGGGGTTGCAATTGATCGTGGAGGTTGTAGCAGAAGTCTTCAGTGCCAGTTGGTTGCCGAGGTAGAATCCTTGGTGCATCTTGTCTTGCGGGTCTTCAGTTGGGGAGAGAGAGAATAGAGGGAAGAAGCAGCGTAGAGGAGGGAAATGCCTAAAAGGGGGTTCTATCGTGCAGGTGCAACAAACAGGTGCAAAAAGGCTGAAACAAAAGAAACAAGGCAAGGAAGGTGATATAGCCATGCACTTGTTGCCTGGGGCAAAGTGCGACTTATATCAAAACACAAACAAATAAAAGCAAACAACACACAATCATGGTTCTATTCGAACCATCATATGGACTCGACTGCGCATAGGGGTACACGACTCATCCTACCCTAGGGGTTCTCGGACTCAGTGTCGTGACTTGTGCCTCGTGCAGTCTTCTGAGCTTCCTCTGGTGTTGCTACGTCCCTTGTAGTTGTTTGATGAATGATCCGGGTTGAGCCTGAAGAATCTTCAACAACTTCTCGCCTGATGAGGTGAGGTGGTGAAGGTGCCTCCTTGTAGCTGGTGTTGACTTGGTCTTCTCTTGTCTCTTTAATCATGACGATCCCTTGTGCCTTCTCGGGCGTCGAGGGTACCAGGTAGGCAATCCGTATGCAATGACAATAACAAGGCATAATAGAGGTCCAACATGTTGTTGAAAACATCGACACCAAGAGCGGGGGACGAAGAGAACCGTTTTCCTGCTCACTATAGTGAGGCGGACCAAATGGCAAGGTTCTCATCCACCGGTGGTTGTCGATACAACAACGGTAGCGACAGGATTACTCTATTAGCGATGCATATCATGATTTTGCATAACCTATACCCTGGTCATCATAGGCCAAAGTTTCACCATCTTGGGGGCTCTTGTCAAGGGTGTCCCCCATCTTCTGGGTCTTCATGTCCTCACTAATCGAGGATGTAGTTTCTGTTGGTACCGTCTTGTCGTGGTGTCTTCAATCTTGTGTGCTGAAGTGGTGGGTGAGTGTTTGGCAAGGTGCACCCACAAGGATTACAGAGAATCCAGTGGTCTGGGGCATGAGGGTTCTAGCGACCAACAATTTTGAAGGGGAAAGAGATCAAGTATAGCCTAATTTTCGAAAAACTGATAAGGGAAGAGAAGTATAGATAGTTTTGAAAACTAGTAATAGTTTTTGAAAATAGTTTTACCCTAACTAACGACCATGCTAATTAAGGCTTCCTATAGTCAGGATGGCTCTGATACCAGCTCTGTGGGGACCCCGACTCGTAAGTCGTGATCACCGAATGCACGTGTACAGTGATCCCAGAGATCAATGCTCACTGAACACACAGAAGTTGAATAACAAGAGTCTTACATCCATACATACCGTATTACACAAATAGGACCATAATGGTCAAGTCATTAGTATATCATCGCAGCGGAAATCTTCAACGACAACTTGGACCCATGCCATCTGCCTTAACCCTACAGGCATTCTGACTGGGAAGCGTCCTAGCTTGCGTGCTCGTCACCAAGAAATCTTCATCATAACCTGCTCTCTCCTGCCTGGCCAATAAAATAACCAGTGGCAAGCCAATGAGTACATTGAATGTACTCGCAAGCAACCCAAGTGTGATAGCAGAATAATTATGCAAGGCTCTACTGCTAAATTGGCAGTTTTGCGTAAAGCTAGTTTTTCATATGCAAGTATGATCAACATATATCATGGACATGCATGGCTCTGCAACAAGTATCAGGAGGTCACAGACATCAATATCGAGAAAGAGTTGTAATCAACTCATGCTCAAGCTCATTGTGACTTTCTCACAATCACATCAACAATATCTCTGAATCGTGTTGTTTCCCAGAAACTTATGGACATAGTCTAAGTAGCACCACCCAACTGTCCTTGACAGCGGACACGGCTATTCGAATAGTTTGACACTCTGCAGAGGTTGCACACTTTACCCACTAGATCCGGGGAACTTCCGTGACATCCACGACCCGCGGTACCTCAAGTACCCGGGGTAAGCACCCGATCACTATCTTTCCCTAGACGACACTAATATGGATTCCACTCGATTGGTAACAGCCCCGTGCCCCACATTTCACATCTCAACATTTTTGGAGCCTCGCTCCGTATTCATCACATACCACAAGCACGGGGTACCAACGGTGTGTCCGGTGCCCTGTAAAGATAGTCATGGCCGCCTATCCAAGCACGACCCCGTCCCGAGAGTGAGCTCATGTCACCCCCGTCACTAGTAATGCGGGCACCATGCTAGTATCGACCTAGGTAATCAATAATGCCCTTTCCCATATAAGGGTAGAGCGGTTGCGCATGTTTGGTTGGGACGGTAGTCACACATAAATCTAATCCATCTCTGTAAACAACACTTTCGTCAAGCCTTGGCACACTACTTCTTCACCAAGTAGTGCCCTAGCTTCTCATCAACTCCCAGGGGCATTAGTGGCACCCCCTGGGTCTTTTGCAAGTATGTCAAACCACACTTGTTTCACTCAATGCATAACCCTGACCCATTTTGCGTAGCCAACTACTATAGTATACATCTATCTACTCCCACCCACATAACCCTCATAGGAAGGTAGGGTTATGTCTGATGCAAGTTTCAACAGTAAGTAACAAAGGTAGCAACCAAAGTGGTCTCCACCTCAACATGATTCCGATGCATTGATAATAAGGTGCTATGAGACATGCATAAAAAGGTTTCTCGAACATGGTCAAAGGGCTGCTTGCCTTATTCTCCCGAGTCTTCAAACCTCCTGGTCCATCTCCGAGTATTCCGTTTATTTCGTCAACTAACGATGGAAACAATCATAATAAGCCAAACAATCAAAGCAAAAATAAAAGTGCTCTAAAAATAGGAGTTGGACTTTTCTAGGATACCTCTGGTCATATGAAAAATAACCAAGGTGGTTTCATAGGTATTGGATCAATGAATAGTTTGGATCATTTCAATGTGATGGAACCAAGGGGTTTATGGATTTGGAAGAAGTATACAGAAATATATTCTTGAATGATGAGCCAAGGCACCCATCAACAAGTCATGATTTTAGAAGCATCTAGGAGTTGGTTTCACTGGATTTGGAATTCAAATGAATTTCCTAGGATTTTGCAAAGTTGATAAATATGAAGAAATGTCTCATTATTTGGTGGGGCACAGAAAGTATTAATAAAAATGTTCCAAAACTAAGTTTGGATATGACAAGCATCTAGGAATTTGAATCACTGCATTTGGATGAAAATTGAGCTCTCTGTGATTTTCTAAAGTTCATCACAGAAAATGGAATATGGGCATTTGATAATTATGTGTGAAGGAAATGCCTCTGGAATAATGTGCATGTTGCACCATGTGATAGAGCATGATTTATGGAGCCATAGAAAATTTGAATCATCAAGTTTGGAGTACAAATGAATTGATTAAGTATTTATGAAGTTTACAGAAAAAGAAAAAGGGAAAAGGGGAGGGGTTTTATACCTATACTGCGTTTTGGGCGCAGTATAGCGCCGCGGCGCTCTGGGCCGGCCCAATTGCACAGCCACACGCAGAGGGCCAGGCGACGTTGAAGGCACCATCGGGCCAGGCGTTTTCACCGCAGGGACGCGGCTCCCACGGAGGCGCTTCCACTTATGCGCGGGCCCAGTCCCTTGGTCGCCTACAAGCGGGCCCCGCCTGGCAGGTTCGCCTTCCTCTTCCCGCTCGAACAGAGGCGAGGCAGGGGAGGCGCGGCCGAGCACTCGCCGGCGTGGCCCCGTCGACTCGGGCCTCCTCCGGCGACGCTCCGCCCACTGGTGTGCTCAGGAGGACACGCCGCACCCGCCCGCGTACTTCACGCACGCCGGGGAGGGCCAAAACGGCGACGGCTTGGGTGGCCGCGGAGGCGATCGTCGGCGATCTTGGCACAGCGAGGAAGAGGCGGGGGAAGGAGGGACTGGAGCTTGGGGAGAGTTGGTGGTGGTGAGGAGAGGGTGCGGGTGAGTTCAGAGGGAAGAAGGAAGGGGCGAGGCCCACGGATTTAAACGGCGGCCGGCGGCCCTGCTCCGGCCGTAGAGATGGCTGGAGGGCACGGGGAGGGCATTTGACCTGTCGGGGAGGTGCACTAGAGGGAGAGGGAGCCATCGGAGCCGCGAGGGGGCTCGGGGGCGGCCTATTTATAGGTGAGCGCCGGTCCACCGAAGACGCATGCGTCGGCGAGGCCCTTGCTGTCGTTGCAAGCCACGGGGGCACTAGCGGGCATGTCCAGGGCGTTCGTGGGGCTGGTCCATGCTTAGAGGAAGAGAGAGGAGGAGCGGGGAGGTGCCAGAGGTCTTGCGCGTGTGAGCGCACCCATTGGGGTTCAGGGTCGGCCGGTGCGCGTGCGAGCAGGGGTGAGAGAGGAGGAGAGAGGAGGGGGGCAACCGCCCGGCGTGTCCCGGACGCCGAGGCAGCCTCGGGGGACACGAGGGGGGAGGCCCTAGGTGGTCGGGGCCGGTGATTGGGGGCGGCTGCAGTGCTCCAGAGCACTGTAGCGCGCTCCACAGCATGCTTTTGGCTGCCATTGGCATTGCCTGGCGTCCAGGGTGTGGCCAACGGTGTCCAGAGGGTAGAGGGAGTAGTAAACAAATGCACTGTGGCCTTGGATGCTCTGGGAAGCCATTGGAATGAGGAGGGAGGTGAAGAAGAAGGTGAAAGCTGATGTCCAGAAAAGTGAATTGGGGTTTTACCCCCCTCCAATAATTGAGCTGAGGCAGAGGAGAGTTACTGGAGGTAGAATAGGACTAGGAGAAGCTGTGGTAAGAATTTGAGGTAAAGGGAAAAAGTAAAAGGGGTCCAAACACTGGTTTTGGTAAATTGGCATAAGGTGTTTGATCATGTTTTGAGAGATCAAATGACCTCCACTTGACATGGGACTTAACAGGATCAAATGTCACATATAATTAGGCCCCTCTACCAAATTTGAGCTCATTTGGGCAAAGTTGCCAATGTAACTTTGGTGAACCCTAGAAATCAACAGAATTGGTTTCACCATGTTTGAGTTAAGCTAATCATCTCCCCTTGATGCACCACTTAGTGTAGCATCATCATTTGGGGTTATGATCATGCCCACAAAGTTTGGGGCCCCAGGTAAAAAGTTGACAATGTAGAGTTGTTCAAATTTGAATTTGAACAGAAATGGTTTTGAGGCACTTAGACCAAGTTATGCTCCTCCAAAACTTGTGCCATTTGGCATAGATGCATATTTACATCATTTTAGCATGTGCACCAAGTTTGAGAGCATTTGGACAAGTTTGGCAATGTAAAGTTGCTCAAACTTCAAAATGGACAGAAATGGTTTTGAGGGGATTAGATGATGTTTCCTTGATCTTCAAGGCATGAGGCTTTGCAAGATCATCAAATATGTCATATATGACATGATAGAATTTCCCTGGAAGTTTTGGAGAATAATTCCTTTGTAAATATTTCAAAAGCTTGACATATCCAGAAAGGGTTTTGGAAGGATTTGTCCAATATTTTGAACATGACCATGTGTTGAAACTCTTATATATGGACAATATATGTCCTATGAGTTCCCCTGAATTTTGGCAAATATTTTTGAAATAGTTAAATAATTTTCTCCCTATTAAATACCATTTCTGGCCTTAAGAAAAAGCTTTTAAATAAAATATAAAAATAACTTTTAAAATTATAATTTTGTGGTTTCTGGGAGTCCTATACCTAATAGGATTCAAATATACTTTTTGAAAGATTTTTCACACCCTAAATAAGGTACTTGTAGTACAAACCTCAATTCAGGGGTTTTTGGAAAACTAATTTTAGAAAATACTATTTGCCCAAAATATTTTTATAAGAAAATTCTATATTGGTCTTTACACATGGCATGATCATTGGGAAAAAGTTTTGGATCAAGGAGATGAAGTATAAGAGTTGGAGGATTTATTTGATTTTTGGAGCACTAGCAAACAGCAGACAAAAGTCAAATCAAGCAAAGTCAAAAACACTCAAAAGTTTTTGTAAATCCACATTTTTAACATGATAATTGGCTTGAGCAAAGTGGCATGAAAATCAGGGTGTGACAGTGCGGCTTCGCGTCCGTCGTTCTGCTTCATCCAGAATACTAATGGGCTTCTCGCGGTAGGTCAAATTAGGCTGCAGATCAATGGCTTGGTGATCAACATCCTTGTAGAGATCAGGCTTGTTCGGAACTTGGAGACATTTCCGGAGTTGTGACATGTGGAATACGTTGTGCACATCGGATAGCTCAGGTGGTTGTTCCAACTGGTAAGCCACTTCTCCTCGTCGTGCAGTGATCTCAAAGGGTCCAAAGAACCTTGGTGCGAGCTTCGCCTTGACGTGGAAACGCTTGGTTCCCTTGAGAGGAGTTACCCGCAGGTACACATGGTCCCCGACATGGAAACTCATGTCCCGACGGTGAGTGTCAGCATAGCTCTTCTGCCTTGACTTGGCTGCCTTCAAACGTTCTCTGACTAGCTGGACTTGCTCTTCTGCTGCGCGGAGAATATCCGGTCCAAAGACTAGCCCTTCTCCAGTCTCTGACCAGTTGAGGGGTGTGCGACATCTGCGTCCGTACAACACCTTAAATGGTGCCATCTGAAGGCTCGACTGATAACTATTGTTATAGGAGAACTCGGTAAAAGGGAGACAATCTTCCCACTTGGCTCCATATGCCAAGACACAGGCTCGGAGCATGTCTTCGAGAATTTGATTTACTCGTTCTGTCTGACCTCCGGTCTATGGGTGGAAAGCTGTGCTGAAAGACAATTTGGTTCCCAAGGCTTCTTGGAACTTCTTCCATAACCTTGAGGTGAACTGGGTTCCTCGATCTAACACAATCTCCTTGGGAACACCGTGAAGGCTTACGATTCTGTCGATGTAGAGAGCTGCCAGCCGGTTGCCATCATAAGTGGTCTTGACCGGAATGAAATGGGCCACCTTGGTCAAATGGTCGACTATGACCCAGATGGAGTCAGGTCCTCTATTTGACCTCGGTAATCCAGTGATGAAGTCCATTCCGACTTTATCCCACTTCCACTCAGGAACCTTGAGTGGTTGAAGCAATCCAGTGGGTCGCTGATATTCAGCCTTGACCCTTTGGCACACATCACACTTTGCAACATAGGTTGCAATCTCTCTTTTCATCCCATGCCACCAGAATCTTGCCTTCAAGTCTTGATACATCTTGGTTCCTCCGGGGTGGATGGAATACGGAGTATCGTGGGCTTCTTGCAGGATCAGGTTCTTTAGCTCCATCTTGTTTGGTACGCAGATGCGGCCTTTGTACCAAACAATCCCGTGCTCGTCTTCGGAGAATCCTGGGGCCTTGCCTAGCTTCATCTTCTTCCTGATGCCTTCGATGCTTGCGTGTCCATCTTGTGCCTTCTTGACTTCATCTATCAGGGTCGGTCTGACTTCCAAATGATCCAGAAATCCAGGGGTGACCAATTCCAAACTGAATTGTTCGAGTTCCTTAAACAAGGCTGGCTGCCTTTCTTGAATAATGGCATTCAAAGAGCAAGCCTTCCTGCTTAAGGCATCGGCCACCACGTTAGCCTTCCCGGTGTGATATTGAACACTGAGGTCATAGTCTTTGATGAGTTCCAACCATCTTCGCTGCCTCATGTTCAATTCCTTTTGGGTGAAAATGTACTTCAGACTTTTGTGGTCTGTGTATATCTCACACCGTTTCCCTAGGAGGTAATGCCGCCACGTCTTCAAGGCATGAACCACTGCCGCTAACTCAAGATCGTGAGTAGCGTAGTTCTCCTCATGAGGTCGTAGCTGCCTGGAGAGGTAGGCTATGACTCGGCCTTCTTGCATCAGAACGCTTCCCAATCCGGTTCGAGAGGCATCACAATATATCACGAACTCCTTGTGAATATCAGGTGTTGCCAGAACTGGGGCGGTGGTCAATCTCTTTTTGAGCTCTTGGAAGCTCTCTTCTCATTTTGGCGTCCACTCGAACTTCTTGTCCTTCTTGAGGAGCTGAGTCATTAGCCGGGCAATGCTAGAGAATCCTTCCACGAATTTGTGGTAGTAGCCCGCAAGTCCGAGGAAGCTTCTGACTTCCTTGACGGTCGTTGGAGATTGCCATTGGGTCACAGCTTCGATCTTCGCGGGATCAACTGATAAACCTTCTTCGGTCAAAACATGACCTAAGAATCCAACTTTATGCAGCCAGAACTCACACTTGCTGAATTTGGCATATAGTTGGTGCTCCGAAGCTTGTCTAGGACCATCCTCAAATGTTGCTCGTGCTCTTCCTCCTTCTTCGAGAAGACAAGAATGTCATCGATGAAGACAACAATGAACTTGTCCAAATATTCCATGAAGACTTTATTCATGAGGTACATGAAGTAAGCTGGGGCGTTGGTTAACCCAAAGGACATGACCGTGCACTCGTACAGGCCATATCTGGTTACGAATGTCGTCTTCGGAATATCTTGGGGTCTGATCTTCAGCTGGTAGTACCCAGATCTGAGGTCGATCTTGGAGAACACCTTGGCTCCGCTGAGCTGATCAAACAGATCTTCGATCTTGGGAAGTGGATATTTGTTCTTGATTGTAACTTCGTTGAGGGAACGATAGTCAATGCATAAGCGGATGGTACCGTCCCTCTTTGCCACAAACAGGACAGGTGATCCCCAAGGGGAGGCACTTGGGCGGATAAATCCCTTCCTCAGCTGCTCTTCCAGCTACTTCTTCAACTCGGCTAATTCTTCCGTCCCCATTCTATAAGGCTTCTTATAGATGGGTCCTGCTCCGGGCACGAGCTCGATGATGAACTCAATGTCACGGTCAGGGGGCATTCCCGGTAGTTCATCCGGAAAGACATCAGGATACTCGCATACCACCGGTACTTGCTCTAGCCCGACCTCAGATAGACAGTTGACTTGAACGGCTTGAGCGGAAGAGGAGTTGGAAGCAAACTTGACTTCGACTCCTTGGTCATTGGTCACAGTGACTGTCCGATTGGCACAGTCTAACAAGCCTTGGTGCTTGCTGAGCCAATTCATGCCTAGGATCACATCCAAGCCTTGTGATCTCAGGACGATGAGGTCTGCTAGGAAATCTACACCGTTAATGGTAATACTGACTCCTTTACAGCCTATCTTGGCTCTCATCTCTGCTCCGGGGGTTTGTACCACCATGGGGTTATTCAGGGGTGTAGGGGTCATGCCACTTTTTAATGCAAATCTTTGAGTGACAAATGAATGCGTTGCTCCAGAATCAAACAAGACAGTTGCAGGTGCTGAGTTGACGAGGAACATACCCAGCACGACGTCCGGGTCTTCCTGGGCTTCTTCAGCAGTGACGTGATTCACACGCCCCTTCCCATGGTTAGGCGGGTTGCGAGGAGCTGGATTCAGTGGTGGCATCCCACGGCCTTGTCCTGGGTTCTGCGCATTGGGGCGCGGGGCATCTGGCTTCTTGTTGGGGCACACCCTTGAGATGTGTCCTGACTGACCACATCCAAAGCAAGTGAATTGGTTTGGATTGTTGATCTTGTTGACACCACTGTTATTGGGGTTGAAAGCTGGCCTTGGGTTGGCATACTGCTGAGGCTGAAAGTTGGTGCGGGGTGCAGGAGCTCTTGGTTGCTGATAGGTTGGCTTGGCCGGGGCTGACTGCCACGGACGAGGCTTCTGGTTGCTGGAACTTCCCTTGCTGACCATCTTGCGCTTGCGAGTGTCTTCCAAAGCACGCCGCTTGTCTTCAAGCATGAGTGCTTTGTTCACCAGGTCAGGGAAGGTTGGGCAGTCGCACACGACAAGCGAGTATTGCAGAGTCCGATTGAGGCCTTCCATGAAGCGCTCCCTTTTTGCAGCATCAGTGCTGACATCTTCAGGGGCATACCTTGACAGAACACTGAACTTCTGCATGTACTCCTTGACAGTGCCACTTCCTTGCTTCAGGGCTCGGAACTCACGCTTTTTGATAGCCATGATTTCGGAAGGAATGTGGGCTTTGCGGAATTCTGCCTTGAAGTTGGCCCAAGTGATGTCTTGTTCAGCATGCATGACCTTGAATCCATCCCACCAAGCTCTAGCAGTCCCCCCGAGGCAGTGGGCTGCATAAGACACCTTCTCGCGGTCTTCGGTGCATCCGACTAGTTCCAGCAAGTACTCAATGGTGCGGACCCAGTCATCTGCATCCAAGGGTTCAGCAGTCTCGATGAAAGTTGGCGGTGCATGCTTCTTGAACTCTGCCAACGTGGAACGTCCATTGCCATTCCCCGCCGGCTGGCGGTTGTTGGTGACAGCTTGAGCAATCAACTGAAGGGCTGCGGTGTTGGCTTGGCGTTCCTCTCGGAAAGCTTGAAGAAGCTGAGCCATGTCCATGTTCGGAGGAGGTGGTGGTGGTGGAGCTTGGTCGTTGGTTTGGTCGTGGCCGGCCTCTGACTGAGCGGATGCTCCGGCTTCAGGCTGCTGGGTAGAGGTACCAGTACGAGTTACAACAGGCTTCCTGTTGGAGCGGTAAAAGGTCTCATGACTTGGAAGAGGGAAAGCAAGATAGATGGGTGCCTAGTAAGGGGGTGGGTGTGACACTAATCAAATCATGCAAGGGCCGAAAGGCCAAACACATTCATTAAAATCCAAATGGGTGATGCAGACGTTTACATATTCCCGAAGGAAGAATACGACATACATCCAAACACAACAAAAGCAAACACTATATGGTTTCATATGAACCATACAAGGACTCAACTGCGCATAGGGGTTACACGACCTATCCTACCATAGAGGTCACGAACTGGCATATCCGAGTAGCGAATAATGCCTAAGCGGCGGAATGCTCGGTTGCGTATTCCTGCTCTTCGGGGTCTTCCTCCTTGTCTTCATCTGTCTGGGCCCCCTTATCACTTGAGGGTGTGGGGGAGTGGAGGAGTTGGATACGACGGTGCTTCGTCGGTGGTGCAGGGAAAAGCTTGCGATATTCCCTTGCCGTCATCCGGCGTCGCCGAGGTGGTTCTTTATCCTTGGAAGACACATCTTCGGAGGGCCTTCCGCCTCGATATGCGATAGCGGACTGTCCGGAAGGTGCTCCTTCCTTCTTGATCCTATTTGTCTTCTCTTGAGCTCGACAAAGAAGTGCCTTGGTCTTGTGAAGTTCTTCTCGGAGCTTCATCGATTCCGAGGCCAAGTCTTGTGCCAAGCTGTCGGCACATAGACTGAAGTAGGTCTGGAACCGAAGCGAGAGTCCTTCCTTCAGTGGATGGGCTAGTGCGCTGCTTTCATCTTCACCTTCCTTCTGGTAAGGCAAGAAGCGAGTTGTCATCTTGGCTGCCATCTCGGGAAGAAGCTCGCGGAGACGGGTTAGTGCCTTGAGTGTAGCAGCCTCGACAGCGAGAGGTAGTGTTGCCATCTGGGGTCCCTCAAAGAACCAACTTGTGGGAGGATCGTTTGCCTTCACGATCACTTCCACATGGTACTCCACCTCAGTGTCGCTAACCCAATGCTCAAGGTAGGTGAGGATGGGTGCTCGGTGGAACTGGCACACCTGGAGGCTATCCTCGAGAAGCAAGGGAAACCCAGTGGTCAGGTGCTCTTCGGGTACAGCGGCCATATACAAAGGTGGAATAGGAGAGGTTAATAAGCTGATGAAATCTCAGGTTTAGAAAAGGAGAGAGGTTCAGAAGGTTTTTGAAAAGGGGTCTCATCTAACTAACGCCCATGCTAACTAAGGCTTCCTACAGTCAGGATGCCTCTGATACCAGCTCTGTGGGGACCCCGACTTAAGAGTCGAGATCACCGAATGCACGTGTATAGTGATCCCAGAGATCAATGCTCACTGAACACACAGAGGCTGAATAACAAGAGTCTTACATCTATACATATCGTCTTACACAAATTAAGGCCATTATGGCCAAGTCTTACATAGATAAAGCCTCACGGGCTGAATAGAAAATAACTCAAATAGAGGAAGTCTTCGATGATAAGTAGAACCCATGCCATCTGCCTTAACCCTATAGGCATTCTGACTGGGATAGCGTCCTAGTTCGCATGTTCGTCTCCAAAGAACTCTTCTTCATATTCCTGTTCCTCCATGCCTGGCCAATTAAATAACCAGTGGCAAGCCAATGAGTACTTTGAATGTACTCGCAAGCAACCCATGATTTGGTTCAAAGTAACAATGCAATTGAACAACAATGAGCAGTCTAGCTATGATCTAGAATAAATATTATGCCATCCAGTGTATGCATCAATGAGTTCACGTAACCTCGAGGACAGGTTACCGATATCAGCATGAGTAGAATTCAACTCACGAGTCAAGTCACCACCTTGACTCATTACACACACAAACTTTCACCGATGAGGTAAAATTCTGGACATAGTTTAAGTAGCACCACCCAACTGTCCATGACCGTGGACACGGCTATTCGAATAGTTTTACACTCTGCAGAGGTTGCGCACTTTACCCACAAGATCCGGGAAGCTTTCGTGTCACCCACGATCCCACAGTACCTCAAGTACTCGGGGGAAGCACCCGGTCATTATCTTTCCTTAGACGACACTAATATAGAGTCCACTCGTTGGTACACGGCCCTCGAGTACAAACAATAGATCACGGGACTTGCCCTAATTTCAATGTCACGCGTACCCGAAGGGACCAACGGTGTGTCCGGTGCCCTGTAAAAATAGTCATGGTCGTCTATCCAAGCACGACCCCGTCCCGGGAAAGACCTCAAGTCTTCCCGTCACTAGTAATGTGGGCACCATGCTAGTATCGACATAAGTAATCAATAAGGCCCCGTCCCATAAGGGGTAGAGTGGTTGCACATGTTTGGTTGGGACGGTAGACACACATAAATCTAATCCATTATTTCACCCATGCACAAGATTTTTACCGGCACATCACTTCTTCCTCAAGTGATGACCTAACTCAACATCACCCTCGGGCATTAGGGGAACCTGATGGGGTTTATGTAAAGATTTCAACCACGAAGGTTTCATGTCACACATGCATCACTAAGCATCACTACTAACCATTTGCATGACATCTAGCACATAGCAAGATCATGAGTAAGCATGCATCATGTGGTGGTTTCAACTAGGTCACCACCGTAACTCTATCATCATGCATCGGAAACAAACGGGTTCCGAAGAACAAGTGTATCATGGTCAAAGGGCTGCTTGCCTGGATTGGCTTGGTCTTCAAAGTCTTCAAATCCTTCTCCTTCTCCTTCTTCAGCAACTTCGTCAAATACGGGATCTAATCGTCGCAAAATAACAACGGGAAAATAAGACCACAATGAAAACAGAAAAATCAAAGTGCTCAGAAAAATGTAAACTTATTTTTGTTAAATACTAGGGGGAAAACTAAGATGGCAAAAATTCTTAGTTGGAGTTTTGGAGTTGCAGAATGGTATCTAAGGATTTTAGAACAGGAGTTTTATTGCTCAAATTTGAATTTAAATTTGAACAGAACAGAAAAGTTTCATGGATATGTGTGAAAGTGACACCATTAAATAGGTTGGAATATTACAAGATTTTAGGAGTTGGAATTAATTTATTTGGACAAATATTCATTTCTATAAAATTATTTGAAACTTTACAGAAAAGAAAAACAAGAGAAGGCCCTATGCAACTGGGCCAGAATGGCCACAGTGCACGGCCCAGGGCGAAGAGCCCAGCCGCTCGGGAGCCAGCGCGCGCACGTCAGGATTTTAAACCTGACAGGCGGGGCCTGGCTGTCAGCGACTGCAAGGGGAGAGAGAGGGCGGTGAGGATGACAGGCGGGGCCCGCCTATCATCTTCAACCTTGCGGCCACGATGACGGCGAGCTCACCGGCGGTGATTCCGGGCACGGCGGGGCAAACGGAGGGCAGGGATGGACTCAGCAGCGAGTCTCGGAGGTAGTGGTGGTGGTGCGGCTCGCCGGAGAGGCCTGGCTCGTCGGCGGCGAGGTGGGACGGTGGAGGGTCGTCGGGAAGTTGCTGGCTAGCTCAATTTCGGCAGCTGCAGAGAGGGGGGAGAGAGGGGAAAGCATCAGTGAGATGCGGCGGTTCCAAATCGAGCGAGAGAAAGGGCGGAGAGGGCATGTACCGCGAGATCCCCGGCTGCCCGACGCGGCGGAGCTCCGGTCGATCCCGAGCACTGAGGGTCTCCGGGGATGAGTGAGTGGTGCTGGAGTGTTGCTGGGGGTGAGGGGAGGCTGTTGGTGCCGTTGGAGAGGCTCGGGCGCGCTTATATAGCTGAGCCCACGGTCCACCGTGGACTCGTGCGCCGGCGAGGTCGCAGACAAGGCCAGAGGCCGTGCTGGTGCCTGTGTTTGAGTTGGGGTGGTTCGTGGACGAGTCCTACGCCTAGCAGAGGGGAGAGGAGGAGCGGGGGAAGCTCCAGACGGCGCGCGCGTGTGAAGCCGAGGAGTGGATGCTGCGGGCGGCCAGCGCGCATGCGAAGGCGGCCACTGGAGGGCGGAGGAGGAGGGGGACAGCACCGGGGGAGGTCGCGGACGTCGAGGGGCATCGACTGGCGCGAGGGGAGAGCTCGAGGTGGTCGGGGGCAGGCGATTGGGCGAGGCTACAGTGCGGGGGCGCACTGTAGCGCGCTCTAGAGCGGCCTTATCGCATGCCATGGCATGCCATTGGCCCTCTGGGCGCGTCCGCTGTGTCTGGGGGGTCCAGGGTGATGCAAGCAACACGATGAGGCCTTGGATGCTCTGGAGGGGCAGTGAGAGAGGAGAGAAGCTGGTAACTTGGTGAATTTTGGCTGTCCAGCAAGGTGAACTAGGGTTTTCACCCCTCAATCATGGAGCTGGGGACATGGGGGAGTTACTGGAGGTAGATAGTAACTAGATGAAGCTGTCGTAGAAAGTTGAGGCCAAGGTAAATAGTAAAAGGGGTCAAGATGGTAGTTTTGGTAAAATAGCAGAAGGTGTTTGATCAAGTTTTTGTCAAGCAAATGATTTCCACTTGCCATGACACTTGACAGGATTGAATGTTATGTAAAAATAGGGTGTTTCACCAAATTTGGGCTCATTTGAAGAAACTAGCCAATGTAACTTTGGTGAACCCTAGAAATCAACAGAAATGGCTTCATCTTGTTTAAGTCAAGCTAATCATCTCCCCTTGATGCACCACTTGGTGTAGTTTCATCATTTGGGGTATTGATCATGCCCACAAAGTTTGAAGCTCCAGGTAAAAAGTTGGTAATGTAAAGTTGTTCAAATTTGCATTTGAACAGAAATGGTTTTGGGGTATTCTGATCAAGTTGCTCTACTCCAAATCTTGTGCCATTTGGTCTAGATGCCTTATTAGGCCATTCTAGCATGTGCATCAAGTTTGAGAGCATTTGGACAAGTTTGGCAATGTAAAGTTGCTCAAACTTCAAATATGGACAGAATGGTTATGAAGGGTTTTGAAGATGTCTTCTTGCTTCCCAAGGCATGGGACTTGGCAAGATCATCAGATATGTCATATATGACATGATAGAATTTCTCGAAGTAGTAAGAAGAATTTCTCGCTCCGTTGCCGGGGAGGCTTACGCAAAAACTGAGAGAAATACTTACGCTACTGTGCTGCATCACCCTTTCCTCTTCGAGGGAATACAACGCAAGCTCGAGAAGTAGTAAGAAGAATTTCTCGCTCCGTTGCCGGGGAGGCTTACGCAAAAGTCATATACCAAGTACCTATCATAAACCCTTATCCTTTGCATTACATTTATTTGCCTCTCGTTTTCCTCTCCCCCACTTCACCCTTGCCATTTTATTTGCCCTTCTTTTTGTCGTGTGTTTATCGTTCGCTTGCTTCTTGTTTGCTTGTGTGTTGGATTGCTTGCTTGTCACTATGGCTCGGAACAATACCAAATTGTGTGACTTCTCCAATACCAACAATATTGATTTTCTTAGCACTGCGATTGCTCCTATTACCGATGTTGAATCTTGTGAGATCAATGTTGCTATGTTGAATCTTGTTATGAAAGATCAATTTTCCGACCTTCCTAGTGAAGATGCCGCTACCCATCTAAACAACTTTGTTGATTTGTGTGATATGCAAAATAAGAGGGATACGGATAATGATATTGTCAAATTGAAGTTATTTCCGTTTTCACTTAGAGATCGTGCTAAAACTTGGTTTTCCTCTTTGCCCAGAAATAGTATTGATTCGTGGAATAAGTGCAAAGATGCTTTTATCTCTAAGTATTTTCCTCCTGCTAAGATCATCTCTCTTAGAAATGATATTATGAATTTTAAGCAACTAGATCATGAGCATGTTGCACAAGCTTGGGAGAGAATGAAATTAATGATACGTAATTGCCCTACACATGGTTTGAACTTATGGATGATTATACAAAACTTTTATGTTGGCTTGAATTTTGCTTCTAGAAATCTTTTCGTTTCGGCCGCAGGAGGCACTTTTATGGAAACTACCTTAGGAGAAGCTACCAAACTCCTAGATAATATTATGGTCAATTATTCTCAATGGCACACCGTAAGATCTACTAGTAAAAAAGTGCATGCTATTGAAGAGATTAGTGTTTTGAGTGGAAATATGGATGAACTTATAAAATTATTTTCTGCTAAAAGTGCTTCTTCTGATCCTAATGATATGCCTTTATCCACGTTGATTGAAAATAATAATGAATCTTTGGATATGAATTTTGTTGGTAGGAATAATTTTGGTAACAATGCTTATAGAGGAAACTTTAATCCTAGGCCTTTTCCTAGTAATTCCTCTAATAATTATGGCAATTCCTACAATAACTCTTATGGAAAGATGCCTTCTGAATTTGAAACTAGTGTTAAGGAGTTTAGGAATTCGCAAAAGCATTTCAATGCTTTGCTTGAAGAAAAATTGCTTAAGATTGATGAATTGGCTAGAAGTGTGGATAGAATTACTCTTGATGTTGATTCTTTGAATCTTAGATCTATTCCACCTAAGCATGATATCAATGAGTCTCTCAAAGCCATGAGAATTTCCATTGATGAATGCAAAGAAAGAACCGCTAGGATGCGTGCTAAAAAAGAGAGTTATATAAAAGCGTGTTCTTCTAGTTATCATGAAAATAAAGATGAAGATCTGGAAGTTATTTATGTGTCTCCTATTAGATCCTTGTTCTCTAGTATGAATCTTGATAAATATGGGATTGGAGATGAGTCTACTTTAATTAAAAGGTGTCCCAATGATTCGGAGTTTTTGGATCTTGATGCTAAAATTGTTAAAAGTGGGATTGAAGAGATTAAAACTTTGCATAGTGATGAACCCACTACTATGGATTTCAAGGGATTCAATTATGATAATTGCTCTTTGATTGATTGTATTTCCTTGTTGCAATCCGTACTAAACTCTCTGCATGCTTATAGTCAAAATAAGGCTTTTACCAAACACATAGTTGATGCTTTGATACAATCTTATGAAGAAAAACTTGAAATGGAAGTTTCTATCTCTATAAAGCTTTATGATGAGTGGGAACCTACTATTAAAATTAAAATTAAAGATCATGAATGCTTTGCTTTGTGTGATTTGGGTGCAAGTGTTTCCACTATCCCAAAAACTTTGTGTGATTTGCTAGGATTCCATGAGCTTGATGATTGTTCTTTAAATTTGCATGTTGCGAACTCTACTATTAAGAAACCTATGGGAAGGATTAATGATGTTCTTATTGTTTCCAATAGGAGTTATGTGCCCGTAGATTTCATCGTTCTTGATATAGATTGCAATCCTTCATGTCCTATTATTCTTGGTAGACCTTTCCTTAGAACGATTGGTGCAATTATTGATATGAAGGAAGGAAATAGTAGATTCCAATTTCCATTAAGGAAAGGCATGGAACACTTTCCTAGAAACAAAATTAAATTACCATATGAATCTATTATGAGAGCCGCTTATCGATTGCCTTACAAAGATGGCAATACCTAGATCTATCCTTGTATCATGCCTAGCTAGGGGCGTTAAACGATAGCGCTTGTTGGGAGGCAACCCAATTTTATATTATTATTATTTTTCTTTTGTTTAGGAATAAATATTGCATCTAGCTTCTGTTTAGATGTGGTTTTGTGTTTTAATTAGTGTTTGTGCCAAGTAGAACCTTTGGGAAGACTTGTGTGAAGTTTATATGATCTTCCTGTAAAAAACAGAATAGTTAGTGCTCACTAGAATAGTCACTAGATTTTATTGGAGTGTGATATTTAGTTGATTCTTTTTGCACATGATTAATAGACAAATTTCCCACGTTTAATAATTTATTTCAATTTTTTTGGAGTTGCATAAGTATTCAAAAATTACAGATTACTACAGATTGTTCTGTTTTTGACAGATTCTGTTTTTCGTGTGTTGTTTGCTTATTTTGATGAATCTATGAGTAGTATTGGGGAGTATGAATCATAGAGAAGTTCGAATACAGTAGGTTTAACACCAATATAAACAAATAATGAGTTAATTACAGTACCTTTGAGTGGTGGTTTGTTTTCTTATACTAACGGACCTCACGAGATTTTTGGCTAAGTTTTGTGTTGTGAAGTTTTCAAGTTTTGGGTAAGGATTTGATGGACTATAGAACAAAGAGTGGCAAGATCCTAAGCTTGGTGATGCCGAAGGCACCCCAAGGTAAAATTCAAGGACAACCAAAAGCCTAAGCTTGGGGATGCCCCGGGAAGGCATCCCCTCTTTCGTCTTCATCTATCGGTAACTATACTCGAGACTATATTTTTATTCACCACATGATATGTGTTTTACTTGGAGCGTCATGTATGATTTGAGTCTGTGCTTGTTAGTTTGCCACAATTATCCTTGCTGGACACAGCTTTTTGAGGGAGATAAATATGGCCTAGGAATTGTTAGAACACTCTATCTGCTTCACTTATATCTTTTGAGCTAAATAGTTTTTGCTCTAGTGCTTCACTTATATGTTTTAGAGCACAGTGGTGGTTTTATTTTGTAGAAATTGTTGATCTCTCATGCTTCACTTATATCCTTTTGAGATTCTATTAGAACATCATGGTAATGTGCTTTGGCTATAAAACTAGCCTTAACATGATAGGCATCCAAGATGAATGTAGTAAAAACTTTCATACAAAGTGCATTGAATATGGTGAGAAGTTTGATACTTGATAATTGTTTTGAGATATGAGGATAGTGATATTAGAGTCATGCTAGTGGAGTTATTATGAAATTGAGAAATACTTGTGTTAAAGTTAGTGATTCCCGTAGCATGCACGTATGGTGAACCGCTATGTGACGAAGTTAGAGCATGAGGTATTTGTAGAGTGTCATCCTTTGTGTGGAGGTCGGGGGTGAGCGATGGTTAACTCCTACCAACCTCCCCCCTAGGAGCATGCGTTGATTGCTTTGTTTTGATGACTCGTAAATTTTTGCAATAAGTATATGAGTTCTTATGACTAATGTTGAGTCCATGGATTATACGCACTCTCACCCTTCCGCCATTGCTAGCCTCTCTTGTACCGCGCAACTTTCGCCGGTACCATACACCCACTATATACCTTCCTCAAAACAGCCACCATATATCTTCCTCAAAACAGCCACCATACCTACCTATCATGGCATTTCCATAGACATTCCAAGATATATTGCCATGCAACTTTCCATCGTTCCGTTCATATGAAACCCTTCATATTGTCATATTGTCATGCATGATCATGTAGTTGACATCGTATTTGTGGCAAAGCCGCCATGCATAATGTTTCATACATGTCACTCTTGATTCATTGCACATCCCGGTACACCATCGGAGGCATTCATATAGAGTCATACATTGTTCTAGTATCGAGTTGTAATATCGAGTTGTAATTCAATAGAAGTGTGATGATCATCATTATTAGAGCATTGTCCTAGATTAAAAAGAAAAAGAAAAGAAAAAGGAAAGGAAAGGCCAAGAAAAAGAAAGGCCCAAAAAAAGGGACAATGCTACTATCTTTTCCCACACTTGTGCTTCAAAGTAGCACCATGTTCTTCACGATAGAGAGTCTCATGTTTAGTTACTTTCATATACTAGTGGGAATTTTCATTATAGAACTTGGCTTGTATATTCCAACGATGCGCTTCCTCAAATTCCCTAGGTCTTCGTGAGCAAGCAAGTTGGATGCACACCCACTTAGTTTCTTTTGTTGAGCTTTCATACATTTTTAGCTCTAGTGCATCTGTTGCATGGCAATCCCTACTCACTCACGTTGATATCTATTGATGGGCATCTCCATAGCCCGTTGATACGCATATGTCAATTGGAGAATACTTATGATTCCTCGGAAAGAGGGGATGAGGTCCGTGAGAACGTTCACAAAATCAGAGAAAATGAGAGAGAGAGGGCGCACTCCTATCCTTTTTCCACACGTGTGCTTCAAAGTAGCACCATCTATTTCATATAGAGAGTCTCCATGATTTTCAGTTTCGTATACTAGTGGGATTTTTATATTATTAGAACTTGACTTGCATAATTCGATGACAAGCTTCCTCAAATGCTCGAGGTATTCATGAGTAAGTAAGTTGGATGCACACCCACTTTGTTTCATATAGAGAGATTTCATACACTTACATCTCTAGTGCATCTGTTGCATGGAAATCCCTATTCCTCGCATTGACATAGATTGTATGGCCTCTCCATTGCCTAGCAATGAAGCCTCATTGATGTGAGACTTTCTTATTCCTTTTTGTCCTCCCTTATGAACCCCCATCATCATTCTCTTTGTCACCCAAAGTGATAAGTCCTTGGCTCACGCTCAAGTATTACGCGAGGGTTGAAAAAGTTGAAGTGAGAAAAAATATGATTCAATTGTTTGGTTTGACACCGGGTTGTTCATGATAGATGCCTCTAGTGAACCTATGGCCCCGGGGTCCATTTTAATACTGAGAATCCTACAATTTCTTCATGTGTTTTCCTTTACTTTATTATATTATTTTGTCAAGGGGAGTAATTAACCCCTTGTCTTTGTTGGGTGCAAGCAATTGTTGTGTCTATGTGCAGGTATTGTTCACATTGCTAGTGTGGTGTCTCCTTCTATTTCGACGGCCTTGGTTCTTAACCAAGGGAAATACTATCTGCTAGTATACTACTTCATCCTTCCTCTTCGGGGAAACCCAACAACTACCACAAGTAGCATCTCCTCAACACTCAAACACTCTCTCATAGGTTTTGGCTATGTGCACTACAAAAAAGACACATCCGTGACATTATGGGCTAAACGAATGTTTTTTTGTCATGGTTATGAAACTTCTATGACGATAATTGTGACAAAAACACTTATCATCATAGATGTGGTGGGCTCCTACTTCTATGAGAAAAAATCATGACAGAAAATGGGCTTTTCATCATGGGTGGGCCGGAGACGCACTTGCATGACATTATTTGGGTCGTCCATGAAGGAAAAAATCATGGTAGAAGCGAGGGTGAGGAAAAATTTAGGGAGTTCCCGGTTACGATGGGTGGTCAGGGTCAAGCGAGGCACTATGGTTTGCGTGTTTCTCTTGTATACGTATGTGCATGTGTGCGAGGTGTTGGGCTCTAACTAAACCCAAGCGAGGTGTTCTCTTACTAAACTAGAGTGATTGCACTAGCTATATTATTGAACTCGAGCGATCGATCCCTTGGTTGTTAACTGAACCCAAGCGATTACTTCGCCGCCGACTGAACTCGAGCAATTCCTTCGTTGCTATTGCTAAATGAAAGTAAGCGATCAATCACTATTGATGCTTACTGAAGTTGATAGAGCCCCCGTGCGAGACATAGCCAGACGACCGGGGTTGGGTTGCCTCTCCATGAACAGTGATTTTTGCTACCGCGCATGTGATACGTAGAATGGTTTGAGACATGGTGAGTCGAGCCGGTTGGTTGGCTGTGGATGAACAGTTCCCGGTGAGGGTTGGATGAACAGGACCCCGTGGTAGTAGGTCGTTGCCGCTGGATGAACAGGACCCCGTGGAGGCTGGATGAATAGTAGTCGTTGGGGCTGGATGAATAGTAGCCCATGTATGAACATTAGCTGGTGGAGGTAGGAGGAAGTCGCGGTGGATGGACGGTAGAGGTGGAGGCTGGAGGAAGTCGATGGTGGATGAACAATAGCCCATGGAGGCTAGGGCGAGGCAGTAGACGGTGGATAAACAGTAGCCCGTGGAGTCTCGTTTTGCGATACACCACACCCCTCCCGATGAACAGGACCCCATTTCGACCGTAGGCGCTCCAACATAAGTCTGTTTCCTTTGTTTTGTGGTACTTTAGACCCCACCCGATCAACATGACCCCGTTTCGACCGTAGGCACTCGAAAAGAAGTCTGTTTCCTCCGTTTTGTGGTATGCCAGATCCTTCCTGATGAGCATGACCCCATTTTGACCATACGCGGTCGAACAGAAGGTCATTTTCCTCTGTTTTGCAGTACGCCAAACCCCGTTTCGGATGTTCCATCCAAGCCACTGTCTCCTGATGAACAGGACGCACTTCGTTGCCTCCCGATGAAAATGATGATGTTTCTCCGTTCTGACCCAGCGGGTTGGCTCCCGATGAACAGGACACCGTTGATGTACGCGTTCGAGACCATGCCCGTATGTACGTACATGACCGCATTTACTTTCTTGCAGCATGTATGTACGTACGTGTACATGATATAGACGGGACTGCGTGACATCCTACATCGGTGGCTCTACCAAGACACGTGTGGCTCCTTACTCAGCCACGGTTCATCGCTGCAGACAGACCGATCTACCAGTATGTACGTACACGTTCGCGACCAGACAAATAACGCTACGTATGCTTCGACCTGGTGTGTCCCGGCTGTCATTGTTCATCAACTTTTTTTGCACGTAATAAGGAGGCACTTCCTTGCGTGCGAAGATAAACCGGTGGGTCCCAGCTGTCAGGGGTGAATGTTTTTTTGCGAAATACAGAGGCCCTTCCAGTGGGTACGAGCTGTCAGGTGGAGGAATCATTATTTTGCGCGTAATAAGGAGGCACTTGCATGCGGCCATGGACCCAGTTGTCAGCCTCTCCACGTACAGTCCTTGTCTGATGGCTATCGTTCCTTGATCGCGTTAACGATGTCGTACCGAGAGCACCAAGGTGGTGGATGGTTGTGCGACCTAGGAAGGGAATGACCCAGATCCAGGGAAGACGCGGTAGTGGATTCCCACGCGGGGGGGATTACGAGGGTGGACTAGTTCAGTTGCATTTTAAGGCTACCGTCGTCGGAGAATAACAGGGGGTGTGGTTGAGTAGAGGGAAGGCTTGGCCAGTGGTGGGAGTAGGGTGGGGAGATGAGGCATGTGCGGCAGCACAGCCGGCCATGGGAGGTACGAGCAAGCGGTCCTGTCGGTGCTGGTTTGGGCGGCTGGTGCAAGAAGATCAGATATTGAAGAAGTAGCACGGCCGTTTAACGTCCAACGGTCACTGCTGCTAGAATGGTTTGTTGAGTAAGTTGGCAAAGCCCTGCATACGGGTCAACTTAGTAGGCCCACGGGTCAGCCTCTGGATCCGATGAATCCTAGTTGTCATGGGGAGGAATCATTTTTTCGCGTAATAAGGAGGCAAATCCTTCCTTGCGAATGTTGGGAAACGTTGCATGGAAAACAAAAAAAATCCTATGCTCACGCAAGATCTATCTAGGAGATGCATAGCAATGAGAGGGGGAGAGTCTGTCTACGTACCCTCGTAGACCGAAAGCGGAAGCGTTTGACAACGCAGTTAATGTAGTCGAACTTCTTCTAGCTCCGACCGATCAAGCACCGAACGTACGGCACCTCCGAGTTCTGCACACATTCAGCTCGATAACGTCCCTCGTTCTCTTGATCCAGCAAGATGTCCAGGAAGTAGATGAGTTCCGTTATACGATGTGGTGACGATGGTGGTGAAGTGATCCATGCAGGGCTTCGCCTAAGCACCGCGAGAATATGACCGGGGTGTAAACTATGAAGGGGGGCGCCGCACATGGCTAAACAATTGATATTGTGTGTTCTAGGGTGCCCCTCCCCCCACACATATATATAGGTGGGAGGGAGAGGGAGGCAGCCAGGGTGCGCCCCAAGTAGGATCTGAATCCTACTTGGAGTTTCCCAAGTGGCGCCCCTCCTTCCATAAATCATTGGAGGGAAGAGGGAAGAGAGAAGGAAGGGGGGGCCGAACCCCCTCTTCTCCTTCTCCTATTCAGCCTCCTACCTTAGGGGGCGCATCACCCCTTGTGGGCCGGTGTGCTCCCCTCTCATGGCTCATATGGACCATATATTTCCCCCGAGGGTTCCGGTAACCCCCCGGTACTTCGACAATTACCCGATACACTTCGGAATACTTCCGGTGTCCGAATATTATATTCCTATGTATCAATCTTTACCTCTCGACCATTTCGAGAACCCTCATCATGTCCATGGTCTCATCCGGGACTTCGAACAACATTCTGTCAACAAATCACATAACTCATATAATACAATATCATCAACGTTAAGCATGCGGACCCTACGGGTTCGAGAACTATGTAGACATGACCGAGACACTTCTCCGGTCAATAACCAATAGCGGAACCTGGATGCTCATATTGGCTCCTACATATTCTACGAAGATCTTTATCGGTTGAACTGTTATGACAACATACGTTATTCCTTTTGTCCATCGGTATGTTACTTGCCCGAGATTCGACCGCCGGTATCTTAATACCTAGTTAAATAACGTTACCGGCAAGTCTCTTTACTCGTTCCATAATACATCATCTCGAGCCTAACTCATTAGTCATTTGCTTGTAGGGCTTATTATGATGTGCATTACCAAGAGGGCCCAGAGATACCTCTCCGATACTCGGAGTGACAAATCCTAATCTTGATCTATGCCAACTCAACAACCACCTTCGGAGATACCTTTAGAGCATCTCAATAGTATTTGTCTATGTATTCACACATGTATTAAGGTTTCCAATCAATACAATTCTAGCATGAATAATAAAACTTTATCATGATTAAGGAAATAAAATAATAAAAAATTTATTATTGCCTCTAGGGCATTTTTCCATCAGCGAAGATATAGTTGGTGGACTGCAGATGTCAGGGGGAGGAATCATTTTGGCCGCATAATAAGGAGGCAGTTGCTTGAGTGCTGCCATGGACCATGTGGGTCCCTACTGTCAGCCTCTCCTTGGGTCCCTCAAGTGCTAGTTTAGGCGGCTGGAGTAGGAAGATCAGAGATTGAAAAAGCATGACGGTTGTTGGATGGACATCCAACAGTCACTGCTGCTAGATCATGTGTTGACTATAACTTGACAAAGCCTTGCGTAGACAAGTCAGCCTCGAAATCTGTGGCGTGTATAGCCCATTTGCTATTATTTTTATAATTCATAATTATTACAGCCCATTTTCCATTTTTACAATTGCTACCCATTTTCTGGTTAGGACCATGGTTAAAAATTTGAACTACAAAATATGCGATATCTTAAAAAATTCACATATTTTTGCTGGGGCACAAAGTATAATTCATCCCAAAATTAGGACCAAATTAAAACTAGTTTAAATATAAATTAATATTATGTTAAAATCCAATGAAATATAAAATCTCAGTGAAGAACAAAATCAATAAAAGAAACTAATTGCCTATTTGCTATATATATTTTTGAACTTGCAGCCCATTTCATATTATTTTTAAGATTTATTGCCCATATTCTGGCCATGTCGGAATGCAGCCCTCCTCGTCTTGAAAGATTTGCAGCCCAATAAGTCAAAGAGAAAAATGGGCCTAAGTTGGGTATTCTTCAAAAGAAATGGTGAGCTACCTATTTTGCAAAAAAGAATGTTGGGCCGATCATGTTGTTAGACAGGCCACAAAAATCGCACAACCCAGTTTATACCCTGCTCCATCCGAACAAATCCTCAAAAAAATCTCCATCTGAACAACAAAAAAATACTAATAGAGCTGCTATATCCGAGGTGTCAGCCACTCCTTGTGCAATTCCGTCATTAATTGACTATACATTGACAATGATGTGGGTCTGAGATATCAACATGGTGGATTGGAGTAAAAAATCAAGGGGTGAATCTGAGTAGTAAAGAGACACTTGCTTGCATTCGGGAGTGGACCTGGTGGGTCCCTACTGCCATACTCACAACTATAGTCCTCTCCCAATTCACTATGTTGACAAGACCGGACGGCGGCGCCGCTGCGAGCGCACCAAGGCGGAGGATGACGATGAGGCCTCTGACGTGAATGAATAGGAGCGGGGGAAGATGCGGAAGTGTGGCCATAGGCAGAGGGGAGTACGAGGGTTCACTAGTTCTAGTGCGGGGTGGGCTGTGGCGCAGCAACCAGCCATGGAAAGTGGGAACAGGCGCTCCCACCGGCGCAAGTTTGGTTTTGGCGGCTCGATCTGTCAGACCCAAAAACTCATTATGCTAGATTATAAGAATTAATTTCATATGGCTACAACTTATTGTAAAATGAATCATAGCACCTATTTCTTCTTGAGGTGTGAAGCCGAGCACATTCAGAAGCCCTGGGATAAAGTGGTGTCGCCAATGTGTTGGGCTGGGTTGGGCATTCTTATCAAAAAAATAATAATAGGCCAGAATTATCTATCATAGGAAAAAAAACTCATTTTCTCAAAAACATGTGGTACTTGGGATTCGAACAGGATACTTGCATAGCACAATCCCTAAAACAAACAAATGCTACGGAAAATATATGATGTTTACTACAATTGGCCGCTAATTTTTTTTTAGATGTTTACCATGTTGACTAAGATTTGCATAGGCTTCAACCTGGTGGGGACCCGATAACAGTCTGCTGGTTGCAGGAAGAAAATGGTGCGACAAAAAAGAGTGTTCCCTATCTTTTCCTAAGAATAATACCGATTGAATGTAATGACACTCTCATAGGAAATAATATCCTCCTGTTAAAATTTACTTTTCAAATTGATTATTTAAAGAACCTGTGCATGAGCATTTGCATTTATTTATTTATTTATATTTAGTGGACCATGAGCATGTACTTGGGTCGGATACATGCGAGAGGCTGAGAGCCTCCCTTCTAGTTAATTATGGGCTCCTCTACTGGGAAATATTACAACTTGATGTAACAACTCATAATGACGGAATGGTGGAAGTTGCATGGCAATATATCTCAGAACGGCTATGGAAATGTCATAATAGGTAGGTATGGTGGTTGTTTTGGGGAAGGATATGAGGATGGTTTAATGCACCGGCAAAAGTTGCGTGGTACTAGAGTGGCTAGCAAAGGTGGAAGGGTGAGAGTGCGTATAATCAATGGATTCGTCATTACTCATAAAGAACCCACATACTTATTGCAAAAAAATTATTAGCCCTTGAAGCAAAGTACTACTACGCATGCTCTTAGGGTGGAGGTTGGTAGGAGCTAACCATCGCGCGCGCTTGACTTTCACGCAAAGGAAGACAATCAAGGATTAATTGTGCTCCAACTTCATCACATAACAGGAAGACCATACGTGCATGCTATGGGTATCACAAACCTTAACACAAGTATTCTTACTAATCCACAATTTACTACTAACATGACTCTAATATCACCATCTTTATATCTCAAAACTATTGCGAGGAATCAAACTTCTCATATATGTAATGATCTTCATGAAAGTTTTTATATCCCTCTTGAATACCCATCATATTAGGACTAAATTCATAACCCAAGCAAATTGACATACTATTTATAATACTCCCAAAATAATATAAGTGAAGCATGAGAGTTCATCAATTTCTTTAAAATATAACCACCATCGTGCTCTAAAAGATATAAGTGAAGCACTAGAGCAACCACCTAGCTTAAAAGATATAAGTGAAGCTCAAAGATAAAAAATTCATGATAAATTTGTGTCCCTCTCAAAAGGTGTGTAAAGCAAGGATGATTGTGGCAAACCAAAAATAAAATAAAGCAAAGACTCATATAATACACGACACCCCAAGCAAAACACATATCATGTAGGGAATAAAACTATAGCCTCGAGTAATTTACCGATGGATTGTAGACAAAAGAGGGGATGCTATCCGGGGCATCCACAAGCTTAGACACTTGGTTTTCCTTTAATATTAACTTGGGGTGCCTTGGGCATCCCCAAGCTTATTCTCTTGCCACTCCTTATTCCTTAGCCCATCGAAACTTTACCAAAAACTTGAAAACTTCACAACACAAAACTCGACAGAAAAAACTCGTAAGATCCATTAGTATAATAAAACCAACCTTTACTTTTAGGTAATTTTATAAACTCATTGCAATTGTATATGTATACTATATCTACTGTATTCTAACTTCACCATGGCTTATACCCCTCGATATAGTCCATAAATTCATCAAAATAAGCATCGAACACAAGGAAAATAGAATCTGTCAAAAACAGAACAATCTGTAAAGACGCCATTTATAGTCATACTTATGTAACTCCGGAAATTCTATAAAATTAGGACAACGTGCGAAATTTGTACATACATTAAGTGTAAAAATTTCAGAAATTGATCACTCTCCAGCACTCGCAGAGAATTCTGCTACTGGACGCAAAAGTTTTTGTTTTCTCACATAATCAAATCAACAATCTTCCAAATCATCCCAAAGGTCTTACTTGGCACAAACACTAATTTAAACACAAGAAAAACATCATAAAAGAAGTATAATGGTATATTGATTGAAAAACATAAGAAAAACAAGGAAAAACAAAAAATCATTGGGTTGGCTCCCAACACGCGTTATCGTTTTACGCCCCTAGCTAGGCATAATGCATAGATCTAGGTATTGTCATCTTTGGTATTCAATCCATAAGTGGCCCTAATAATAGATTCATATGGTAACTTAATTTTATTTTTTGGAAATTTTTCCATTCCCTTCCTTAATGAAAATTTAAATCTAGTGTTTCCTTCTTTCATATCAATAATTGCACCAATCATTGTAAGGAAAGGTCTACCAAGAATTATAGGGCATGTAGGATTGCAATCAATATCAAGCACAATGAAATCTATGCGCACATAATTCCTATTTGCAATAATAAGAAGATCATTAATTCTTCCCATATGTTTCTTAATAGGGGAATCCGCTAAGTGCAAATTTAAAGAACAATCGTCAAGTTTATGGAAGCATAGCGCATCACATAAAGATTATGGAATAGTGGAAACGCTAGCACCCAAATCACATAAAGCATTGCACTCATAATCTTTAATCTTAATCTTAATAGTAGGTTCCCATTCCTCATATAACTTTCTAGGCATTGAAACTTCCAACTCAAGTTCTCTTCAAAAGATTTCATCATAGCATGAACGATATGTTTAGTGAAAGCCTTATTTTGATCATAAGCATGAGGGAAATTAAGCATGGATTGCAACAAGGAAATACACACAATCAAATAACAATTATCATAATTAAAATCCTTGTAATCCAAAAGAGTGGGCACATCACTATTTAAAGTTTTGACCTCGCCAAACCCACTTTCATCAATTCTTTTCATAAGGATCATTACCCTCCAAATTATTGGGACGCATTCTAGCTAAAGTTGACTCCGCTCCAGTCCATTTTTCATCAAATTTTATATTATCAAACAAAGATTCAATAGGGGTCACATCGATCACTTTAAGATCTTCATCATGATTCAAGGGTTCAGTTTTAGCGGCCATCTTATTCACTGATGTAGTTTACTTATCAGAAATTTTCTCTATTAAACTTTCAATATGACCAAGTTGATATTGAAGATCAATAACTTCTTTATTAAAATCATCAAGCTGTTTATTGATATACTATATCATAGTAGATTGTTGTTTAAGTTCATTCATGAAGAAACTATTATGGTCAAATTGCAAAGACATGAAGCTTTTAGCATTATTTTCAATCTCTTCCAACTTCCTATGATAAGGATCAAAAAAATAGATTGAGACATGGAGACAAAGAAATCTAGCACACAAGCACACAAAAAGCAAACGAGAAGGCAAACGGAGTGAAGGGAAATAAAAAGGCAAATGTTTTTGTATTATTCTGAAAACGTTTTAGAAGTGGGGGAGAGGAAAACAAGAGGGAAATGGAAAATAAAGTAAATGCAAGAGATCAGAGTTTATGATAGGTACTTGGTAGGCTTGATGTAGATTCTCCCCGGTAACGGCATCAGAAATTCTTCCTGCTACTTCTTGAGCTTGCGTTGGTTTTTCCCTTGAAGAGTAAAGGGTGATGCAAAAAAGTAGAGATAAGTATTTCCCTCAGTTGAGAACCAAGGTATCAATCCAGTAGGAGGAACACACAAGTCCCAATAGTTGCACCTGCACAAACAAACAAATACTTGCACCCAACGCGATAAAGGGGTTGTCAATCCCTTCATCGTTACTTGCAAGGATGAGATTGAATAGTGATAGGTATTAAAGATAAGTAAAGTGCAAAATAAAATAAAGTTAAATAAATTGCACCGAGGTATTTTTGTGTTTTTTATTTTATAGATCGAAAGTAAGATGATAAAAGATAGACCTCGGGGCCATAGTTTTCACTAGAGACTTCTCTCTCGAATGAAAGCATACAGTGGGTAAACAGATTATTGTGGAGTAATTGATAGAAAAGTGCATAGTTATGACGATATCCAAGGCAATGGTCATGTATGTAGGCATCATGTCTGAGACAAGTAGACCGAATCCTACCTGCATCTACTACTATTACTCCACACATTAACCGCTATCGAACATGCATCTAGTGTACTAAGTTAATAAGAACAGAGTAACGCCTTAAGCAAGATGACATGATATAGAAGGATGTACTCATTGAAAGTCTTATAAAGCGTCTTGATCTATCTCTATAGATCTTGATGCCCAATATGTAAGTAGCTTCACCAAGGTCTTTCATTGAAAAACTCTTTTTAAACAATCCTTTATGCTTTCCACAAAATTCTACATCATTTCCGATCAACAATGTGTCACTCACATCAGTCACATATACTTATCAGAAATGTTGTAGTGCTCCCACTCACTTTCTTGTAAATACAAGCTTCATCGTAAGTCTGTATAAAACCATATGCTTTGATCAACTCATCAAAGCGTATATTCCAACTCTGAGATGCTTGCACCAGTTCATAGTTGGATCGCTTGAGCTTGCACACTTTGCTAGCACCTTTAGGACTGACAAAACCTTCTGGTTGCATCATATACAATTCCTCTTTAAGAAATCCATTCACAAATGCAGTTTTAACGTCCATTTGCCAGATTATATAATCATAAAATGCGACAATTGGTAACATGATTCAGACAGAATTAAGCATCGCTACGGGTGAGAAAGTCTCATCGTAGTCAACTCCTTGAACTTGTCGAAAACCTTTTGCGAAAAGTCGAGCTTTGTAGACAGTAACATTACCATCAGCGTCAGTCTTCTTCTTGAAGATCCATTTATTCTCTATAGCTCGCCGATCATCGGGCAAGTCCACCAAAGTCCACACTTTGTTCCCATACATGGATCCTATCTCAGATTTCATGGCCTCAAGCCATTTATCAGAATCTGGGCTCATCATAGCTTCTTCATAGTTTGTAGGTTTTTCATGGTCTAGTAACATGACTTCCAGAATGGGATTACCGTACCACTCTGGTGCAGATTGTGCTTTGTTTGACCTACGCAGTTTGGTAGTAACTTGATCTGAAGTTTCATGATCATCATCATTAGCTTCCTCTCTAGTTGGGTAGGCATCACGGGAACGGTTTTCTGTGATGAGCTACTTTCCAATTCGAGAGAAGGTATAATTACCTCATCAAGTTCTGCTTTCCTCCCACTCACTTCTTTCGAGAGAAACTCCTTCTCTAGAAATGTTTCATTCTTGGCAACAAATATCTTGCCTTCGGATCTGTGGTAGAAGGTGTGCCCAATTGTTTCCTTAGGGTATCCTATAAAGACGTACTTCTCTAATTTGGGTTTGAGCTTATTAGGCTGAAGCCTTTTGACATACGTGTCGCAACCCCAAACTTTAAGAAACAGCAGCTTTGGTTTCTTGCCAAACCATAGTTCATACGATGACGTCTCAACGGATTTAGACGGTGCCCTATTTAACGTGAATGAAGTTGTCTCTAATGCATAACCCCAAAATGATAAAGGCAAATCGTTAAGAGACATCATAGAATGCACCATATCCAATAGAGTACGGTTACGACGTTCGGACAAACCATTACGCTGTGGTGTTCCAGGTGGCGTGAGTTGTGAAACTATTCCACATTGTTTCAAATGAATACCAAACTCATAACTCAAATATTTGCCTCCGCGATTGGATCGTAGAGACTTTATTTTCTTGTTATGATGATTCTTTACTTCACTCTGAAATTCTTTGAACTTTTGACATGTTTCAGACTTATGTTTCATTAAGTAGATGTACCCATATCTACTCAAATCATCTGTGAAGGTGAGAAAATAACGATACCCGCTGCGTGCTTCAACGCTCATCGGACCGCATACATCAGTATGTATTATTTCCAATAAGTCATTAGCTCGTTCCATTGTTCTGGAGAATGGAGTTTTAGTCATCTTACCCATGAGGCATGGTTCACAAGTATGAAATGATTCATAATCAAGTGATTCCAAGAAGTTCATGAGCATGGAGTTTCCTCATGCACTTTACACCAATATGACCTAAACAGCAGTGCCACAAGTATGTTGCACTATCATTATCAACTCTACATATTTTGGCTTCAATGTTATGAATATGTGTATTGCAACGATCGAGATTCAATAAACCATTCACCTTGGGTGTATGACCATAGAAGGTTTTATTCATGTAAACAGAATAAAAATTATTCTCTGACTTAAATGAATAATCGTAATGCAATAAACATGATCCAATCTTGTTCATGCTCAACACAAACACCAAATAACAATTATGTAGGTTTAACACTAATCCCGAAAGTATAGGGAGTGTGCGATGATGATCATATCAATCTTGGAACTACTTCCAACACATATCGTTACCTCACCTCAACTAGTCTCCGTTTATTCTGCAACTCTTATTTTGAGTTACTAATCTTTAGAAATCGAATAGGTATCAAATACCCAGGGGCTACTATGAGCACTAGTAAGGTACACATCAATAACATGTATATCAAATGTACCTTTGTTCACTTTGCCATCCTTCTTATCCGCCATATATTTGGGTTAGTTCTGCTTCCAGTGACCATTTCCTTTGCAGTAGAAGCACTCAATTTCAGGCTTGGGTCTAGCTTTGGGCTTCTTCTCGAGAGTGACAACTTGCTTGACATTTTTCTTGAAGTTCCCTTTCTTTCCCTTGCCCCTTTTCTTGAAACTAGTGGTCTTGTTAACCATCAACACTTGATGCGCTTTCTTGATTTCTACCTTCGCCGATTTCAGCATCGCGAAGAGCTCGGGAATCGTTTTTGTCACCCCTTACATATTATAGTTCATCATGAAGTTCTAGTAGCTTGGTGATAGTGACTAGAGAATTATGTTAATCACTATCTTATCTGGAAGATTAACTCCCACTTGATTCAAGTGATTGTAGTACCCAGACATTCTGAGCACATGCTCACTAGCTGAGCTATTCTCCTCCATCTTGTAGGCAAAGTACTTGTCATATGTATCATACCTCTCGACATGGGCATGAGTCTGAAGTACCAATTTCATCTCTTGGAATATGTCATATGCTCTGTGGCATTCAGAACGTTTTTGAAGTCCCAGTTCTAAGCCGTCAAGCATGGCGCACTAAACTATTAAGTAGTCATCATATCGAGCTTTGCCAAACGTTCATAACGTGTGCATCTGCTCCTGGAATAGGTCTATCACCTAGCGGTGCATCAAGGACATAATACTTTTATGCAGCAATAAGGATAATCCACATATCATGGACCCAGTCCGCATCATTGCTACTAACATCTTTCAACTTAGTTTTCTCTAGGAACATATCAAAAATAGGGGAGCTAAATCTTGAGCTATTGATCTACAACATAGATATGCAAATACTATCAGGACTAAGTTCATGATAAATTAAGTTCAATCAATCAAATTACTTAAGAACTCCCACTTAGATAGATATCCCTCAAGTCATCTAAATGATACATGATCCAAATCAACTAACACTACAAGAAATATGTCAACTTGTGACCTTAAATATTGGTCACTGAAAGGTCATTTTTTTCATTTGTGACCTTTTTTTGACCAAAAACAGATGGTCAAAAGCTGAGGGTCGTAAACTGAAATTAACGACCTTCTCTGTGAGAAGGTCGTAGACGTTTACGACCAAAATACTATTGTTTTGTTTTGGTCACTAGCAACCTCCACAGGCCACGTAGGCATCTGACGTGGCAATCTGATGTGGCACAAGAATCAGCCCGGTCCAATTCGATTTTCTATATGGGCCTAGCCCAACAATTCAGCCTTTTTAATGTTTTTCCCTGTGCTTTTATTAGCTACATGGGTTTGACCTAGTAATTCGGCCCATGTATTATTTTTTAGGCAAGCCCTTTTAATATAAGTATTTTATGTTAATTTCGGTTAGCTACATGGGCATGGCCTACAATTTGGCCTTTTTATTCTCTAGCGCACAACATTTTGCAGTCAATTTATTTTTTATTTCCAGCTTTTTTTCCAGCTCCAGTTTACAGATGGGTCCCAATGGTCAGAGTCATGTTCTTCAAATTTTGATATTCCAGTAAATAAAAACAAATATTTGAATCGGAACTAACTGAAAACACAAGTAATACTTCAACAGATCAAAAAACCAAATTTGGCACATTACAGTCAAACATAGTTCACACCACGTTTATAATCGAACATACTTCACATCAGGTTTACAGCCACCAAGAACACAACTAAATATCAAAATATAACTATATATCAAAGTATAACTAGCTCCAATGAGCTAGAACTCAATGCTTCTTCACTTCTTGGAGCCCACGACGAAACACGAATGAAGTACAGCATCTGCAAGTTATCAAACAATATGGTTAGGAGCAAAATAAATGCAAATCTAAAAGCACGTTAACTTGTAGGCAGTGTGTGTGCATAAATAAAGAAAAACAAGCAAAATGAGGCATAGAAATCAGTGGATACAAGTAGTAACTATCAGCAGCAAGTAAATACTACTCCAATCACATCAGGTTTACAATCCTATAAATGAGACATTTTTATCATTGAAGCATAGAAGGACAAAGTATTGATTAGGCGAAGGAAAACAGCAGTTTAAATCAGCTAATGTATATTCTGTTTAATATAATATAGAATATCTTTAGATTAAATATTGCACATAAAAAACAGCTACAGGAGCTCTTATATCAGATCTGCTCATTTCAAAAAATATGATAACCAGAGTCATAGAATGAATAAACATATGTGTAGATATAGTGAATAGATAAGATAGAAGTACTGTACTACTGATCATGCAATTCTAACACATGAAGTGCATCATTTTAAATAAGATACTAGCTATCTTCGGGCTAGTAATGCAAGCAGTCCAACATTAACAACCGTATTTCTAAAAAAATGAAAACAATCTTGCAATCTTGATATAAGAATTCTATCTTCAGCAGTATCACAGATTTTGCTACTTCATCTCATGTTGAAATCAACAATAGTTACAAAAACAAGAGTACAATCAATCTACAATCTTGATATAAGAATCCTAAGTACTCCAAATAAGAGTATATAAACAGGAGTATGCAAAGAGTATATAAACAGTGAGCAAGTATCTATGCAAAGAGTATATAAAACAGAGCTAAACTCCAATTAATAGCATGCCAGCAGCAAATGCATAGGTTTAGGTCCAGTAAACTGTAAACGTCATCTAAACCATAGCTCGGTGGAGAAACACTCATAGCCCATGGAACGAGAAGGCCGCTCTTTCCTCCCAAGAACTTATCCACCAGCGGGTTCATCACTTGAGTAAAGATATCAATCTGCACGGAATTGGAAGGAGAGATTAATACATGCTACCAGCAAATGCATAGGTTCAGGGCCAGTAAATGTCATCTAAATCATAGTCCGGTACAGAAATATTTTGAAATCAATAGCATTGTAACACTAAGACAGTAATGCATCACCTAAAAAAACTAAGATAATAATGCAGTGAACAAATGTACTTTTATACTGGTTGAGATGCCGACAACTGGTTGACTAGAAACAAGAATTTTCAAACCGACTTGCCAATTGTGAATTGGTTTTTCAGTATTGCTAAGAATTAGTTCAAGAATTTTAATATGCCTCAACGTATAAAAACTGCATAAATGTCTACTTGAATAATAGGAACAAGAAAATAGAGATACAAAAAACCATAATTGTGAAGATTTGGATTTCTGCGAGACCATACGACGCAAGAGTTTGGCATTTCATGCATCACGATGGTACACACAAAAATAAATGCTTGGATTTTGTAGGAGCGAAGATATAGCCAGGGTGTGTGCATTGGACTTCTAAAGGCTGAAATGAAAAGATATATGAGACTGTATTAAGATTACACAGAAGAAAATTTCATTTTATGCGTCTTTCAGCCTTTGTGTGGGTTATGAACATAGTTGGGCGGTACATAAATAAATATAAATGGGTGGATTGGAAAAATTTACATCACATCATGGAGTGAAAAGAAAATGAACTGTAAGAAGACATCCGACGATGAAAAATTCTCTCCAAAATAGAGTGCAATCGAATCCTTAGGAAAAATGCCAAACGAAACCCATAGGATTCACACCTAACTATTTTACCGTAGTTTATCTGCACAAATAGCCCAGTCTCTATAGTAAGGTAAACAATCATAATAGCAAGGACAATAAGTTCCTTATACTTGGCAGAACTGTGAGGTGAAAGCACGGATCTGAGAAAAGAAGATTGATGCTGCTTTTTCTTAAACTAGCATAACAAGGATTATATGAATCGACAGTCTTTAGTAATAGAACTGTACTCATGACATGTAACAGAGCTTTCGTCGTACCATACAAGAAACAAAACTTCACCGCTGAAAATACATACAAAAGCTGTGCAAAGTTTACACGAGTTAAACATCTCTAGCTAACTATAGTAACAAAAAGTCTAGTTCAAACACGGTAACAGCTCCTTACTGCTGTGCTGGGGATGCTCACAAGATCCATCCTCCCAGCAGAATCCGGCTGAGATCGTGGCACAGTCATCTGTAGCCGGTCGAAGGCCTCGGTTTACGAAATGCGCGGGTGCAATGCAAAATGCAGGTCGAAATGGAGCCGGTCCGTCGGTGTTTTGGTGCTTTTCTTGGGGTAGAGCAGCTTGTTGTAAGCGAGGCATCAAAATTGCTGCTTCTGTGGGTTGTAATCGGGAGGGGATAAGGGTTTGGGGGTTAGTTATACATGCGAGGAGTCGGGCGGCAGCACAGGAGAGAAGCCGTCGAAGACCTCGGTGGCGGTGCGACCGCGCCGGTAGTCGACGAGCTTGGCCTGTGGGACGGTGAGCGCGACGGAGCCGATGCTGGTGGCGACGAGGAAGACCCCCAGCAGCTGCTGCTTCTTGGGCGGCGGCGCCGGCGGCTCCTTGGCCTTGGCACGGCAGGCCTGCAGCCGCGCTCCCGCTCCGGCGCCGGGAGGGCCCGGATGCGGAGGTACACCTTGAGGCGCTCCTCCCCGCCGCCGGCTGCGACGAGGTCGAGGAGGAGAGCAGCGTGGCGGCGAGAGGAGCGGGAGGATGCGGGTGGGGAGGGAAATGGCGGCATTGGGTGGGATGGGCGGAGGAGGCGGGAGAGCAAGGCGGCGACCGCGGGGGGTGGGGGTCGGAGGGCTATGTATCTCACAGTTGTGGATCTGCGAGGAGGGGAGGGGGGCCCGGCGGCGAGCTAAATCGAGGAGATGGGGGCGAGGGCGGCGGTGGGAATGGATCTGAATCGGGAGAGGAGATAGAGAGGGGGGAAGAGTTAGGGTTTGGGCTACGATTGGGTGTGAGGGTGAGGGGTGAGGGTTTGGGTAGTTGGGCTACCGTTGGATCCAGAAGCATCCGACGGTGCTAGATGCATGATCCGCGTGATATGCCCATGGACCAATCAGATCGCACCAAACAATGTAATGGTCTTGTGACCATATAAATTGGTCGTAGTCGATTAAAGATAAGTTTTTCATGAGTATTCATTGTCCATTTTTCAGTGCTTAAAATGAGTTTTTTTGTGAAGGGCCTACCATATATTTGTTGCAAAATTGGACCAAATCATTTTTATAAAATATTAGGCCATATTATGCACAACTGACCAAATGGTTGGGTATCAAAAGTTTTGATCCACCTCTCATGAAAAATATAAATTTCCGCCGATTCAGCTGGAAGCGGGTCAGATTTGAACTACAGCTGCCTTGTAGTTTGCTCTTTATTTTTTCCAAAAATCATTTATAGGTACATAAGTATCTATTTAATCAGAGAAACACCAAAAAAAATTCCAAGATTCAACCACTAGATAGGTACGGTCATGTCCGCCGTTTTGACCGCATTTTGAAACGGGCATAAAAAATTCAAAAAATTCAAAAAATTGGAAAACATTTGCATTGTGTCATTATATATGACCAAGTTACCAGGAAAAATAATAAACTTGTAATAGGGCAATTATTTTCAAAAAGTGTTCTCACAAATGAGCTATCATGCGTGAAGATTCATGGCTTTCAAGCCAAATGATCAATCCTATGGCCACATTCATGGCATAGTTTTTTCAAATGATCTCATATTGTGCACAAGGGTGCATCTTAGAATGGCAAACAATGTTTCCTAAGGGAGTTTTCACTTTCTTTGGACGAAAAATTCATTTTCCATTTTCCGAGTGCCCAAAAGGAGGTTTTTTTGTGAAGGACCTCCCAAATAATTGTTGCAAAATTGGACCAAATCATTTTTATAAAAACTAGGCCATATTTAATGCAGAATTGACCAAATGGTTGGGTGTAAAAAGTTTTGATCCACCTCTCGTGAAAAAGACAAATTTTAGTCGATCCAGTTGGAAGCGGGTCAATTTTGAAATGTAGCTGCCTTGTAGTTTGCTCTTTATTTTTTCCAAAAATCATTTCTAGGTACATAAGTATCTATTTAATCAGAGAAACACCAAAAAAATACCAAGATTCAACCACTAGCTAGGAACGGTCATTCCCGCCGTTTTGACCGCAGTTTGAAACTGGCATAAAAAATTCAAAAAAAAATCAAAAAATTGGAAAAACTTCGCATTGTGTCATTATATATGACTAAGTTACCAGGAAAATTAATAAACTTGTAATACGGCAATTCTTTTAAAAAAGTGTTCTCAGAAATGAGCTATCATGTGTGAAGATTCATGGCTTTCAAGCCAAATGATCAATCTTATGGCCACATTCATGGCATAGTTCGTTCAAATGATCTCATATTGTGCACAAGGGTGCATCTTGGAATGGCAAACTATGTTGCCTAAGGGATTTTTCACTTTCTTTGGACGAAAAAATCATTTTCCATTTTTTGAGTGCCCAAAAGGAGGTTTTTTTGTGAAGGACCTCCCAAATAATTGTTGCAAAGTTGGACCAAATCATTTTTATAAAATACTAGGCCATATTTAATGCACAATTGACCAAATTTTTGGGTGTAAAAAGTTTTGATCCACCTTTCGTGAAAAAGACAAATTTCCGCCGATTCAGTTGGAAGCGGGTCAATTTTGAACTGTAGCTGCCTTGTAGTTTGCTCTTTATTTTCTACAAAAATCATTTCTAGGTACATAAGTATCTATTTAATCAGAGAAACACCAAAAAAACACCAAGATTCGACCACTGGCTAGGAACGGCCATTCCCGCCGTTTTGACCGCATTTTGAAACGGGCATAAAAAATTCAAAAAAAATCAAAAAATTGGAAAACCTTCGCATTGTGTCATTATATATGACCAAGTTACCAGGAAAAATAATAAACTTATAATACGGTAATTCTTTTAAAAATGTGTTCTCAAAAATGAGCTATCATGCGTGAAGATTCTTGGCTTTCAAGCCAAATGATCAATCCTATGGCCACATTCATGGCATAGTTTGTTCAAATGATCTCATATTATGCACAAGGGTGCATCTTGGAATGGCAAACAATATTGCCTAAGGAAGGTTTCATTTTCTTTGGACGAAAAAATCATTTTCCATTTTTCGAGTGCCCAAAAGGAGGTTTTTTTGTGAAGGACCTCCCAAATAATTGTTGCCAAATTGTACCAAATCAATTTTCTAAAATACTAGGACATATTTAATGCACAATTGACAAAATGGTTGGGTGTACAAAGTTTTGATCCACCTCTCGTGAAAAAGACAAATTTCCGTCGATTCAGTTGGAAGCGGGTCAAATTTGAACTGCAGCTGCCTCATAGTTTGCTATTTATTTTTTCCAAAAATCATTTCTAGTTACATAAGTACATATTTAATCATAAATACATGGTTTGGTGGCGATACATCGAGGTTTGGGCGGTGGTCGAGGGCCCCAACTCTAGAGCGTGTAAACTCGCATGCCCGCCGCATGGTCACCGCGTGATTGTGGCGTTGCCATGTGTTCTGGGAAGCCTAGGCATGTCTAGTGGGTTGGGCACTCCCCAGGTAGGTGCTAGGAAGAAAATTACAACATAAGATTCTCACGAGGAGACCGATCGATGCTCAAACATGAATTAGCAGCCAAGTGTTTGATTAGCGGTACGGGAAATGCACATGGCTAATGGGAGTGAGTTTTGGTTGAGGATGATCAGTTACTAAGAAGACCGTCTTCACAAATTTTCAGCTCAAAAGGAGGAGTCTAGGTGGTACTTGCTTTGCAAAGTACCACACTGGACATAAATATGAATGTTGAAGCTGGGCTCAAAATAATGAATGGATTGAGCTGGCATTTGGTGGAGGATAGTTATTTGGGCATAGGAAAGCAGTGTAGAAAATGGATACCATTTGGACATGCCAAAGTGGTACTTCCTTCACAAAGTGTTTTTTTAACAGAATAGGAAAATGAATATTTTTGAATTATTTTTGAACTAGGCAAGGAAGGTTTTTTGCATATTTGACAAAGATATGACCCAAAGAATTTATGAGATTTTTTGGGGAATTTTGGGAATGACAGAAATATAGGTTGCTTCACAACCTAGGACAAAAAATGCCACATGGACATGACACATAGGCAAAACTGATGAGGTGGCGCCTAGTCGTAGCAACCCACCACAATTTACAAGGTTATGACCATCTATAATGGTCATGATTAGCTAGAAATAAAGCAGCGGACCAGTGCTATCTGCTTTATGACCATTTCGTGTAAGGAAATTACGACCTTTCTGACCAAAATGGTCATTATAGTTTAGGGTTTGGAGCCCCCCGAACAGCTTTTGACCAATTGGTCTGAAATGGTCATAGATCTATGACCAATTCTTCCAGGGTCACTAACAGAAGGTCACTAGTTGACATATTTCTTGTAGTGTAAACCATGTCGGATCATCACGTGAGATGGAGTAGTCATCAATGGTGAACATCTCTATGTTGATCATATCTACGATATAATTCACGTTCGACCTTTTGGTCTCAAGTGTTCTGAGGCCAAGTCTGTACATGCTAGGCTCATCAAGTTTAACCTGAGTATTCAGCATGTGCAAAATTGTCTTGCACCCGTTGTATGTGAACGTAGAGTCTATCACACCCGATCATCACGTGGTGTCTCAACACGACGAACTGTCGCAACGGTGCATACTCAGGGAAAACACTTATACCTTGAAATTTAGTGAAGGGATCATCTTATAATGCTACCGTCGTACTAAGCAAAATAAGATGCATAAAAGATAAACATCACATGCAATCAAAATATGTGACATGATATGGTCATCATTATCTTGTGCTTTTGATCTCCATCTCCAAAGCATCATCATGATCTCCATCGTCACTGACTCGACACCTTGATCTCTATCGTAGCGTCGTGGTTGTCTCGCCAATTATTGCTTCTACGACTATTGCTAACTCATAGCGATAAAGTAAAGCAATTATGTGGCACTTGCATTTCATACAATAAAGAGACAGCCATAATGCTCATGCTGGTTGTCGATAATTTACAAAACATGATCATCTCATACAATAACGTATAACTCATCACGTCTTGACCATATCACATCACAACATGCCCTGCAAAAACAAGTTAGACGTCCTCTACTTTGTTGTTGCAAGTTTTACGTGGCTGCTATGGGCTTCTAGCAAGAACCGTTCTTACCTACGGCACAAAACCACAATGGTGTTTCAAAACGTTTTCTATTTTAACCTTCTTCAAGGACCGGTCGCAGTCAAATTTGATTCAACTAAAGTAGGAGAAACAAACCCCCGACAGACACCTTTATGCAAAACTAGTTGCATGTCTGTCGGTGGAACCGATCTCATGAACGCCTTCATGTAAGGTTGGTCTGGGCCGCTTCATCCCACAATATCGTCGAATCAAAATAATACGTTGGTGGTAAGCAGTATGACTATCACCGGCCACAACTCTTTGTGTTCTACTCATGCATATCATCTACGCATAGACCTGGCTCTGATACCACTGTTGAGAAACGTTGCATGGAAAACAATAATTTTATCTACGCTCACACAAGATCTATCTAGGAGATGCATGGCAACGAGAGGGGGAGGGTGTGTCTCTGTACCCTCGTAGACCAAAAGTGGAAGCGTTTGACAACGCGGTTGATGTAGTCGAACTTCTTCTAGCTCTGACCGATCAAGCACCGAACGTATGGTACCTCCGAGTTCTGCACGTGTTCAGCTCGATGACGTCCCTCGTTCTCTTGATCCAGCAAGATGTTGAGGAAGTAGATGAGTTCCGTCAGCACGATGGTGTGGTGACGATGATGGTGAAGTGATCTGCGCACGGCTTTGCCTAAGCACTGTGAGAATATGACCGGGGGTGTAAACTGTGGAGGGGGGCGCCGCACACGGCTAACAATTGATGTTGTGTGTTCTAGGGCGCCCCCCCCCCCCCCACAGATATATATAGGAGGGAGGGAGAGGGAGGCAGCCAGGGTGTGATAACCCTCAACCGTAAGGGATCGAGATAGTCTTCGCGGGTAAGAATAACCCAATTTATAGATTCGACATACGGGGAGCCAAAGAGTATTTATAAGCTTTGATAGTTGAGTTGTCAATTCAACCGCACCTGAAATATACTTACTTGCAACAAAAGATAAGTGGTAACGGTGATATGATAGTGATGGTGGTGACAGCAAAAGTGAACAGCAAAAGTAACAACTAATAACCAGCAGGATTGAAACACTGTAGGCTAGGGAGATGGATGGTTGGGCGCTGCATGGATGAGATACATCATGAATCTAACTTGGGGCAAGGCACACAGAAAAGTAATGATCATCTAGGAAAATATCAAACATTAGGCATGTATCCCATAGGTAGTTGTACGTGCTTGCAATAAGAACTTGCACAACATCTTTTGTCCTACCATCCCGCTACGAACGGGGCCAAAAGGAACTTATGGAGATTAAGGTGCTCATGTCAAAGAGCACCGGAACAAAGCAATAAACTCAATGGATACATGGAATCCTCAAATTATGGACCATCCCCTTTGGTGTCCCAAGCTATCACCTTTGGGATCGCCGGTTCCGGACCATAATAGGTGCAAACAACTCATAGATAGGATCAAGAACACAAATATATTCATGCAAACACATAGGGTTCAGATCTGAAAACATGGCACTTGGGCCCAAAGTGACAAGCATTAAGAGCAACAAGTTGAAGCAAAGATGATAAACACCAAAGTAGATGATAGGCAACATGCCCCCAACAATCTGATAAACTATTACATGATCTAACTCATCCAATCCCTACCATCCCCTTTGCCTACAGCAGGGAATTACTCACACATGGAAGGAGAAGTCATGGAGGGAGGATGGAGTGGTGATGATGATGACGATGGCGACGATCTCCCCTCTCCGGAGGCCAAATCAGCCTCCAGATTAGCCCCCCCAAAGAAGAACAGAGGGTGGCGGCGGCTCCGCGACAGAAACTGGAAAACGACTTCTGTTCTGGGGTTTCCTCGCCACGGGAATAAATAGGAGCCAAGGTAGGGCACCAGAGGGGGGAGGACCCTCCCAGGCGGCCTCCTGGCGCGGCCAGGGGTGGGGTCGCGCCAGCAGGGCGCCTGGGGCCCCCTGGCTGCCCTCTGGCCCCACTTCTGGCACAATGGCCCTTCGGGTGCGTGGATTTTCTGTGATTTTTCTTGGAATTTTCTAAGACACCTAAAAATCCATTTTCTTGCACACAATAAAACCATACAGGCAGCTCTGCTGGAAACAGCGTCAGTCCGGGTTAGTTTAGTTCAAATCATGCAAGAATGAGGGCAAAACAATAGCAAAAGTGTTTGGAAAAGTAGATACGTTTGAGACGTATCAACTCCCCCAAGCTTAGCATATTGCTTGTCCTCAAGCAATTCAGTTCAACGAACTGGACGCGACAAAGAAAACTTTGACAAACTCTTTTGCTTCATTAGATGTATATAAGCATGTACTACGAAAAGAGTCTAGCAAGTATTGAAACAATGCTATGAGGACAATGCACGAAGCAATCCTTCTTTCAAGTGACCAATCACAAATAACTAAAAGTAAATAATATGCTACTGAAAATCAAGACAAGATTACATTGCACATAGCTTGATCATACTAGAGTGGTATCTCGCTAGCCTCCATGAGTGAAGCAAAACATAAATGCAGAAACTCCTCCATAGTTTTAAAGGAGACTAGAACTAAGAATTTCAGAATAAATAATACCACAAGCATGCAGAAGATAATGTAATACTTTGGGACAATGCACATTACACTCAGAATGACAATTATGCTCTCCTAGTTGGTGCTTTGAAGAAAGAAGGTGGAGACTCTCGAACCGTGGAATTTGATGGCGAGGTTGAAAACCCGTGGTTGGAAGCAAAGACTAAACATGTACCAGAGCTCTTGGTTTTGAAAACAGAGGTAAAAATGATTTTGGGAGGTGCATATTTCGTCAACGAATGCTAGTAGACAACCCAATCACTTCTTATGCTAGACATGTTTCAAGGAACGGCTCCCAAGATGGGGACGATCACATCCCCTTAATCTCCTTTGTTTATCACTACCAAAGTTTTCTGATTTCTCATAAACAAAGCGTGAAGGAGGGTTTGTTGGTTGTGATTATCTTTTGTGAGCTGGGCGCACTCATGCCAGTCCCTCCTCGTATTAGGGGTTTGCATATTAGACATGCAATCCCGGGATAAAACATGTCCAACATAAGAAGATCATGAATTACCTACTACCTCCTCATGAGCTAAAACAGAGGCACAAAACAGGAGTAAATTTGAATAATTTCGAGATGGTACAAGAAAGTCTTTGTTAGGATGGCCGGTAAATACCACATAGGAAGGTATGGTGGACTCATATGGAATAACTGGTTTGAAAGGATTTGGATGCACAAGCAGAATTCCGCTTAGTGCGAGCGAAGGCTAGCAAGAGACTGGGAAGCGACCAACTAGAGAGCAATAACGGTCATAATCATGCAGAGAGACAAAGCAACATTGAATTGGGCATGAAAGTGATATAACTATTCTGAAACTCAAAGATCATCAAGGCAAAGCAGACTTTTTAGTCTTAAACATGTGTAAACATGTGCCAAGTCAATCCAAGAATTCTCCAAAGGGAAATACCACCTTAGTATACCAAACTATGAACAATGCAATGCATGTAAATCATTTCAATAACACATTATATACTCTAGCTATTTGAGATTAGCCACAAGGAAAGCATGAACCACTGGGAAAGCATTGTAAACATAGCACTATGTCGCTACAAGCTGGTCTCTAGATCATAAGTACAGGCATATGTACAAAAGTAGAAACAAGAAGAGTTCATACCGATTTTCCTTGTTGCTTCCCTTCCGTCGATCTTCGTCATTACTGCCTTGTCACTTGCACGATCGAACGTAGGAAATATAATTAAATGCCATCACGTACTCGAGCTGAACTCTGAAAACAAAGAAAACTAAAGAGAGAAAGGAAATCTTTTTGGGTTTTTTCAAAGGTTAAACAAAAGCAAAAGAAAAAGGGAAATCTTTTTGTTGTTTTTGCAAAGAAAGAAACAAAGAAGAACGGGCAAAAACTTCGAAAAGATCAAAGCGAACAAAAATAAAACGGATAATACAATGGAAAAGTGAGAAGGGCACGTACTCCCCCAAGCTTAGGCTTTTGGCCTAAGTTGGTAGTAGCTACTGCCCCCAGGAGCCTCCTACTCCGGGGTGGTACTGGTGAGTCCAAGGGTCGTATAAGGATTCCGGCGCGTACACCGAAGTCCTCGGATCCTCCCACGAAGAAGGGTCCGCACTCCAAGCAGAGGAAGACCCTTCACCAAACTGGGTGACGGTCTCCCCCTGAAAAGGTGGTAACTCACCGTGCTCCTCCTCGTCGGGCACAACCCCCTCCATGGGGTTATGAAACTGATGCTGGACCATGAACTCATCGAACTGGATAACATCAAAGGACCATCCGTTCCTGCGAGAAAAATCAAACAAAAGAGGTGCAGGTAGACGGATCTTGCATTCCGCGGTAGTTCCGAAACGCAAGATATAAACAAGGTTACCAAACTCAGAAGTCATGGTAACAAACTTATGCCTTTTCATAGCAGCAAGATCAAAACTTAAATAAGTAAAAGGCTTATCATTAGGGTGTGGGGTGCCTTTAAGATACTCTAAGATAAGTGCGGCATAAACGCCACTAAATAAATCTCCCTTGTTACCGTTCATAGCAAGGCGTCGAGCAATTAAGGCACCCACATTATAATCAAACCTCCCTGAGAGGGCGGTTGCCAGGATAGCAATATCCGGCGCAGAAATGTTGCTCGTGTTGTCACGAGCTAACACCCCTCTAGCAACATAATACGCAAAATACCTGAGGTGAGGGAATAAGATGCTGGAGATTTTTGACCGATGAATATCCCTCGTATCCATGCTGCAGAGAGAGTTGAAGACGGTTCTCAGCTCGGAGGGCTGAGAGGTCATCTTCGTCGTGCGCCCAACGTTTGGCACACCTATTATTTCACAAAACTTTTCCAAGGGCATGGTCAAAAGATTATTGTAAATTTTAAACTCAATAGAACTAGTATCAAGGTTATATCTAAAATTGTTAATGAAACCGGAGGTGAGTTTTTGATACTGAGCAACACGGCACGTGACGAGCCGTGTCAGACCTGCATTAGCACAAAGATTATAAAACTCATCCTTAATTCCTGCAGCTTCAAGGAATTCATCACATGGGAACATCATCGCACGTGCTGGATTTGTGTCTTCCAACAACTCTAGGGGCACATGATCTTCATTGTAGCTCACCCTAGCAGTCGAGGGTGAAGCTGCGGCTCTAGTAACTTGATCGGAGCGCGCGGGCTTCTTCTTCTCAAGCCACCCCTTTGCCCTTCCTAACAAACTCATTTCCGAAATTTTTGGCAAATTACAAAAACAAGGATTTAAACAAAGTGGGTTAAGGCAAACTACTCAACTCACTTACCTAAGGCATAAACTTGCATCGAAACTTGGAAAATAAATTTCTACACATGCATGCAAGCTCATCTACAGAGCACCAAGAACTACTAAATACTCACAAATGAAGCCACCAACCAAAAATCTAATTGGAGGGGTGGAGGAGTTACATACCAGGGAGTATTTGTTCAAAATCTCAGCTCGAATGATAGGCTGTAGAGAGAGATCGAAAATTGCCTCCGAGAACAGCAAGAACGCAAGAACAGGTGCAGAACTCGTGTTTTCGGGGAGAAAGAGAGAGAGAGGAAGAAGACTCACCTGGAGGCGGGACCTGTGGGCCCTAGGCGCCCTATGGGCGCGGCCAGGGGGCAGGCCACGCCAACTGGCCGCCTGGGCCACTGATGGCCCTCCCTGGTCAGCCCCAGGTGCCTCTGGGTCACTCCCGGCATGGAAATTTTTATTTTTATTTTTCTTTAATTTTTCTGAAAACTTCACTGTTGAAAATTTTTCGAAGTTCAAAAAGCTGCAAAACTTTCTGAAAACTTAAAGCAGTGATTAGTATTGTGAAGCTTCAAAAACACAAACACTTGGTACAGCAAGGAGAACAAAAGCTAAAACAAATGAAAACATAACAAGCTCAACTTTTTACCTATATAAAACATGCTCACTAGTAAGGTTGATCAAGTCTTACCAACAAACCGGCGATATATAGAGCAAAAAGTCCCACCTCTTACGAAGTGATCATTGCACCTTTACTTTAATGGACATTGTCCCCACCATAATAGTTTTGTATTTGTGGTGCACATGTAGTGGACAGTTCCATTCTCCAATCTTCACGATCTCGATATTTTCTATAGAGTTGAGACCATGCCTCTTGTCGGTCTTCTTTGGAAAATACACCGTGTGTTCTTTATCATTCACATTGAAGGTAACCTTTCCTTTATTGCAATCAATAATAGCACCTGCGGTGTTAAGAAAAGGTCTACCAAGAATAATGGACATGCTCCCATCCTCGGGCATGTCAAGCATGACAAAATCAGTAAGGATCAAACAATTAGCAACTTCTACGGGAACATCCTCACAAATACCTATCGGGACGGTTGTTGACTTGTCAGCCATCTGAAGAGATATATCTGTAGGAATTAGTTTCTCTAAACAAAGCCTCTTGTAAAGAGAGAAAGGCATAACACTCACTCCTGCTCCAAGATCACATAAAGCAGTTTTGACATAATTATTCTTTATGGAGCAAGGAATGGTGGGTATACCTGGATCACCAAGCTTCTCAGGAATCTTGCCACTGAAAGAGTAGTTAGCAAGCATAGTAGATATTGCTTCATTAGGAACTTTTCTTTTATTAGTAACAATATCTTTCATATATTTTGAATAGGGAGGTAACTTAATAGCATCAGCCAAAGGGATTTGAAGAAAAAGAGGTTTCATCCACTCACAAAACTTATTGTAATGCTCTTCTTCTTTAGATTTGAGAGACTTACCTGGAAAGGGCATGGGTTTCTGTATCCATGGTTCTCTTTCCTTCCCATGTCTTCTTGTGACGAAGTCTTCTCTAGTGTACTTCTTGCGTTTGTCAGGTGCTTCTTCTTCTCGAACTTCAGGCGGATCATTCTTCTCCTTATCCTTATCTTCAGGTTCAGCACCGTCTTCAGTCTCAGCATCGGAGGTAGATATACTGTTGGGATCAACAGCTGGCTCTTCACTTGTAATAGGATCATTGGAATTGTCAGCCTCCTTGTGTTTCTTCTTCTTCTTCTTCTTCTTCTTCTTTGGAGAGCCAACAATTTCTTCTTCCTGCATTTGAGAATCTTGCTCGATTCTCCTCAGATGCCCCTCTGGGTAGAGAGGATCTTGAGTGCTAGTTCCTCCTCGGGTCTTAATCCCGAAGGCCTGTAAATCATCTTGTTTGGTATTGTTAGCAAGCAAATCTTTTTGCACATTAGAAATTTGTTCAAGCTGAGTTTGAACCATATGAAAATGCTTCACAAGACATTTAACATCATTAACTGTTCTACCTAGAACATCAAGCAAACTTTTGATAGCAAGGGAATTATCATGCAATTGACTTTGTATCCTCTCATTAAAATGACTTTGCTTCATAATAAAATTATCAAGCTCATCTAAACATTGATCAGGAGGCTTGCCATGAGGGATGTCACTTGCATTGAAATCTAAAAGAGAGTGTAGCTCTACCATAGGAGGGTGAGTGGTAGGCTCAGACAACTTCTCAATAGGGGGTAGATTCTTCACGTCTTCAGTTTTAATACCCTTCTCTTTAATAGACTTCTTTGCTTCTTGCATATCTTCGGGGCTTAGAACAAGCATGCCCCTCTTCTTTGGTGGTGGAGGTGGTTCAGGGACGGACCAATCTTCATGGTTTTTGGCAATCCTGCCCATCAATTCTTCTGCATCGTCCGGTGTTCTTTTCCTGAAAACACAACCAGCACAACTATCCAAATAGGACCTGGATTCATCAGTTAGACCAGCATAAAATATACCGATTAATTCATTCTTAGGGACTCCATGTCCTGGTCTAGCCTGGATCAGACTACAGTACCTCCCCTAAGCTTTAGGGAGGTGCTCATCCTGCAACTGTTTAAAGTTATAAATTCTTTGTAAAGCAGCATGTTGCATATGAGCAGGAAAGTACTTATCAACAAAAGAGTGAGCTAAGTCTTGAGGACTCTTAATGGAACCACATGGTAGTGCATCATACCATGTTTTAGCACCTTCCTTCAAAGAGAAAGGAAGAAGCTTAGTCACATAAAAGTTTCGTATCTTTTCATTCGTGGTAAACAAGCCACCCAACTCAGTGAGTTTGGTCAGGTGTGCAATAGCATCATCATTTTCTCTGCCATAAAAGGGGTCAGCTTCAACCATAGATATAAGTGAAAGATCAATAGAGAAATCATAATCAGGATCATTGATGCATATAGGAGATGTAGCAAATTCAGGATCAGGAACAGTCTTGTTCTTCAAGGAGTGTTTTTCAAGCAGCTTCTTAATAGCTTCAGGGTCAGAGTCGGCAAACTCTGTCAGTTCCCTGCATAAATCATCATCAAGCATAATGTAATCATCATCAAGGAGTCTCTCCTTGAGTTTACTCAAATCAGGATAATCATAAGTTCCACCAATAGGGTAGCGAGTAACAGAAATTTCAATTCCAGATTTTTTTGCAGCAGCAGCGATCTGTTCCTCAAGAGCATAACCAAGTGAACCAATATCATCAAGAGTAGTAGAAGCATCATCAAAAGTATCGGACATAGTAACAGATTCAGTAGAAGCATCATGTGGTGGTGGTGAGGCAAACTTACTCATAACAGAAGGTGAATCAAGTGTAGCACTAGTGTTCAGAACAGTACCTCTTCTTGTAGTGGATAGTAAGATCGAAACCTTGGGGTCTCCTTTCTTACCCATAGCGGATGAAGTGCAGCAGGTAGGATACTTCAAGTAGACTTGTAAATATTGCTATGCTCCCCGGCAACGGCGCCAGAAAACGGTACTTGATAACCCTCAACCGTAAGGGATCGAGATAGTCTTCGCGGGTAAGAATAACCCAATTTATAGATTCGACACACGGGGAGCCAAAGAGTATTTATAAGCTTTGACAGTTGAGTTGTCAATTCAACCGCACCTGAAATATACTTACTTGCAACAAAAGATAAGTGGTAACGGTGATATGATAGTGATGGTGGTGACAGCAAAAGTGAACAGCAAAAGTAACAACTAATAACCGGCAGGATTGAAACACTGTAGGCTAGGGAGATGGATGGTTTGGCGCTGCATGGATGAGATACATCATGAATCTAACTTGGGGCAAGGCACACAGAAAAGTAATGATCATCTAGGCAAATATCAAACATTAGGCATGTATCCCACAGGTAGTTGTACGTGCTTGCAATAAGAACTTGCACAACATCTTTTGTCCTACCATCCCGCTACGAACGGGGCCAAAAGGAACTTATGGAGATTAAGGTGCTCCTGTCAAAGAGCACCGGAACAAAGCAATAAACTCAATGGATACATGGAATCCTCAAATTATGGACCATCCCCTTTGGTGTCCCAAGCTGTCACCTTTGGGATCGCCGGTTCCGGACCATAATAGGTGCAAACAACTCATAGATAGGATCAAGAACACAAATATATTCATGCAAACACATAGGGTTCAGATCTGAAAACATGGCACTCGGGCCCAAAGTGACAAGCATTAAGAGCAACAAGTTGAAGCAAAGATGATAAACACCAAAGTAGATGATAGGCAACATGCCCCCAACAATCTGATAAACTATTACATGATCTAACTCATCCAATCCCTACCATCCCCTTTGCCTACAGCAGGGAATTACTCACACATGGAAGGAGAAGTCATGGAGGGAGGATGGAGTGGTGATGATGATGACGATGGCGACGATCTCCCCTCTCCGGAGGCCAAATCAGCCTCCAGATTAGCCCTCCCGAAGAAGAACAGAGGGTGACGGCGGCTCCGCGACGGAAACTAGAAAAACGACTTCTGTTCTGGGGTTTCCTCGCCACGGGAATAAATAGGAGCCAAGGTAGGGCACCAGAGGGGGGAGGACCCTCCCAGGCGGCCTCCTGGCGCGGCCAGGGGTGGGGCCGCGCCAGCAGGGCACCTCGGGCCCCCCTGGCTGCCCTCTGGCCCCACTTCTGGCACAATGGCCCTTCGGGTGCGTGGATTTTCTATGATTTTTCTTGGAATTTTCTGAGACACCTAAAAATCCATTTTCCTGCACACAATAAAACCGTACAGGCAGCTCTGCTGAAAACAGCGTCAGTCCGGGTTAGTTTAGTTCAAATCATGCAAGAATGAGGGCAAAACAATAGCAAAAGTGTTTGGAAAAGTAGATACGTTTGAGACGTATCAGGGTGCGCCCCAAGTAGGATCTGAATCCTACTTGGAGTTTCCCAAGTGGCGCCCCTCCTTCCATAAATCATTGGTGGGAAAAGGGAAGAGGGAAGAGAGAAGGAAGGGGGGATGAACCCCTCTTCTCCTTCTCCTATTCGGCCTCCTGCCTTGGGGGCGCGCCACCCCTTTTGGGCTGGTGTGCTCCCCTCTCATGGTCCATATGGCCCATATATTTCCCCCGGGGGATCCGGTAACCCCCCGGTACTCCGATAATTACCTGATACACTTCGGAATACTTCCGGTGTCTGAATACTATCTTTCTATATATCAATCTTTACCTCTCGGCCATTTCGAGACCCCTCGTCATGTCCGTGATATCATCCGGGGCTCCGAACAATATTCGGTCACCAAATCACATAACTTATATAATATAATATCGTCATCGAACGTTAAGCGTGCGGACCCTACGGGTTCGAGAATTATGTAGACATGACTGAGACACTTCTCTGTTCAATAACCAATACCGAAACCTGGACGCTCATATTGGCTCCTACACATTCTACGAAGATCTTTATCGGCTGAACCGTTATGACAACATACACTATTCCTTTTGTCCATCGATATGTTACTTGCCCAAGATTCGATCGTCGGTATCCTCATACCTAGTTCAATCTCGTTACTGGCAAGTCTCTTTACTCATTCCGTAATACATCACCCCGAGACTAACTCATTAGTCATTTTCTTGCAAGGCTTATTATGATGTGTATTACCGAGAGGGCCCAGAGATACCTCTTCGATACTCTGAGTGACAACTCGTAATCTTGATATATGCCAACTCAACAAACACCTTCGGAGATACCTGTAGAGCATATTTATAATCACCCAGTTACGTTGTGAGGTTTGATAGCACACAAGGCATTCCTCCGGTATCCGGGAGTTTCATAATTTCATAGTCGAAGGAATATGTATTTGACATGAAGAAAGCAATAGCAATAAAACTGAACAATCATAATGCTAAGCTAACGGGTGGGTCTTGTCCATCACATCATTCTCATAATGATGTGATCCCATTATCAAATGACAACTCCTGTCCATGGTTAGGAAACCTTAACCATCTTTGATCAACGAGCTAGTCTAGTAGAGGCTCACTAGGCCCTCTCAGTAATACATAATCGCCAAAAGTTTGCAAGCATATGAATAACGAGTGTAGTCATGGGATCTTCTATTACGGAACGAGTAAAGAGACTTGCCAATAACGAGATTGAACTAGTTATGGAGATACAGGTATCGAATCTCGAGCAAGTAACATATTGTCGGACAAAGGGAATTGCATACAGGATGAACTGAATCATTGATATCATAGTTCAACCAATAAAGATCTTCGTGGAATATGTGGGTACCAATATGGGCATCCAGACCCCACTATTGGTTATTGACCGGAGAGGAGTCTCGGTCATGTCTACGTGATTCTCAAACCCGTAGGGTCGCAGGCTTAACGTTCGATAGTGCTAGGGTAGTGTTGAGATATAAATAGTGGAAAGTCTGAAGGTTGTTCGGAGACCCGTACGTCACGAGGAGTTTCGGAATGGTTCTGAGGTAAAGATTTATATATGGAAAGTTGTTGTGGGAGATCCAGAAAAAGTTTGATTTTTTTGGTATTGTATCGGGAAGCTTCCAGAAGGTTCTGGAGGATTCCTAAGGGGTCTGGAAGTCCGTAGAGGGTTCCACCACGTCCCATACAGTAAATGGGTTGTAGGGGTGCCCTGGCCTTATTGGGCCATGTGCTCCAGCCCCTACAAGGCCCATGCGCATGGTGAAGGGAAACCCTAAAGGGGAAGGCCCTCCACTTGGCTTGAGGGCACTCCTCCCCCCTTGGTCACCTCCGCCTGCCTTGGGAGGGGGATAGGGTTGGAACGCCCCTCCCTCACCCCTATATATAGTGGGGAGGCGCAGTGGGCAGCGAACCCTTCCATGCTTGCCCCGTCTCCCTCCCATTACTCCTCCTCCATGTTCTGTCAGCGCTTGATGAAGCCGTGCCGGAATTCCATTGCCACCACCACCACGCCGTCGTGTTGGTTCATATCTCATCTACCTCCTCTCCCTCACTTGTTGGATAAGAAAGAAAAGGACATCGTCGATCCGTACGTGTGCTAATCTCGGAGGTGTCGTCTGTTTGACACTAGATTGGATTGGGTCGCGATTGGATCGTGAAGAGTATGACTACATCAACCGTGTTACGACGTTAATGCTTTCAGACTACATGGGTATGTAGATATGATCCCCTGTTGTTGCTTTGCATCTCCTAGATTGGATCTTGGGTGAGTCGTCGGAATTTTTTTCTTCGTTCCCCATCAAGCTTTGCCACCACATGTCCTTTGCATTCTGAGGGGTCCACATCCCATTGCCATACCTAAACTGAACTTTCCTGAAATATTCTTTAGTAGGCATTAGTTTGATGATGTATATGTTGTTCTGAATTACCAAAACCACCCTGGGACTAGTTGCAATTTTCATCCCAAAGACCCGAGAGTAACAAGATTCACAAGGGATAGTAAGGGGATCAAATTTACTTTGGTGGAATTGTAGACCTATATCTTCTCTCCCAAGTCTGAGATGATCAACAAGTTTGAGTGGCTAGGGATAGTGATCGAACAAGATTAAGTTGTGGGCAACAATGGAGGAGGAGAGGTAAGAGGTAGGTCAAAGGGAGGAAGAAAGTCATTTATATATCCCCTCCTCCAGTCCAACCATTATGCGGTATTTTACACTAAGTGGTACTACCGCTCCGGAGTGCTGTACTACTGCAGACCCTTTCACGCTACGCCGTTGGGGGCCATACAGTACTACCCGTTAGGACCCCGATAGTACCGGCCATTAAAAATATTTGAACTGTCATAGAAGTGCCACCCCTAGTAATGTGGGCCAAACAGAGAGGACCAAGCCCCCTGCTGTAGTTCATCCGACACTTGGTCCCGCAATGCTGCTCCATGAGGGGAGCGGTATTATCTGTCCAAGGATTAATTGGCACTACCGGCCCATAGGAATGTTGGAAATATGCCCTAGAGGCAATAATAAAAGAGTTATTATTATATTTCCTTGTTCATGATAATCGTTTATTATCCATGCTATAATTGTATTGATTGGAAACTTAAATACATGTGTGGATAAATAGACAAACTTTGTGTCCCTAGTAAGCCTCTTCAGGACTAGCTCGTTGATCAAAGATGACCGCGGTTTCCAGGTCATAGACATGAGTTCTCATTTGATAACGGGATCACATCATTAGGAGAATGATGTGATGGACGAGACCCAAACGTTAAACATAGCTTTTGATCGTATCAGTTATCGCTATAGTTTTCTGCATGTCAAGTATAAGTTCCTATGACCATGAGATCATGTAACTCACTGACACCGTAGGAGTGCTTTGTGTGTGCCAAACGTCGCAACGTAACTGGGTGACTATAAAGGTACTCTACAGGTATCTCCGAAGGTGTCTGTTGAGTTGACATGGATCGAAACTGGGATTTGTCACTCCGTGTGACGGAGAGGTATCTCCGGGCCCACTCGGTAATACGTCATCTCAATGAGCTCAAAGTGACTAAGTAGTTAGTCACGGGATTATGTATTACGAAACGAGTAAAGAGACTTGCCGGTAACGAGATTGAACTAGGTATGGAAATACCGACGATCGAATCTCGGGCAAGTAACATACCGACGAGACAAAGGGAACTGTATACGGGATTGCCTGAATCCTTGACATCGTGGTTCATCCGATGAGATCATCGAGGAACGTGTGGGAACCAATATGGGTATCCAGATCCCGCTATTGGTTATTGACCTGGGAGTGTCTCGGTCATGTCTGCATAGTTTCCGAACCCGCAGGGTCTACACACTTAAGGTTCGGTGACGCTAGGGTTGTTAGTGAGAACAGTGCATGGTTACCGAAGGTTGTTCGGAGTACCGGATGAGATCCCGGATGTGACGAGGGTCTCCGGAATGGTCCGGGGACGAAGATTGATATATAGGATGAGAGTGATCGGAGTCCGGAAGTGTTCCGGGAAGCATCGGGGAGTCGTCGGATGCCCGAAAGAGGTTTCGGGAGGTCCCGGCAAGAGTTGCGGGCCCTATGGGCCATAAGTGGGAGACGCAACAGCCCTCATGGGGCTGTGCGCCCCCCCTTGGGCCCTCCCACCTGCGCATGGGGGCTGGTTCCCCCCTAGGGCAGCCGCACCCCTTGGCTTAAGGGGCAAGGCGCCTGGGGGGGGGGAAACCCTAGCCCTGGCCGCAGCCCTGGCCGCCCCCCCCCCCACATCTGCCCTGGCCGCCGCCCCCTAGGGGGAACCCTAGGGGCGCCCCCTCCCCTCTCTTCCCCCTATATAAAGAGAGGCAGAGGGAGGGCAGCCACACACGTTCGTGCCTCGGCGCTGCCCTCCCTCTCCCACAAACATCTTCGTCAATTCCGCAGTGCTTGGCGAAGCCCTGCTGGAATTCCTCCACCACCATCTCCACCACGCCGTCGTGCTGCTGGTTTCTCCATCAACCTCTCCTTCCCCCTTGCTGGATCAAGAAGGAGGAGACGTCCCCGAGCTGTACGTGTGAAGAACGCGGAGGCACCGTCCGTTCGGTGCTAGGATCTTCGGCTATCTGAATCGCGGCGAGTACGACTCCATCAACCGCGTTCTTGAACGCTTCCGCTTAGCGATCTACAAGGGTATGTGGATCCAACTCTCCCCTCGTAGATGCATCTCCTAGATTGATCTTGGTGAGCGTAGGAAAAATTTTTGTTTCCCATGCAACGTTCCCCAACAGTGGCATCAGAGCTAGGTTCTTGCGTAGATGCTTTCACGAGTAGAACACAAAGGGGTTTGTGGGCGTTGATGTTTAGATTGCTTCCCTCCTTGGTCTTTCTTGATTCAGCGGTATTATGGGATGAAGCGGCCCGGACCAACTTTACATGTCCACGTACATGAGACCGGTTCCATCGACAGACATGCGACTTTTGTTGCATAAGATGGCTGGCGGGTGTCTGTCTCTCCTATCTTAGTTGAATCGGAATAGACAAAGGCGGTCCTTGTAGAAGGTTAAATAGCAACTTAAATATCACCGTTGTGGCTTTGCGTAGGTAAGAAGCGTTCTTGCTAGATACCCATAGCAGCCACGTAAAACATGCAACAACAAATTAGAGGACGTCTAACTTGTTTTTGCAGGGTATGTATGTGATATGATATGGCCAATGACATGATGAGATATATTTGATGTATGAGATGATCATGTTGTAATAGTTAATATCGACTTGCATGTCGATGTATACGGCAACCGGCAGGAGCCATAGGGTTGTCTTTAATATTTGTATGACCTGCGTGTCAATCATTAAGCGCTATGTAATGCTTTACTTTATCGCTAAACGGTAGCAATAGTAGTAAGAGCATGGTGGGCGCGCGACAACCCCGATGGCGACATGATGATGGAGATCATGATGATAGGGATCATGGTGTTGCGCCGGTGACGATGGAGACCATGCCGGTGCTTTGGAGATGGAGATCAAAAGCACGAGTTGATGGCCATATCATGTCACTTATGATTTGCATGTGATGTTAATCCTTTTATGCATCTTATTTTGCTTAGGACGACGGTAGCATTATAAGATGATCCCTCACTAAAATTTCAAGATAAAATTGTGTTCCCCCCGAGTGTGCGCCGTTGCGAAGGTTCGTCGTTTCGAAGCACCACGTGATGATCGGGTGTGATAGACTCTACGTTCGCATACAACGGGTGCAAGCCAGTTTTGCACATGCAGAACACTCGGGTTAGACTTGACGAGCCTAGCATGTACAGACATGGCCTCGGAACACGGAAGACCGAAAGGTCGAGCATGAGTCATATAGTAGATATGATCAACATGAAGATGTTCACCATTGACACCACCTCATCTCACGTGATGATCGGACTTGGGTTGGTGGATTTGGATCATGCCACGACTCGAATGACCAGAGGGATGTCAATTTGAGTGGGAGTTATAAGCAATTTGATTAGTTAAAAACTCACTTATCGTGAACAATAGTCTAAGGTGTCTTTGCAAATCTTTTGTTGTAGATGGCTCGCGCAGTAGCTCCCCTGAATTTTAATGTGTTCCTAGAGAAAACTAAGCTGAAAGATGATGGGAGCAACTTTGTGGACTGGCTCCGCAATCTGAGGATCATCCTCACAGCTGCCCAAAAGGTTTATGTCCTAAGTGCACCGCTAGGTGAACCCCCCGCTCCGGCCTCTGTGGACGTTATGAACGCCTGGCAGACGCGTTCGGATGACTACTCAGTAGTGCAGTGTGCCATGTTGTATAGCTTGGAAGGAGGACTTCAAAGGCGTTTTGAACGTCATGGAGCATATGAGATGTTCCAGGAGTTGAAGTTCATCTTTGAAAAGAATGCCAAGATCGAGAGGTATGAGACCACCGATAAATTCTTTGCTTGCAAGATGGAGGAGAATTCGTCTGTCAGTGAGCACTTACTGAAGATGTCTGGGTACTATACCCGCATAGCTAATCTGGGACTTGTGTTCCCGGAGGAGGCTATCATTGACAGAATTCTCCAGTCACTCCCACCTAGCTACAAGAGCTTCGTGCAGCAGTATAACATGCAAGGGATGAACAAATCCATCGCCGAGCTGTTTTCAATGCTGAAAGTCGCTGAGGCAGACATCCAGAAGGAGTATCAAGTGTTGATGGTCAATAAAACTACCAGTTTCAAGAAAAATGGTAAGGGCAAGAAGGGTAACTCTAAGAAGGGTGGCAAGGCAGTTGCTCATCCAGTGAAGAAACCCAAGGCTGGGCCCAAGCCAGAGACTGAGTGTTTCTATTGCAAGGGGAACGGCCACTGGAAGCGGAACTGCCCCAAGTATCTGGCAGACAAGAAGGGGGCCAACAACAACAACAAGCAAGGTATATGTGATATACATGTTATTGATGTGTACCTTACCAACTCTCGTTGTAGTGCCTGGGTATTTGATACCGGTTCGGTTGCTCACATTTGCAACTCTAAACAGGAACTACGGAATAAACGGAGGCTGGCGAAGGACGAAGTGACGATGCGCGTGGGGAATGGTTCCAAGGTTGATGTGATCGCCGTCGGCACGCTCGCTCTTCGATTACCATCGGGATTAGTTATGAACCTGAATAATTGTTATTTAGTGCCTGCGTTGAGCATGAACATCATATCTGGATCTTGTTTAATGCGAGACGGTTACTCATTTAAATCAGAGAATAAAGGTTGTTCTATTTATATGGGTAATATCTTTTATGGTCATGCACCCGAAGTAGGGGGTTTATTCTTATTGAATCTCGATAGTGATAATACACATGTTCATAACATTGATGCCAAAAGATGTAGAGTTGATAACGATAGTACCACTTTCTTGTGGCACTGCCGTCTGGGTCATATCGGCGTGAAACGCATGAGGAAGCTCCATGCTGATGGACTTTTGGAGTCTCTTGATTTTGAATCACTTGACACATGCGAGCCGTGCCTCATGGGCAAGATGACTAAGACCCCGTTTTCAGGAACAATGGAACGGGCAAGTGACTTATTGGAAATCATACATACTGATGTGTGTGGCCCGATGAGTGTCACGGCGCGCGGTGGATATCGTTACTTTCTCACCTTCACTGACGACCTAAGTAGATATGGGTATATTTACTTGATGAAGCATAAGTCTGAAACGTTTGAAAAGTTCAAGCAATTTCAGAGTGAAGTTGAGAATCATCGTAACAAGAAGATCAAGTTCCTACGATCTGATCGAGGGGGAGAGTATCTGAGTTATGAGTTTGGCAATCACTTAAGAAAATGTGGAATTGTTTCACAGTGGACGCCACCTGGAACACCACAGCGTAATGGTGTGTCCGAACGTCGTAATCGAACCCTATTAGATATGGTGCGTTCTATGATGTCTCTTGCCGATTTGCCACTATCGTTCTGGGGATATGCGTTAGAGACAGCTGCATTCACTTTAAATAGGGCTCCATCTAAGTCCGTTGAGACAACACCATATGAACTATGGTTTGGTAAAAAACCTAAGTTGTCTTTTCTCAAAGTTTGGGGTTGCGATGCTTATGTCAAAAGGCTTCAGCCAGAAAAGCTCGAACCCAAAGCGGACAAATGTGTCTTCATAGGATACCCAAAAGAGACGGTTGGGTACACCTTCTATCTCAGATCCGAGGGCAAAGTGTTTGTCGCTAAGAACGGGTCCTTTCTCGAGAAAGAGTTTCTCTCGAAAGAATTGAGTGGGAGGAAGGTAGAACTTGATGAGGTTATTGAACCTCTGCTTCAACCAGAGAGTAGCGCAGCACAGAAAGATGTTTTTGTGGAGCCTGTAGAGGTTGAAGAGGAAGCCAATGATGATGATCAAGAAGCTTCTGATCAAGTTACTACCGAACCTCGTAGGTCGACAAGGGTACGCACTGCACCTGAGTGGTATGGTAACCCTGTCTTGGAGGTCATGTTGTTGGACAACAATGAACCTACGAGCTATGGAGAAGCGATGGTGGGCCCGGATTCCGACAAATGGTTAGAGACCATGAAATCCGAGATGGGATCCATGTATGAAAACAAAGTATGGACTTTAGAAGTATTACCTGAAGGGCGGAAGGCCATTCAGAATAAATGGATTTTTAAGAGGAAGACGGACGCTGACGGTAATGTCACCGTGTATAAAGCTCGACTTGTGGCAAAGGGTTTTTCACAAGTTCAAGGAGTTGACTACGATGAGACTTTCTCACCCATAGCGATGCTTAAATCCGTCCGAATCATGTTAGCAATAGCTGCATATTTCGATTATGAAATTTGGCAGATGGATGTCAAAACAGCATTCCTTAACGGTTTTCTTAAGGAAGAGTTGTATATGATACAACCGGAAGGTTTTGTCGATCCAGAGAATGCTGACAAAGTTTGCAAACTCCAGCGTTCCATTTATGGACTGGTGCAAGCGTCTCGGAGTTGGAATCTTCGCTTTGATGAGGTGATCAAAGCGTTTGGGTTTGTACAAGTTTACGGAGAAGCTTGTATTTACAAGAAAGTGAGTGGGAGCTCTATAGCGTTTCTAATATTATATGTGGATGACATATTGCTGATTGGAAACAATATAGAATTTTTGGATAGCGTGAAGGGGTATTTGAACAAGAGTTTTTCGATGAAGGACCTCGGTGAAGCTGCTTTCATATTGGGCATCAAGATCTATAGAGATAGATCGAGACGCTTGATAGGACTTTCACAAAGTACATACCTTGATAAAGTTTTGAAGAAGTTCAAAATGGAGCAATCCAAGAAGGGGTTCTTGCCGGTATTGCAAGGTACAAAGTTGAGTAAGACTCAATGCCCAGTGACTGTGGAAGATAGAGAAAAGATGAGTGTCGTCCCCTATGCTTCAGCCATAGGCTCTATCATGTATGCAATGCTGTGCACAAGACCAGATGTCAGCCTTGCCATAAGTATGGCCGGAAGGTTTCAAAGTAATCCTGGTATGGATCACTGGACAGCGGTCAAGAATATCCTAAAGTACCTGAAAAGGACTAAGGAGATGTTTCTCGTTTATGGAGGTGATCAAGAGCTCGTCGTAAAGGGTTACGTCGATGCAAGCTTTGACACTGATCCGGATGACTCTAAGTCTCAAACCGGATACGTATATATTCTCAACGGGGGAGCGGTAAGCTGGTGCAGTTCCAAGCAAAGCGTGGTAGCCGATTCTACATGCGAAGCGGAGTACATAGCTGCCTCGGAGGCGGCAAAGGAAGGTGTCTGGATCAAGGAGTTCATGACAGATCTTGGAGTTGTGCCTAGTGCATTGAACCCAATGACTCTGTTTTGTGACAACACTGGTGCCATTGCTCTAGCCAAGGAACCAAGGTTTCACAAGAGGACCAGACACATAAAGCGACGCTTCAATTCCATCCGCGATTCAGTCAAGGAGGAGGACATAAGCATTTGCAAAGTACACACGGATTTGAATGTTGCAGATCCGTTGACTAAGCCTCTTCCACGAGCTAAGCATGATCAACACCAAGACTCTATGGGTGTTAGATTCATTACCTTGTAATGCTAGATTATTGACTCTAGTGCAAGTGGGAGACTGTTGGAAATATGCCCTAGAGGCAATAATAAAAGAGTTATTATTATATTTCCTTGTTCATGATAATCGTTTATTATCCATGCTATAATTGTATTGATTGGAAACTTAAATACATGTGTGGATAAATATACAAACTTTGTGTCCCTAGTAAGCCTCTTCAGGACTAGCTCGTTGATCAAAGATGACCGCGGTTTCCAGGTCATAGACATGAGTTGTCATTTGATAACGGGATCACATCATTAGGAGAATGATGTGATGGACGAGACCCAAACGTTAAACATAGCTTTTGATCGTATCAGTTATCGCTATAGTTTTCTGCATGTCAAGTATAAGTTCCTATGACCATGAGATCATGTAACTCACTGACACCGTAGGAGTGCCTTGTGTGTGCCAAACGTCGCAACGTAACTGGGTGACTATAAAGGTACTCTACAGGTGTCTCCGAAGGTGTCTGTTGAGTTGACATGGATCGAGACTGGGATTTGTCACTCCGTGTGACGGAGAGGTATCTCCGGGCCCACTCGGTAATACGTCATCTCGATGAGCTCAAAGTGACTAAGTAGTTAGTCACGGGATTATGTATTACGGAACGAGTAAAGAGACTTGCCAGTAACGAGATTGAACTAGGTATAGAGATACCGACGATCGAATCTCGGGCAAGTAACATACCGACGAGACAAAGGGAACTGTATACGGGATTACCTGAATCCTTGACATTGTGGTTCATCCGATGTGATCATCGAGGAACGTGTGGGAACCAATATGGGTATCCAGATCCCGCTATTGGTTATTGACCTGGGAGTGTCTCGGTCATGTCTGCATAGTTTCCGAACCCGCAGGGTCTACACACTTAAGGTTCGGTGACGCTAGGGTTGTTAGTGAGAACAGTGCATGGTAACCGAAGGTTGTTCGGAGTCCCGGATGAGATCCCGGACGTGACGAGGGTCTCCGGAATGGTCCGGGGACGAAGATTGATATATAGGATGAGAGTGATCGGAGTCCGGAAGTGTTCCGGGGAGCATCGGGGAGTCGTCGGATGACCGAAAGAGGTTTCGGGGGGTCCCGGCAAGAGTTGCGGGCCCTATGGGCCATAAGTGGGAGACGCAACAGCCCTCATGGGGCTGTGCGCCCCCCCTTGGGCCCTCCCACCTGCGCATGGGGGCTGGTTCCCCCCTAGGGCAGCCGCACCCCTTGGCTTGGGGGGCAAGGCGCCTGGGGGGGGGGGAAACCCTAGCCCTGGCCGCAGCCCTGGCCGCCGCCCCCCCCCATCTGCCCTGGCCGCCGCCCCCTAGGGGGAACCCTAGGGGCGCCCCCTCCCCTCTCTTCCCCCTATATAAAGAGAGGCAGAGGGAGGGCAGCCACACACGTTCGTGCCTCGGCGCTGCCCTCCCTCTCCCACAAACATCTTCGTCAATTCCGCAGTGCTTGGCGAAGCCCTGCTGGAATTCCTCCACCACCATCTCCACCACGCCGTCGTGCTGCTGGTTTCTCCATCAACCTCTCCTTCCCCCTTGCTGGATCAAGAAGGAGGAGACGTCCCCGAGCTGTACGTGTGAAGAACGCGGAGGCACCGTCCGTTCGGTGCTAGGATCTTCGGCGATCTGAATCGCGGCGAGTACGACTCCATCAACCGCGTTCTTGAACGCTTCCGCTTAGCGATCTACAAGGGTATGTGGATCCAACTCTCCCCTCGTAGATGCATCTCCTAAATTGATCTTGGTGAGCGTAGGAAATTTTTTTGTTTCCCATGCAACGTTCCCCAACAAGGAAAAGCTGCAGTACCCATGCCCAAGTGGTACAGTCGTCATGGACACCGGTAGTACCGGCTAAAATACAATATTTGGTACTTCCGAGGTATTGTCGCTCTAGTACCACGGCCAAAACAGAGAAGAGGGGCTCCTATGTGGCATTTGATCTAACACTTGGTTCGGTAGTGCTACTCCCCCAGGGGAGCGGTACTACCTACCAAGGGTGAGGTACTACCAGCCCGAGGGTAGTCAGAAGTTATAATGCTCCCATGGATGGAGCTGTACTACCGCACACTACCCCGATACTACCAGGTAGTGAAAACCTGAAACAACAAGGTTGAAATGGAGAACTCATCAAAAGCTGGTAAGGGTATGTGGGTGCAAATATGGTTTTGTGAACGTGTTTGATTTCAATCATACCTTCCTACATGGACCCCCTCTTAACACTGTTTTCGCTCTTTTCCATTTCATAGGGGAACCTAATCATCTTGTGCCTTTCTCGAATATACTTGTGTAGATAAAGCACACGATTAGACTACAAATTATGTTGTCATCGGCACCAAAATCACTAAGGGAGGGAAATTCCCTTTCAATCTCCCCCTTTTTTGTTGATTGATGACAACACAATGATTTGCAAGATTTTATGATAAAGCTTAACCATAGTCTAGAAAATATAAACGCCCGCCCCCTAGATATGTGCACTATTATGTATTTGCTTTTGGAATGCAAACTGCCCACACACTAGGATCAACGCTCCCCCTAGATTTTATAGACCAACACTACTTGCAAAAGATAAAGGATATGACATAAACCGTGCTTCTTAAGTTACTTTCTACAAAACTTTAATGTTCTCAAGTATGTAACTTACATTTGTACTTCTAAGTTACATCGTCATAAACTTGCGCTGCACAAACATGCGTGCATGTCCAAGTTTTTCCTCATTAAAACTTAATACAAGTTGTTGGTTCCAAGTACTAGACACTTATTTCTGTGGTGCCAACTCCACTTACCTAGCAAAAGGATGAACTTCTTCCTCCTTGGTTTCTTTTTCTCGGATTCTTCGTTCTGATTGTCATCCTGCATATTGCTCATGCGCTCCTCACTCATCCTAGCCAATAAAAATCCCAATGGTCATGTCTTTGTTTGCTCGTGCGCTCCCCACTTTTCCTATACAAGTACACATATAGAATTTTAGATTGTGTGCAGTGTATGGGTAGAATATGCAATTCATTTGGGGTGATAAATCTGACTTTTCTTTATTCGAAAAAATATATCGTATGCGTTTGAAAAAAACTATAACTTGGCATTGGGTCCCAATATTGGCACATGAGATTGTGATAAAATTTTGGTAACATTATGAAAAAATGAAATACAAGGTTGTTCACAAAATCGACTATGTGAGATGAAGTTTCATGAAATTCACTTCAAATCTCCTAGTTTATATCACCATACCAATTTTAGCGACCATTTAGCTTATTTCTACTTGAAATTTTTACTACCCCTTTATTAAGCATGTGTAAGAATGAAGGTGAATTAAAATCGCAAAATGAAAGAACGTCTAAATGTTTTTAAAAAATAACTAAAATTTGGCAAGGAGTCATAATATTATGAGAATAGTTTATGACAAAAGTCTAAGAAAATACACATAAGAGAAATAACGACTGTTAGACTATCTTTCATAACCGGTTCCTTTTCTTTTTATCCAGGGTTTCGGCTCCTATCGCATACAAATATCCACACAACCTATTCGTACTAACCATCTGAACTCCTTTCCTCTTCAAAAAAATTACTAACCATTTATTAAACATTTAGGCATGAATGCTAATTCAATTCACCATTTTCATTTAGTAATATTTAATTAATATTTTATATGACTATTTAATAAGAAAACAAATGCTAGAATAGTTAAATGTTGTAAAACTAAATAAAAATTGGCAAGGAGTTCTAATGTGGCACAATAGACTATGATAAATTCTATGAAGAATACAAATAAAATAAATAATGGTTGTTCTCCAAGTGAACTATCCCACATAACATCACACACAGATATGCACAAAACCCTTTTGCAGTAAACATTTGAGATCATTTCCATTTTAAGCTTGTACTGCACCTTTATTAAATAATTGTTATGAGGAATGTGAATGAAAATCACCATTTTATGTAATAATTTGTATTTATGTTTTCAACATAGTATATAAAAATGTTGTCCAAAATAACTAAATTTTGGCATGGAGTCCTTATATTATGATAAAAGACTATGATATAAATCTATAAGAATACATATAGGAAAAATAACAATTGCTCACCAAGTGGACTATCTCCTGTAACATCACTTGCAAATATCCACACAACTCTTTTGCGGTGACCATCTGAGCTCATTTCCACAAATTTGTACTACCACTTTATTAAATTTCTGTAAGAATGAATGTGAAAATCATCCTTTCTATTTAATTTTATTTATTTATGTAGATATTTAAGAGGGAAATTGATAGAACATCTAAACGTTGTAAAAATAGCTAAAATTTGGCACAATATAATATGCTAAAAATATATAGTATCATAAAATAAATTCTAGTTTTTAAAAATGCTCAAACATGTAGTTTAGAAGAAAAATATCATCATGCAATTAAAAATGTTCATTGTGTAAATAAAAATATACGTCATATATCCATAAAATGATCATTGTGTATTTAAAAAAATCATAGTGTAATTTCTTAACATGATTAGTAGTTAAAAAATATGATGAATATATTCTTAATACATGATGGCTGTCTAAAAAAATTCAATTATTTAATAAGCTTCTAACTTCTTAATAATACGTGACGGATTTTTAGTAGACAAAGGAATTTTTTTAAAGCACATGTCCTATATTCATATGAATGATCTCCACTAACTTATTTATCTCAACAGGCAAGCATGCCACATCATCATACAATTGTGGATGGGATAAGATCCACCTCAACATGCAACTACACTTGGAAAAAAAACACCACATGCATTAATGCATGGGACAATATTAACCTTCTATTATACCCTCAAAAAACATTATATTATCGTACTTATATTCAATATTTTTGTACCAATATACATAATCAAATATAATATGTGGTATGCATTTTTATGTTTACTTCACGTGTTATTGATCTAAATAATCTAAATATTCATATTTCACATAGTCAAATCTCACTAAAATATATTGCAACCAATTCCCGCGGCAACTCCTAGAGTATCATTTAATATTTAAAATACAAAATGTGGAATTTTTTGAATACGTGAGGAGCATTTCTTAAAATTACGCTATCAAAAAATTTAATACGCAGGGTACATTTTTTAATACATGATGATCCTTTTTAAAATTTGCATGCAAGTTTATAAATTGTTCAATTATTGTTATGAAAAGCCTATATATTTCCCTCAAAAAGGGTAATATCTTTTTAACATTATAAAATATAAGTGTCCATGAAAAGGGAATAATTGAAAAAATAAACAAGAAAAGAAACGAAGGAAAGTTTTGTGTTTTCTTAAAAAATAATCGTCACCTTTTAAAAGGAATACAATAAATTAAACTGAGAAAAATGAAAAAAGTAATAAAATTAAAGAAAATGAATGGAAACATGGAACGAACAAGAGAATAAAAAGAAGAGAAGGGGAACGGAGAAAAAAGAAATTTGTCAAAATAAACCAGAGAAAAAAAATACATGAAAGAACTGGATTAAATGAAAGATAAAATGAAATAAGAGACATGAGTAATATTAAATATAACTGAAAAAGGAAAAGTAAAAATTCCAACATCTATGATGGTCATGGACGTGCGGGCGGGCGCAAAAAATGTTCAATAATTGTCGAAAATACAATAATTGGCCAGCCCGCGCGGAATGGTCTGCTGGCGTGAGTTGCATATTGTCCAAAAGAAAAAGAATTGCCAAAAGTTTCATAATTTACGCTCTATTCATTCAGTATTTCCATTTCAGAAGACAATTGTTTCTATTTATTTGATAGTAGCCCGCCTCGCAGTTAGAAGCCTGTCAGTGGGCCTAGTTTTGGTACATTAAGTTTGTAATATTACTTACCTCCATCTGTATTGGTTTTGTTTTTAATTCTTTTATCTCTTTATAATATTTTAAGTACATATAATCCGAAAATTAAATTACTTATTTAAAAAAATCATCACGCATTAAAATTCCCATGACATTTACAAATGTTAACGCATTTGAGAACATGTTAGCGAATGATTTAAAAAAGGTATTCAAAGTAAAAAAAAATCGCCTAATGTACAAACAATCATATCATTAAACAAATTGTCACACATTTCAAAAATATGATCAAAGCATTTTTCGATAAGTTTCTACAAAACATTTCAAAATTCATGCAATATTACAAAAATGTTTTGTGCCATTCAATCAAGGGCGAATTTACCGTACGGGCACCCTGGGCACGTGCCCGGGCTCGACGCTGACTATTTTCTGAACTATAGCGAGCCTCCCGAGCTGTTGTATTGGTCAAAATCACTTGAAAATACGAATACATGCTGAGAAATACGTAAGCTGCTCCACCTGGGCCAGCCTGGGCGTTTCGTTTGCATTTGGGGGCAGCCTACTCATACGTGACTACTCTCTCCCACTCCTTAGATGGGTCACAGCAGACCGAGGCTTGTTCGTCTGTTCACCTGCGTGATCGTGTCTGTTCGTTCGTTATTCTGTGTCGGATCGTCATCATCGGCACTGACCACGTTAGCCTGCCGGCAAGCGCTCAACCTTCGCAAGCCACGAGCAGGAGTTTTTTCAAAGGACTTGATGATGATGATGTTATTAAACGGTTTCAAAACCATGAAATTTCAGAAAGAGCAAATTGCCTAGGTCCTATTTAATGTGTTTAATTTCAACGATAATTATATAAATTTGTTAATTGTTGATTCTCTTGTGTGCACAAAGATGAAAATTGAAGCTCGAACTGTTGTCGTCGATTTACAAAAGTTTTTGTTTTGTGGCTCGTAACTCAAGTTTTTATCTACTTCTGCACATGACGGGTATCCAAATATATGATACTTCGGGTGTTTGATAGCCCATAGTAAATTTTATCTTATGGTGTGCCCAGGCTTCAATAATTTGCTAGCTCCGCCACTGCATTCAATAAATGGCCGTGGCATTGAAATGAAGTTCAAACATTTAATAATAATTTTGCATTTTATAGGAATTTTCATGAAATTTATTAAAATTATTCAATGTATTTGAAATAAATGTGCACGATGTATTCAAATAATGTTCAACATATGTTTGAAAAATATTGAACGTGCATCTGAAAAAAGTTTAACCTGTATCCAAATAATGTTCAATGTGTACTCGGAAAATGTTCAGTGTGTATCAGAGAAATTTTCAATTCATATTTAAATACTAGTCGACGTGTATTTGATTTTTTCTTAAAACATAACTTAAAAATGAAAGAAAATTCGATAAAAATCCATTAGAGAAACATAAATGAAAAAATAATGAAAAATATGATTAAAACTGATAGATTTTGAAACAATATTTCATCAATTCGTAAGAATTGTTAAGAAAAAATGAAAAAAAGTTTACATAACAGCATTAAATCGAAAGTAATCACGAAATTTATTTTTTTTTCAAGAATTTAAGAAAATAAAGATTTTTAGAAAAATTGATGAACTATTTAGAATTGATATTTTTTAAAACATATGTTTTTTTCAAATTCATGAACCTTTTTAAAAATCCATGAATACACGGTGTGTGCGCCCTGTACCAAAACGCGTTTTAAGGGCGCTGGGTCATATTCGGCGCCTTAAGCGCCAGCTATAGGTTTCATGGGCAAACAACGCACACACGCCGCCCTTTCATTGTTCTAAATGGGCTGGCCCATAGAGTCGTTTTACTTTAGATTTTTTTCGCTGAATCAGTGTATTGTACTGTCTTATTTCTGGGGTTTTTTGTTGTCTTTATTCTCTTACTTTTTAAATTATAGGTTACATGAATGTTTTTAAAATTTTGAACTTTCTTTAATAATAGATAAAAAAATCAAAATCGAGGAAATTTTTTCAAATTTGTGGAACTTTTCCATATTTTGATTAACTCTTTTTTTCAAATACATGATTTTTTTTCAAGACAAATGAACTTTTTTGGATTTTTGAATTTTATTTCAAATTTGATGAACTTTTTCCAAAATTGATGAACTCTTTCCTAATTTTCGATCTTTCTCCTGAATTTATGAAGTTGCTTCTAATTCAATGAAGTTGTTTGAATTTTGGGAAGTTTTCAAATTTCTCTTTTTTTTAGAAACTATGTTTTTATCGCAAATTCAACGGCCAACCCGTGGGATAGTCAACGGTCAACTGGTCATACGGATCGACCAGTCAACCCGCGATCAGCCGAACCTGGAAACCAACTCACCTCGCCCGTTTTGGGCGAGCCCACGAAGAGGGGCGCGTGGGCGCGAGTACCTCCAAGTTAGTAGTCACATAAGTGCTCCCTTTAAGGGGCGCTTCATGCGCCGGATAGGTTTTGTCAACGATTCGAGGCATCGCTGCCGCATCATTCATTTGAGTCCTCAGCCTAATGTAGGCCCAATAGTTTGTATTAAGCCGAAGAGGAGAAAAAAGGATTGGGAGAATGAGAAACAACGTTTTTAGAAAATTGAGGTTTATTGTCTAACCCCTATTCCTCTGTGCTTATCCACGATGCTGCTCACAATTCTCATATCTAAAACTAGGGGATAGGGACATTCTTACCACCTCTTATACATATAAAATTCCTAGTCTTTTCAACTAGTTTTTCGAGATAGGTTCCACACCGAATTACCAACCACGATCAAATTTGTCTATTAACGGGTTCTACCCATTTTGTCCATAGAGCACGCGCTTGTGAGTAACGCGTCATAATAAAGTGTAAATTCCTCTAATTATGTAGTTCAAATTTTGGGTTGTAATCTAACTATACGATATAGCTCCTCCGGATGTACCCGGTTAGTCTTTCCAATATAAATAGTATATTATATTTTACTAATAATCGACCAACTTCTTTAAGCATATAACTTAAGTACGTCCCAACAAGTGATAATTCCATGATAACCATGCAAACTAATTTCATGCATAAATATATGTATAATTCCATAACGGGGTATTCTGAATATTACTAATTCTTAATAATTTATGCATAACCCAAGAGGCTCCTCTTTTGTACTTCTGGGAGTATGTACTCCCATCCTCAATATACCTCATATACGCATTAATTATACATCTTTATCATCCTCAATATACTTTATTAAATATTGTAAGACTCCCCTAATATGAGTTTTATTGAAAAAATATCATCTGCGACGTACTTTTTGTAATATACCTTTTTTACGTACAAACACATCAGTATATACGTAAACATTTAAAATATGTAGACTCGCATGAATTTTTTCATGAAAATCATTTTGGGGTATCTAATAATTACTAATAAAGTATGTTAAAAATAATAAAAAGATATGAAAGATTCATATATATGGTATATGAGGAGCGGGAGTACGTACTCCCAGGAGTACACATCCATTTTCCTATATATATATATATATATATATATATATATATATATATATATATATATATATATATATATATATATTTCCTTCAATATGTTTCCTTGCTACGACACTTAACATCACTAGATACCTTTAGTTTCTGCCTAATTATTCCATCATAGTTGTCCTTGATGCCTCGAGTATTATTTCCTTGAGTATTTCCTCCTTCATAGGCACCTCGAGTATTTCTTCCTTGAGTGAAATTTCCCATCAATCGTTTCCAGACACATATATCAATAAATGAATATTTCCAATTGAGTCAAAATATATGATAACCGTGTTGAATAAGTTCACAAAACCACATAAATATAAAAACCAATCAGTAAATAAAGTTCCATCAGTAACCATGTTTTGAAAGAAATTCCCGACTTCACTTACTGAACATGCACCATATTAGTACTAAAAATAACAACTGAATATACGCACCTGGATTTATTTCTCATCTCGTAGATATATGAATAGCTTCCTCAATGTGTTTACCTTTAATACAAATTCCAGACCAAATGACAGGTTGTGATGCACTTTTCACAATCTTATATGATGTTTGGGATTTCTTTAGCCGCTCATCTTTCCTTCCACTGCTTGAACGTAGCATAAATTCGGAAAGCTAAGATATGATTGTATAACCAAGATAGTATAAATTTCAACACCATTATTATCCCTTTGTCCTTGAGTGTTTAAACATAATTCCTACCAGAGTTTGGTTCCACATACTTTAATAAGTTTGCAAGTTTCCATAGGAAACCTTCGAAACCATACCCTATGTCGTTCCACTCCTAAAACATAGGAATCTTCAAACGTTACTTTCATATGAAAGTTAAAACATGTCCAAGCTTTCATTTCCATCAATGTGACATCATTGCAAACAACAAAACAATATTAACGTATACAATAATAATGCAAAATATTTTACACTTACATTTGCATATGACCACATTGCTACATTTAGAAAACCAGACGACCTGCTATTCTATTGATGTGAAGCCTTTTATATGATAATACATTAATATACTCAATTAGCAAACCATGTCTTTAGTTCCTCTTTCCCAAAATTCCAGGAGCGAGAGTTTCCACAAAGTATATTTCACTTTATGTGAAGAATTCAATAACAAGAGTGACATTATAATATTCCACCGAGCTAAATTTCCTTACAAAAAATAAATTAATAAATCACTTCCAGACAATAGGTTTGCGGTTATTTGGCATGATATTAATTCACAAACTATGCTCTTCCTCATTTGAGTTTATTTCTTCCCGCAATTCTTCCAACCATAGTTGACATTGATGAAAAAATAACTTTCTTAAGAGAATTTAGTGATTCCTCTGAAATATAGAGTCACATCCCCAACAACACATAACAATTATCCAGACATGATATTCCAATCTAATTCCTCCCACTTATCCTAAGCATGTTAGTGTCGGGAGTTACACTTATAGTTTCCTTTGGGGTCGAGATTATATTAGAGTATGATTGTCAATAATTTCACCCCTGATCATAATTACTATTATGTTCCTACTTTTCCACCAGTTTGATCAACTAGAATAACCATTACTAAATTCCTGGTGTGTTCTTTGTAGTAATTGAGAATTTCCTGCCAAAATAAAAAAAATCCTCTTCCAGTCTACAAACCATAAGGAGTGACTGTGGTAGATGAATGATATAGACAAACAAAAGTATATATGTACCGCTTCTTCCAGAAAACATGGCAGTAAAAGTATTCAATTCCCCCATTTAATTGTGGAGTGTACAGTCTATTACAATGATGAATAGTTCCATGCTCTTTACATGTTTAATTGATATATTCATGAAGTGTACTTCCCTGACCAATCTGTTGTTAAAACTTTAAATCTTTTAATCAACTAATTTTCCACTTCGGTGCATAATATGGCAAGCACAGACATTCCGACTTGTATAATAAAAAGTAAACACATAACCATATAACGTAATTCCATGCATAAATACATTTATAATTCCATAATGAGGCATTCCGAATATTAGTAATTTGAATATAGCTGCAGGACACGTAATTCCAACAAACACAATTTCCTAAGACGTTGTCTTGCAGCTTATAGGTCACCATAAGAACTAATCATTCTTTCTAGCAAGAGCAACCATAAGTAGACGACCGAATAATCCTTGATACCAAATTTTTGAAATGCCTAAACTGTTAGTGATCAAGTCCAATCATTTTTATATATTCGAAATATTATAAATACATATATACCAAATATTAATTTACTTCAATTTTTAATCACACATTTAATACATGTTCATGCATGTGAAAACATGTTCAAGCAACTTCTGAAAGATGTTTATAGCATGAAAAAAAATGTTTGTGACATTTAAAAATGTTCACGCATTACAATATATTTTTAGAATAAATAAGGAATGATTATAAAATGTAAAATATCTCCGCGTAGTTCCGGCTCGAGCAAGAGTGAAAGAAATAAGTCTGCGAAATAACCTTAACAGAGTTAAGGTATATAATGACTCAAGGACTTCCTAGAAATAAGACCATGGAAGATGTTTATAGCTTTATCGGATTATCTTTTATGAAGTTGCATCTACAACTACTTATTGAAAATAATCCTATGGTTATGGGTAAATGCTCAATATCCAAGTGGGCTTACAAATTTGATCATGATCAATTGCTTTGCGGATTGTCTTATGTCTCTTGATTAGTTGGTATTTATCCTCTCAATATCGCAAGTTTCGTACCATTCTAAAAAATTGTTTGTCACATATTTAAAGAAATGTTCATGTTTCAAAAGAATGTTTGTGACATTACCGAAACTTTGGAAAAATGTAAAAACAATGTGTGCGTAATTTCAAAAATTGTTTCTTACCAATCAAAAAATGTTTGTGGTTTTTGTAAATATCAATCTTAACAATTGTTTTGCACGTGTAAAAATGTTCATGAAATTTATAAAAATTAGTCTTTTCGTTTGAAAATGTAATATCATTGTTGGCACTATAAAAAATGATCTTGCATTTTGGAACGAAGGGGATGTTCAATGTATGTTAAATAATGTACACCATGTATGATTTTTATTATCAAACACGTGTTCGAAAAGTGTTGAACGTGTAACTGGAAAAAGGTTATGCGTATTACAAAAATCATGTGTACTTTACAATTGTTTATTGCATAACAGAAAAAGGTTGAACTTGTGTATGGAAAAATTAGCAACATTTATTTAAATAAAAGTTGATATGTATTTAGAAAAGAGGAAAATGAAAACAAAAGACGGATAAAAACGAAATAAAAATAAAATAAACCGATAAATTCCACTGGAGAAATATACATAATAGAGAAAAAAACAGAAGAAAAACAACAAAAACGTATGAAAGGTTCTAAAACCGGCCCGTACCAATATGTAAAACCTTCCCAAAATCGCTATACTTTACCAACTTGCTAAGGCGAGCGTTCCAAACGAGACGGAGGTAGGTCCCTTTCTTTTATTATTATTATCCTGGCATGCCGCCCGTTAGAATCTTAACAAGGCAACCTTCTTTCACAAACAATTTCTTCGCCGCTAACACGGTAATTTCCCATCCCTTTAGAGCATCTCCAACAGGCGTTCAAAAAAAGCTCCGCGAGCTATAAAGTTATTTTTTTGGACGCCGAACAGCTCCAACAGAATCTGTAAAATTGTGCGCGCGCTAAAAAAGTTTGGGCACGCGCTGAAAAACACCATCGCGCGCACTATATTTTGGGTGCCGGATTGGGTGCGCTTCACAATTTGCACTGCGTGCTGTTTTGGGCGCGCGTTTTTGAGCGTCTGGTAAATCAATGTTGGTCCCGACGCACTAAAAGTGCTACAGTGACGCGCTATAAATTTTATTGGCCGCAAATTTTTTTTTGCGACCGTTGGAGATGTACTACCTTTGAGAGATTTCTCTCGCGTCCCTATAGTGAAAAGAGCACGTTCTCTGACAGCTTCGAAGCCGAGGCAGCCGTCCTCTTGCCGTTCCTTACAACAAAAGAAAGAAAAGCCCTACCCGCTGCCTTCATTGGTACATAGCCCCCGCTTCGTTCGAGTCCTTTTCATATTAGACTTCTGGGCCAAATGCAGGCCGAATAGTTCGTGATGTGCCGAAAGAGAAAAAAACAATTGAGAAAATAAGAAACAACGCGATTTCCTTTACACGTTGCGTTGCAGTTCACACACAAGTCACTGCGGGAGGTAATCATTCTCTCTACAGAGCAACCATGAGTAGAAGACCAAATATTCACGAATATCGCAATATTTGCAGAGCCGCATTGCGGGCTGCTCCCGACCTGCAGGCCAGGCGATAAGGGCCATTTTGGGTCCAAACGGGCATACCGTACGGCCCAACACACAACCCATCCTTATTTTTTGTCCACTTCACGTCCTACCCATCTCATTTTTGGCTTAAACTTGTGCCAGCTTTGTGTCCACATGGACGATGAACAGACGCCCACGCGCTCGCTCCGCGTCCGTGTTGGGCCCGCGTGGCAGCCGCCCACCTACCACCCACCGCTCACATTTACGACCCACATGCATGCAGCCTCACCTGGCAGCCACCCCGGCAGAGCGGTCGTCGTCCTTTTTAACGTGGAAGTCGTGGACCGATGGGAGACCACACTTCCACTTCCCCACACCGGCAGCGTGCCTCCTCGAAGCCCGACATGCTCGTCTATCCAAACCCTTGCTCTACCTCGCCGCCGGCCACCATGGGATGGCACTGGACCTCCGTCCGCAAGGGCAGGGACGACCACGAGGTCGGCTCTTCCTCCGACCATCGTCGTCATCGCTCCACCGTCTACCTCCGCCTGCACCACCTGCACCTCCGGCGCTCGCATTTCACATCGCCATGTCGGCGGCCAGACCTCGCCTAAGGCCGCACGTCAAGGCGGAGATTTGCGAACGTTACTGGGAGACGGGCACGCCGGTGCCATGGCCTGACGTGTACCTCCCTAATAACTGGCATATTTTCGTCGATCGGGTGCCTCTACCGATCCCGATGAGCGATCGCGACCGCCTGCCGCCGGATCTCGTCAACGACTGGAGGTACGTGCGCAGACTCACCTCCGTGGGACACTTGGTTGTGCGACGAGCATGATCTGCGCCGGCAATTGTTCTTTGTCGGTCGTGCTCGGAGCCCGCCACGCCGCGCGCGCCGCTAGCCCGCCCCAGCCATGCGGAAGTAGGCTAGTCCGCGGCTTGACGCGGACACCGTCCTCGTCCCCGCCACCGCGCGCTCCGATGACGGCCAAGGAGGAGGAGGAGCTGGTGAGGCGGGTCATGGAGGAGGAGCTCCACACCCACGGCGAGTCCTGGTCACGCTCCCCGCCACGGGAAGAAGTGGTGCAGCCACCTCCGGTCGCGCCTCCCGCTTGGCAGGGGCCGTCGACCCACATGTGGACGCCCCCGCCCTACATCGACTTCACGGGCGACGAAGACGGCGACAGTGTCGGCACCTAAAGGCAACGGCGGTCACATGCTTCTTTTTTTAGAGAATGTCGTTTTAATTTTTAGTTTGTTTAAGAATGTACTGAAGTGGACTTGGGCCGTTTTAATGTTTTTTGAATTACTTTGCCATGTTTTGGTTTGGGTATATGTTTGGGTCAATTTCAAAGAGAACAATTTGAAGTGCGGCGGTCCGGTTGAACGCACCGGTGGCCGCAGGACCGCGAATCGGACGTGTTCGTTTCTCTGCCCTAAAGCCTTGGCGCTGGGCAGCTTTCATTGTTTTGCAGCCTAGTTAGCCTAGTGCTCCGCTGCTCACTGCGGCTCGTCTCGTCGTCTGGTCTGACCGAGCAGACAGGCAGGTGAATCATTGCGACTCAGGCCGCACAATCCCGCTGCCAGAAATTCCCTCGTCTCTGCCTGTCTCGATTGTGCGGCCGGCGCAGGGGCGAGAAGATCAATCATCAAGCAAATTATTCGCCGGCGGCACCCAGTCCATCAATGAATTCAGCGGAGGGTCATCGATGCTTGCTTGATGGAGTGGCGTGGGCTTTTTCTTGGATTTTGCACTGTACAGCAGATGCGAACAAAACGGGCTAGCAGAGGGCCCAATCATTCGGTGCGCGAGATACCCCACCCGAAAAAAATTAAACATTGCGCGGGATGGTGCTGCCGCGCCTTTTTAACGAGAGCGAGGGTGGCACCGTGGCGGCCGGGGACGGCGATACGCTGCGGTCCTGCCCTGCCCGGCTGAGTTGGTTCTAGGGTGATGATTCTTCCCATTTCCTTTTTGGACGGAGTCGCAGTCGGGTCGGGTCAGGTCACGGTGATGATTCTTGGCCGGAGCGATGCAGGTTGATGCATGGACCATCATCCATGTGTGCCTGGCAGCTTCAGAGATTTCCATGATGAGGAAGACCTGAAGGCGCATCACCGCACTGATGAGATGATGGGCTCGGCTGGACCATCGGCCCACAGATGCCAGAACCATGGCTGGTTACTAGGAACGGATACGGGTTCAGGTTCGCATCGGCCGTGACACGACACGCCGTCAGGCAGGGCCGGACGACGAGACCGAACGACCGGCCGAAGCGACACCAACCTTGACCGTTTCTCTCCGCCGGGCCGGCGCAGGCAGCGACGACGACCCGGTGTACGTGACGCGCTGGCCTGCACGTAGGGCAGGTTGGCTGCCGCGGCACGAAACGCCGGGCAGGCGCCCTGGGCCGCGCTGCAACCCCGTCAATGCGTAAAGGGATCCTATGTCTCGACCTAGCTGCGCTCGCTGCTGGATTCGATCGTCTGGCCCCAGCGCTCCAGCGAAAAACTGATCTGCATGCATGCATGCAGTTGGTGGCTGTTTTGTTTTGTACGTGGCTCGATCATTAGCTAGCGGCCGTCCTAGTGCGGTGCAATGCGTGACAACCGAGAAAAGCGAAAACTAGTTCAAGCCTCCTTTGGTTCTTTGGTCATAGTCTTCGGACACTTGAAGCTAGTGCTACGTAGCATGAGACCTTTTTCCTCCTTTTTACCCGATCGGCTCAGTGGATCATGTGCCCGAAGAAAGATCCAGGGGGAGTTGATAGCCGGCAGATTGCTCATGAGATCTTTGACGGCTAGCTCTTGAGGTCGTCTTCCTCTGGCATCTTGCTTGCTACAGAAATGAAGCAGCTCTTGAGTAACGAACAGCTATTACTACGTGGTAGTACCAGGGCTATGTGGTAGTAGACTAGTAGTACTTATTAGTATATGTGCCCACACTATGGAGTAGTAGTACCTCGAGAAGAATCATGGGATGCCCTCTGCGTCTCCCTGCGTGCATGCCATAGTTTTGGCTGCCATCGATCATCATGTACTCTCGAATCGTGCAGTGTTTCAGAGTGCCGATAAGTACTAGTACACTGCAAACGCAGGTTATCACGCGGATGTCTTCGATCGAGGACCGTCAAGGTTCACTGCTCTAAAATGTGGACCGGACCTCGTTAATTAACTATCTAGTGGACTCCGTTCTGTATACACGGCACTCATGTTTTAACGATTCTGTATACCGTACTCCGTGCCTCCATGGTGTACTGCTTTGTTTATTCCCCACAGATGGGGACAGAGATACATTACATTCTTCAACGTGGTCAACACTTAAACTTCTCAGCTCTGTTGGCGCGTAACCTGTCAAGATACTGCGGCTCCAATACAATTGGTTGAGCGAAAGTACCTTTCTACACCAGGAGCTCCTGGTGTGAACAGTAAAATAACTAAAATTCAGAACTTTAAAAATAAGGGAAAATTGTTTATGACATACTTTCACAAATGTTTGTTGTGCATGAAAAATTTCCTTATGAAATCAGATTAGTGCAGTCGTGGCCAAACGAAAAATCAGAGCTCCAAAATACTTTTATAAGTAACATTTTCGGAGCATCAATTTTTTTACCACGCCTTTCACCAATATGATTTTGCAATGAAATTTTGCATGGAGAACAAGCATTTGTGAAAGTATGCTAAAAAAAATTCAGATTTTTTACTTTTTTATTCATTTTACTGTTCACCCGCGGACATACTCTTTAGGAGTTAGGAGTTGCATGGGGATTCGATAGGATGGCACTTGTCATCATCTTAATAATCTCGAGATGAATCATGAGAAACTGGAGTAGTATATATTAACTGGGAGGGGAACGTTTGAAACCTATGGGTAGGTGCATTGCATCGGTTTTGCAAAAAACAGAACAACAATTTACAAAATGCTTCTGAATTACGCTTGGTTTTTTTTCTAATTAACCAAGCAACTTCCTTTTTAATGAATGCAGGAATCCAAGAAAATGGTCAGAAAATCATGAAATTTCTGATAACAAAATTGCTTTAGCGTTACACTCGCGTAAAAATTTCCTAGTTCATTGTAATCCATGCTTCATGATATACATATATTATGGTGGTTGTGAACTTGTCATACATCTATGGATGTCAATCTTGGACTTTGTCATTTATGTTGGTTGTATGCATGTGTATGTGTTGTATGTGAATGTGTGCATGTGGGCTTTATGCAAATGTGGGCATGTGTTGTATATAAGTAATGACATGTGCATAGTGGTTCACATGAGATGCAGTTAAACTGAGAAAACAAGTGCATAGAGGTCCTCCTCACACATGGGTAATAGAGTAAAGGTGGTTGTGATGTAGAAACACCGCCATTCGGTTGACGAACATATGCCATGTGACTTTCGCATGAGCGATGTGTTGGTAGCGACGGGCCAATATGCCGTGTGCGGCCAGGGGTTTTACATGTGTGATGAGGATTTATGTACTAGCTTGTCATGATTTCCATAATTTTGTTCAGGTTGTACACTTTGCTTGATATGGATTATGCATGTGCATCTTCTAGTTGTAGAGGTCAAGAGAAATAAATGTCTTCCCTTTAAAAGAACATAAGACATCTGATGAAATGCAAATAACTCCCTAAAAAGTATTTAAGCAATATCAGTTGTGTAATACATTGTACTAGACCATGATGACGCGCGTTGCTGCGCCCGCCCATGTTACGATAGAATGATAAAATATCATGTAAAAATTCGAAAATGTAAAATATATGAATTAAATTTGCATGACCTAACACGCATATTTTATATGACATAGTAATGATGTCACCGGGAATAGAATTAGCTAGGTGACAGCTCAGGTTTTTAAATAAACAGTGCATATGAAAGATGTCTAGGACGAAACGAATACAAGAATAGCTTTTTTTAGTAACGAATACACAAAAACCAGTTACATACACACATATGACTGTTGGGTGGTGCTGCTATGCGGACACACGTATCTACGTTTTTTAGGCTACACAAGCAGCTACGTACGTCTGTGTTTTACACATCTTCGCTAAAACCAGTTCACAAGCCCAATAAACAATCGAGGCCCAATCAACCACAGGTGACGTAGATGGTTCTGCGGAGCAGCAGCCCAAACAAACATACAGGCGACATGATCACAATCCTACGGCTAGCAACGCCAAAGCGCAGTGGAGCCTCGTAGGTCTCTCCGTTTTACTGTTTTGTAATATCAAATGTGTTAGAAGGGAGAGAGGGATTGGTGGAATACTTGATGGATTCGATGTTTATTGCTTAAGCCTCGTGGGCATATATATATGAGTACAATGATCAACTTGGAGTACAAGACAATGCAAGACCAAATCCTAGTCTAGCCTATACTGCTTAATCATATACTCAACATCTCCCCGTAGTCACAACGGTAGCGACGCAGACGGTGAGACTGGAGTAGAATCCGAAGGCAAGCCGACGGACACCCTCCCCCCATAGTCGTAACGGTTGACGCATCGCGGAAGGCGTGACTAGAGTGAAAACCAACAAGGTTGCTCAAGCAGGGTGGTAGCCCTTTGTGCAGTTGTCGAGGTAGCCGAGAGTGTAGGGTGGTGTAGCCGTGGTCGAGGTAGCCGTGCAAAGAACGTTGTGGTCGATGTCGAGTCGGGGTAGCCGGTGTCGAGGAAGTCGTCGTGGAGCCGCGGGCGCTAGGAGGCGCCGAATTAGTCATAGGTGCAGTGCTGTTGAAGTAGTGGTGCGCCGAGAAGGAGACATTGTTGACAACGCGTCGCGCTGGCTTGCCAAACCCGGGGACACATCGTAGAGAAAGGCACGCGTCGGTATTGCCAGCACCGGGCACATGTAGACAGACGAAGACGAAGTCGACGAAGCACCGACCAGGCTTGCCAGGTCTGGAACACGTTGTGGATGAAGGCACGCATCGGTGTTGCCAGCACCGGGCATGCGTAGACAAGGGACCTGCACGAGTTGTACACCATGTCGAAGAAGTCGAAGAGGCCGGCAAAGGAGGACTCGACGACAGTTGCGGCGCTAATCGTCGATGGGCCGATGTCATCGATAGTAGTTGGAGTAGACAAAGTGGTTGAGGAAGAAGATGACGACACTGGCGACGGGCTGGTGCTTGACGAAGACGAAGAGGGGTGGACGGGCGGCGGCCGAAGAAGAGCGGCGGCGGTGGCGGCTAGGTTAGGAGCGCGGCCGCGGTGCTCGAAGTTGGCGAGGAGAACCCAACAGCATGACGAAGATCGACGCGGACGGTGGTGTACCCGTGCCAAGGGAGGCGGCGTGGCACATACCACGGGAAGTCGACGCGAGGCGATGGTGGTGGACCACGGGTCGTGGTGCTACGGCCCGAAGGGGCGATGCAGCAGTGGCGTGGATTACGTGCTACGCTCCCTACGGCCCAACGAGGCGACGCAGTGGTGTCGCGAGGGTCGGCACAGCCACGGGGACGGCCTGGAACGGATGCCTCAGGGCGGCGGTGAACCGCGGGTCGCGGCACTACGGCCCGAAGGAGCGACGCAGCGGTGACGCAGATCGTGCATTGCGGGGGTGAACCACCGGCTGGGGGCGACAACCCGACGAAAGGCGGCGTGGACCACGTGCCGCGGCATGTCAGACCTAATGGGCGACGCAAAGGCGGCGGCGGTTACATGGGTAGGTGGAGGGAGGATCTCGAGGCGGCGGCGTGGACTACATGCTGCGACGCGACAGCCCCAAGGGGCGTCGGCGGGAGCGGCGCGTAGGTCGGAAGCAGCCGGCAGGAAGACCTCGGGGTGGCGACGCAGCGGTCCGAAGGGACGACGCGACGGCAACCTGTGTCTCGATCGGCGGTAGGCGCGTGCTCGGGGATGTGCTTGGCGAAGACAGATGCGTGAACGGTTGATCAGACCGACGACGGAGCTGTAGCGCCATGTCTGGGACGACACACGTATCAGAGTCTATGACGATGTTGTCGGTGATGTCTCGGACGATGACGATGAAGATGGGCCGGCAATGGAGACCGTGCAGATGAGCGGCTGACAGCGACACACGAAGGCGTCCCTTGGGCGGCGCGTCCAGCCTTGCCGCATGGTTGATGAAGAAGAGGCCGGTGTAGTCGATGCCGATGTGGGAGTAGAGGCGCGGTGTTCGACGGCGGCGGCGGGTAACACAAACCGATCTTAGATCGGAAAACCAAAAAGTAAACGTCGATCAAAGCAACCGGCGAGAGAGAGAGAGAAACCCGAACAAGGGCTAGAGAAAAGGACTCTCTAGGGCATCCGGTACATGACCGACTGATACGTCCAAAACGTATCTATAATTTCTGCTTGCTCCATGCTTCTTTTGTGTGATATTGCTATGATATTGATGCACTTCCATGCACTTTTGATCATATTTGGACTAACCTATTAACTCAGTGCACCACAGTGCCAGTTCCTGTTTTCTGCTGTTTTTCTATTTCAGGTTTCCCCCATATTAAAAGTGGTCCAAAAATTTCAGGAAAAATATAGGAAAAATCAGCGCACAGGAAGCTTCGCGAAGAACCAAAGATGGGCCAGAGGGGAGCCAGGGGAGGCCCAGGCGGCCACCTGGCGCGGCCCCACCCCTGGCAGCGCCAGGGGGGCGCCTGGGCCCCCTGCTTCGCCTCTGGCTGCCCCCTTCGCATATATATCCCTCTCGTCCCGAAACCCTCGAGGACAGAACCCTTTTTCGCGATCTCGCCTCTGTTCCGCCGCCGCAGCGCTTCCAAGATCGGGAGCATCAGGAGAACTCTTCCCGGCACCCTGCCGGAGGGGAGAACCACCACCGGGAGCTTCTCCACCACCATGGACGCTTCCCGGATGAGTCGTGAGTAGTCCACCTTGGACCATGGGTCCATGATCAGTAGCCATGTGATGTTCTCCTCCCCTCTTTGCTCTTCATGGTTTAGACCTCGTGAGCTGCCCTACATGATCGAGGCACATATGTAATCTTTCTGCTATTGCTTTGCTGAGTTTGCTGGGATCTGATGGATTATGAGACTATGTTCAGATTGTGTTTGAGTAATATATTTGATTCACCTCTTTTATATCTTTGTTCTTGAGTAATTCTTGCATGTTCTCCGTTGCTGTTTATTGCTTTGGCCAAGTAGTAGGTAGTAACTCCAAGAGGGAGCGTTATGCTTGATTGTGGGTTCATGCCCCCTGATGACTAGCTTGAGTGACAGAAACATGAGTCTAGGGGATGTGCTGTTGCCACAAGGGAGAAAAAAACGGTGCTTGTACTTGCGGGTCCAAGGATTGTTTACTTTACGCAAAGTTCTTTTAATGCAGTTGTCTGTTGCTTTGAGTTTATACTTTGGGTGGGATTCGCAACTTAATACGAGCGAGATGTTCTGGATAGATATCTCAAGGTGGATGATTAGTAGTAGATGCAGATGGATTTCGGTCTACTTGCCTTGGCGTACCGCCCATGCTTTTGAGCCTCTACCTTTCTTTGCAGCATAGTTAGCATTGGTTTGCGCACATAATCCTGTCAATTGCCCAGCTGTAATTTGTTTACCTCGCTTTGCTGTTTTATCGTCTTTTGAGAGAGAGACATCACTAGTGAACATCATGGGACCTCGGTCCATATTACCACCGCTGATCACACCTTCTATTTACTTCCTGTTTTTATTTCCTAGTTGCAGTCATAGCTATCATTATTATCTCTTGTGTTTGATCCTTTGTAAACAACAAGGCCGAAGGGATTGACAACCTCTCTGTACTCGTTGGGAGCAAAGTTATCTGTATCTGTGTGCAGGTCCCGTCAACCGCTAAGTTTCTGGCGCCATTGACACCTACTTGTCGACCCTCGGAGTCTCACGAGATTCGATCCTTGGTATCTTTGCCAAGGGAAATTTGCCGCTACGCTACATCTCAACCTTCCACTTGGGGTAACCAACGAGGGGAAAGAAGCCATCAAGCAAGTTTCTGGCGCCGTTGCCGGGGACTCCACTCTTCAAGATAGGGGAGTTGCATGCTATCATTTATCTTTGCTTTTTAGTCTTGTTAGTTTATCTTTCAGTTTTTGCTTTAGTGTCCTTTATCAAAAATCACAAAAAAATTATTTGCTTTTCTGTTAGTAGTCCTTTCTGTTTAGTCAAGCATGTTAGGACTTGGTGCTTTGAGGGAATCAGAAGTTCTAGATTTCCATCAAAGGGATGGAGAAAATATGAAGAAGGCATGGGACAGAATTTCTGATGCACATAGGAGAATTATGCCTTGGATACCTATAAAAATTATGCTTAGAAATTTTTACCATGGTCTTTTTAAATGGTGTAAACACTCTCTTGATATTATTGCTGAAGGAGATTTCCTAGAGTGTGATGAAGCTAGAGCTCTTGAAATTATACATGGTCTATCTAGTTACTTTGTTTATGATCATAGTTTTGATACTGTCATAGATAGACTTGCTACTATTGAGAAGAGAATGGATGCTCTAGACTTGATGAAGGTAGAGAAACCCAAACCCAATAAGAGAGATATTTTGGAAATAGACAATGATTGGGAGCCTTTTGTTAGGATTAGCATCTCTAATCAAGACTTCCTTGCTTATTGTGATATTGGATCTATGGGTTCTACTATGCCAAAAATTGTTCATGATTCTTTAAAATTTAACATGGACAAATTATCATCCTATCATGAACATGCTAATGGAGATATTTCTGAGATCCAGGGAAGAATAAAAGACATACCAGTTACATTCCTTAAAGGGATTGCAATGGTTGATTTCTTCATCATGAAGCCAAACCAAGGAAATATAGTGCTTGGAAGGGACTTCCTCCGAGCCGTAAAAGGCTTCACGATATAGGTAAGGGACAAATCCGCCTACGCGGGAAGGCAAAAGGTACGTACCCCTTTCCTAGAAGGAATAAGGATGAACTTGTTGAGGAACCATTTGAAGCAATTTATAACTCCGATTATTATGATGACTTTTGATTCCTCCTTTTTGCATCATGCCTAGCTTAAAGGCATAAAAGAAAGCGCTTTTGGGAGGCAGCCCACAACGAATTAGGTTTTATTTTGCTTTTGTTGTGTCTTGATGTTTGTTACTACAGTAGCATCATCATTGTATCTTTTCTTTTCAGCTTTGTGCCAAGTTTAGCCTCCGATTGCAAGAAAGTTCAAAAGTTGTGACGTGCTGTCCAGAAAACAGATTCTGTCCTTGGACAGAAAAATTCGAATAAAATCACCAGATCATCTTTTTGATCTGAATTTTTTTGACAGCGTGCTCTATACAATTGGCTTTCGAGCGTCTGTTTTGAGTTTTTTATTTGAGTTGCAGAAGTGCCCCGAAAAAATTATTTACTACCTGCTGGTCTGTTTTTCACAGATTCTGTCCTGTTTTGCCTTTTCTTCGTTTTGCAAACCTTGAGCTTGCTTTTTCTTTGCAAAAACCTTTTGGCAATCTTGAAAAACAGTAGCTCTTCAAGATTATTTTTATTTCCAGTAGGGAAAAATTATTTTATTGTGGGTACTAACCTCGCTAATCAGATTATGATGAGTTATGTATGAAGGGAGTTTTCAAGTGTGCGAGGGAAGATGATAAAAGAAGATTCAGGAGGATCAAACGCTCAAGCTTGGGGATGCCCCCGTGCACCCCCAAGAAATATTCAAGAAGACTCAAGCGTCTAAGCTTGGGGATGCCCCCATGCATCCCCTTCTCCATCAACAATTATCAGTTCGTCTTTCGTTCCACTATATTTTTATCACTTCATGCGTTATGTGCTATGCTTGGAGCGTCTTGCTCTTAGTTGTTTTCTTTAGCTTTGCTTGCTGTTCATAACAAGTTAGAACCCAGCTTTCTTTGTGTGGGAAAGAAACACGCTCCACTTCAATCTAGAACACAACATAGGATTTTCATGCTTATCTTTGCTGTGTGTGACCTTTGTCTTTCCATAGCTGCTGTCATGTTTAGCTCTTAGTTTTCATGCTTTTCTTTTTAAAGAGCTTTTGTTTAGTTGGTTGCTGAACTCTCTTGAGTTTTCATGTTTATCTTGTTAAGAGAGTTTGCCTGTTGCACTGAGTTGTGTGTCTTAACTTAAAGTAGGTAATTGAGGTTGCTATTTAATTTTAGTAGTAACTTGCAATAGTTTTGAGGTATTGCCATGAGTAATGTCTGAACTTTTGGTGTCAAGAGTTTTAGCCTATTAGTGATAGATGTCGTATTTTGAGCAATCCGTGTTTATTTTCGAAAACCTACAAAATAGTTGAGAACTTTAGCTACTAGATGGATCACTAATCTTTGGAGGGATCGAATATTAGAGTACACTCACGTACCATGAGTCGAGGATGCGCAAGGATAACCAAACCCCCATACACTCCTCCTCGGGGTACTTGTCTCTTTGTGAACCTCCTAATTAGATTGAGAGTTACCGATAATAAGTGCATGAGTTCTTCGGACTAATGTGAGTATTCGAAAGTTGACACTTCCATCTAGCCATGTTTTTTTAGCCTCTTCGGTACCGTGCATTGCCCTTTCTCATCTCGAGAGTTGGCGCATACTTCGCCGGTGCATCCAAATCCTTGGCACGATACGCTTTGTCATCATAAGCCTCATTATATCCTTCCTCAAAACAGCCACCATACCTACCTATCAAGGCATTTCCATAGCCTTTCCGAGATACATTGCCATGCAACATCCATCTTCTCATGACTTGATCTTCATGTCATACATGACTTTTGCTTGATCGATGAGCCGCATGCTAGTTGGGCCTTGCCCTAATCATTGCTACATGACGCGCTAGTATCATTGCATATCCTGCTACACTGGCAGAGGCATACATTTGCATACATCATGATAGTTTCATCTTCTTTATGTTGAGTACTTTTGTAAAGTATGAAAGATCTTATATACTTATTGTAATATATAGAGTGTTGCCCCTAAAGTGAGGAAAAGATCCCAAAGAGGACAAAATCAAAAGATCCCAAAGAGGACAAATGAGAGTTAAATAGAAAGAGCCATTGAGGCCACACAAAAAATAAAAAAAAGAGAAAAAAGAGAAAAAGAAATAAAAAGAGAGAAGGGGGCACACTACTATTCCTTTTGAGAGATCCACACTCGCACTCCATCTTATACCTTGTACTCCATAGAGATTATCATTCATGCATATAGCTATGTGGGGACCTTCACACTATAGAACTTGGCTTGTATATTCCAATGATGAGCCTTCTCAAAAGAGCTCTAGGTCTTCTTGAGCGAGCAAGTTGGATGCACCCCCACTAGTTCCATTGGAGAGCTTACCTTAGCTCATATGTGCATCCGTTGCATGGCAATCCCTACTCGTCACATCATATCTATCATTTGGCTTTCTCTCGCCTATGATTGTCCTCATTGATGTGAGCCTTTCACACCTTTTTTGTCTTCCCCCTTCATCATTTTTCTCTCTTTGCCATCCTAAGTGTCAACTTTCTTGCTTACGCTCATCCATTGCATGAGTGCTCAAAATATCGAAAGGGAGTGGATCATTTTGACTTGTACCTGGCTAGTGGTCTGGGGATGAGTCAAGATAAGATTCCAAAGAAGACCAAGTGTGAAACTTTAGTAGATTAAGTTCTCAACAATACTAAAACTATGTTTTACTCTCTCGTATATCCCCATCCCCTTTCTTGCACGCAAACACCATTTGGAGACATTCGAGTCACGGACAGCGAGAGCTCTTGCACCTTTATGTTCTTATGTTGCTTGTTACAATGCTAATATAGACTCTTGCTTGTTATGACTTGAATTGAATTACATGCCTTGATTGCTTTACTTAAAAGTTCTTATATGGTTGATAGCATGTCACCACATAAATTATGCTTGTTATCATTTACCTACTCGAGGACGAACAGGAATTAAGCTTGGGGATGTTGATACGTCCAAAACGTATCTATAATTTCTGCTTGCTCCATGCTTCTTTTGTGTGATATTGCTATGATATTGATGCACTTCCATGCACTTTTGATCATATTTGGACTAACCTATTAACTCAGTGCACCACAGTGCCAATTCCTGTTTTCTGCTGTTTTTCTATTTCAGGTTTCCCCCATATTAAAAGTGCTCCAACAATTCTAGGAAAAATATAGGAAAAATCAGCGTACAGGAAGCTTCGCGAAGAACCAAAGATGGGCCAGAGGGGAGCCAGGGGAGGCCCAGGCGGCCACCTGGTGCGGCCCCACCCCCGGCCGCGCCAGGGGGGCGCGTGGGGCCCATGCTCTGCCTCTGGCTGCCCCCCTTCGCATATATATCCCTCTCGTCCCGAAACCCTCGAGGACAGAACCCTTTTTCGCGATCTCGCCTCTGTTCCGCCGCTGCAGCGCTTCCAAGATCGGGAGCATCAGGATAACTCTTCCCGGCACACTGCCGGAGGGGAGAACCACCACCGGGAGCTTCTCCACCACCATGGACGCTTCCCGGATGAGTCGTGAGTAGTCCACCTTGGACCATGGGTCCATGATCAGTAGCTATGTGATGTTCTCCTACCCTCTTTGCTCTTCATGGTTTAGACCTCGTGAGCTGCCCTACATGATCGAGGCACATATGTAATCTTTCTGCTATTGCTTTGCTGAGTTTGCTGGGATCTGATGGATTATGAGACTATGTTCAGATTGTGTTTGAGTAATATATTTGATTCACCTCTTTTATATCTTTGTTCTTGAGTAATTCTTGCATGTTCTCCGTTGCTGTTTATTGATTTGGCCAAGTAGTAGGTAGTAACTCCAAGAGGGAGCGTTATGCTTGATTGTGAGTTCATGCCCCCTGATAACTAGCTTGAGTGACAGAAACATGAGTCTAGGGGATGTGATGTTGCCACAAGGGAGAAAACAACGGTGCTTGTACTTGCGGGTGCAAGGATTGTTTACTTTACGCAAAGTTCTTTTAATGCAGTTGTCTGTTGCTTTGAGTTTACACTTTGGGTGGGATTCGCAACTTAATACCAGCGAGATGTTCTGGATATATATCTCAAGGTGGATGATTAGTAGTAGATGCAGATGGATTTCGGTCTACTTGCCTTGGCGTACCGACCATGCTTTTGAGCCTATACCTTTCTTTGCAGCATAGTTAGCATTGGTTTGCGCACATAATCCTGTCAATTGCCCAGCTGTAATTTGTTTACCTCGCTTTGCTGTTTTATCGTCTTTTCGGAGAGAGACATCACTAGTGAACATCATGGGACCCCGGTCCATATTACCACCGCTGATCACACCTTCTATTTACTTCCTGTTTTTATTTCCTAGTTGCAGTCATAGCTATAATTACTATCTCTTGTGTTTGATCCTTTGTAAACAACAAGGCCGGAGGGATTGACAACCTCTCTGTACTCGCTGGGAGCAAAGTTATCTGTATCTGTGTGCAGGTCCCGTCAACCGCTAAGTTTCTGGCGCCGTTGACACCTACTTATCGACCCTCGGAGTCTCATGGGATTCGATCCTTGGTATCTTTGCCAAGGGAAATTTGCCGCTACGCTACATCTCAACCTTCCATTTGGGGTAACCAACGAGGGGCGAGAAGCCATCACCGACGGACAAACCCTAGGTATGGGCAGCGCAGCCCTCGGCGGCGGTCATGGAGGCCGACCGCCCCGGGGGCGACGCGTGGGTGCGGAAGCGGCGGCGGTGGCTAGGGTTTAGGATTGATTAGGCTGATATCATGTTAGAAGGGGGAGAGGGATTGGTGGAATAGTTGATGGATTCGATGTTTATTGCTTGAGTCCCATGGACATATATAGGAGTACAATGACCAACTTGGAGTACAAGAAAAGCATGACCAAATCCTAGTCTATCCTATACTTCCTAATAATCATATACTCAACATCCCCCGGCAGTCACACGAGGCTCAAGCAATAAACATTGAATCCATCAACTATTCAACCAATCTCTCCCTCCCTTCTAACAAAATGCCCCCCCCTCCATTCCATAATATAGTTTGTTTGTTTATTTCCTTCTAATGTTAAGTTAGTACTTGTAAATCTTGACCAAGTTTATTTCAAAAAGTGTCAACATGATAATATCAAGTAAATACAATATGAAAATATGTCTCCTGGCGCATCTTATGATATTTATTTCGTACCATAGATCGTAGCTGTAAACAGTTTCTCTATAAATTTTGTCGAACTTTATGAAGGTTGAATTTTGTAACACAAAATAAATGAGCTATATTTTGGAACCGATGGAGTATCGTCAATAATTCAAGATGGTGTTTCAAAACCTTCTTTGACAAAGTAATGTTTGCGAGTCGTGGTCTTTCATATCCTCTCCGTGAAGGAAGATATATTTAGGGCATCTCTAACACCGTCCCTCCAACCGCCCGCATAGGTCCGGACTGCGCTGCTTGGACCTCGGAAGCCATCCAACACGGTCATGTATCGGTCGCATGACAGTCTGGACCATGATTTCCCCGCAAAACGGAACCAAAGGGGGGATGCAGGTGTCCAGAGACGAGAAACCACGAACTCAGACGCCGTTGGCCCACAAAAAGGAAGGTGCAGCCTGCACTTTTATAGCAACATGCATTGTTTCCGCGCCAAAATGCCCCACTCTCTTCTTCAACCCCCACCGCTCTCCACCCAGTTCTCTCCCTTTTCTCTCACTCTCTCCTTCCTTTGGACACAGACACATGGAATCGTCGGAGAACCTATCGGAGATGGATATGGCAGAGGTCAAGGAGGATCCGAGCATCATGCTCGTCTGAAAGATTAACTCGGCTACGAGGAAAAATCGCCATGTCAAATCCAAGGTCGCAAAGGAGGAGAAGCTCAAGAAGCGGATGGCCGCTAGTGGGCGTGGTGGTGGCGTTGGGCGTGGTGGTCGTGGCTGACACGGCGAACGTCGCGGTGGAGGCCGTCGTGCCAAGACGGGTTCACCCACAGTACAGACGGCATCGTGGCTGGAGCATTACAAGCCTCCGTACTTCTACACTGCCAAGTAGCTCGAAAGCGCCGACGGGAAGGTGCCTTACATCGTTGACGTAAACTTGGCGTCGCTCTTCCTAGAGTGTTCTTCGTTGCATCTTGTTCGGGTGTCGACGGCGGGCGGGGAGCAGATGGGTGCTCGTACGTCGTTCTCTACAATACCTAGAGCATGGGACCCAACGTACGGTAGCCTGGACAAGGAGATTCTTGACACCATCCACGACGGAGGCAAACAAGCGGGATGTGGCTATGAGGATGGGGTGTCGGAAGACTCGGATCCCACCCACTTCGTCAACTACTCGCAGCAGCAGTCCTACACCCAGGCAGGCATGCATCGGTCCTACATTTAGACGGGCACGCAACAGTCCTACACCCAGATGGTGAAGTGAGAAGGTGCTGTGACCAAACTAGCAGGGAGGTTCAAGGACATCTTGTTGAAGAAGGAGGAGGCATACGTGAAGCGCTCTGACCTCAAGGAGGAGAAAAAGGCTGAGGGATTCAAATAGTTAATGGAGGCGACGGACAAGAAGCTCAAACTCAAAGAGAGGAGGACCATGAACGAAGAGAGGAAGGCCGCACTCGAGGAAAGGAAGTTGAAGACCTCCGTCGATGCGAAGGATGCCAATATTTTGACCTTGAATCTGGACTCTTTGGATGTCAATGCAAGAACGATCGTGCAATCCGTCCGCTACCAGATGTTGCAGCAGCAGAAAGATCAGTTGATAGTGGCGGACTATGAGGGTGCGATGGAAGCGGACGCGAATGCGGACCCCGAGGTTGCCTACGCGGTGATGATGGCACCTTGACCGAGGAGCACATGACTTGAATTTTTGGTCAGGTAGGCCAGAAAATTGCACGAACTAATGTTCATTTGGATTCGGTCATGTAAAAACTAAACATACTCGCCCCTTTTTTGGTTGTGGTCGGGCATGCGATCCGGCGCCTGTTTGATCCCGCGCGTTATGTGAAACGACTAAATTTGAATTTCAAATTTCTGTTTATTGACGGACATATACAAGATAGTGTTCGATGAGGACCTCCCGAATCCGTGTCTACGGACTGGTTCCCCTCTGTTTGCGGACGGATGAGGGGGGGGGGGGGATTTGTGGGTCGCGGTTGGAGAAGCCTTTAGAAGGTAACAAGATGACACTTATTTTTACCGTGGGTGATGAATAGTTATATATAGGGATTGACTATTCGTCACCCTAGGTGAGAAATAATTATTCTCCACCCCCTCTATTTTAATATCAATGCACCATAATTTTATGTTCTTTAATTTTTGTCTTATTTCATACGTAAAAAGAGAACGTAAGAAAATATATAATCACCGTAAAATATGTTTTATGTTATGTAAAATTACAAACATAAAAGCATAATGTAAACTATACATAAAATGCATTTTTTGGTCTTATGACATATATTTTTGTTTTTTAATGCTAAATTTTACGTAGTGAATTAATGTGAATGTAACTATTTGTTTTTCAAATATAATTTATTTATAAAATGATCGTAAAATTACCTCGGACGATGAGTAACTCATTGTGATGACAGTATTAATTAATACTTAAAGCTGCTAAGGACCATGCGTCAGCCATTGTGGCTGGAGGTTCTCCACTAGCCGACACGTGTTTGTAATGAACAATACCATATAATAAACAGTAAACAAAGCGAGCAATGCTTTTCCTATGAACGGTAATTGTGGGTAAACAAAAATTATGGCCGAACAATATTATTTCATGAACAGTATTTTCAACATCCCTTTTATTCTTCAAGATAAAACTACCAAAAAATCTGGACAAAAACTTACATCCAAGACGAGAAACCCTTTCTAGATTTGTGAATTTTTTTTTTGCGCCTAGACATCACTCGAAAATGTCAGAAAATAGCTTCTTCTTTCTTTGGTTGCGGGTAAACAGAAATTAATGGTCTAATAATACTGTTTCATGGACTGTATTTTCGCATCTCTATTTTAATTCAAGACAAAATTACCACACACAAAAAACTGGAAAAAATACATCAAAGATGAGAAACCCCTTCCAGATTTGTGCAAATTTTTGCCCCAAGACATCATCCGAGAAGGTAAAAAAATTAGCTACTTTTTTTGGTTGTGGCCTAAGCTCCTCCCATGGAGTTAATTGCTCAAAACCACCACATTCGTGGCTAGGGTACTCCAAAACCACTGTTATTGCCAAAAATCACAAATGACCACCACTTCTGCGGCAAGCGAGTAACAAATCGCACTGATACTTGCATGAGCTTCTTCTAACAGCTGACAAGTTGGGCCCACCTGTCGGGCTGACATGGTATGCTTGCGTGCACAACATGCTGAGTTGGACAACGGTCCCACCTGTCAATGACTCAAGTTCCCCCCCCCCCCTCAATTTTGTACTTCTCAATTCATTTGTCTCCTGGGCATTTCTACAAACAGGCAATGTGCAGCGCTGAACGCCATGGTATCCTTGGTGGGGCTCGCCGGAGCAGGCCATGGCGCGGACGAGGTTGCAGGAGGTGATGGCGGCTCACGGCGCCCGTGTCCACGAGGCTGGCAACAAGCTACGGCGGTTGGAGGTGTGCGCGCACCTGCCGGCGAAGTTCCTCCTGGTGCTGCCGTCGTCCATGCTTGGAGCTGCGGCGGCGGCCGGGTCGGCGACCGGATCTAGAAGAGGAGGGCTCAGGTGAGGCGAGTACCTCCACTGTCTCGCGGGCCATGGCGCTCCAGCTGCGGCCATGGATCTCGGGCGCGCTACGAGCTGCGGCGCTGGCAGCCGGGTTGGCAACCAGATCTAGTAGAGGAGGGTCGGGCGAGGTGAGCACCTCCTCTGGCTCGCAGGCCATGGCGCTTGAGTGGCGGCCATGGATCTGCAAGGAGCTGCGGGGATGGCCGGGTCAGCGACCAGATCGAGCAGAGTAGGGTCGGGTGAGGCGAGCACCTTCTCTGGCTCGCCGGCCACGGCGCTCGAGCGACGGGCCACGAGGGACGGCGGCGCGGCGTCAGGAGGCGGACGGCGGCGCGGCACGAGGGTGCAGCGGCGAACGGGATGGGGCGGCGGCAGGACGCTACGCGGATGAGAGAGATGAGGTAGAAAGAGAGAGAGGAAGAAGATAGTAGGGATGACATGTGGGACCTATTTCCACCTCAGCAACTTATCCACATAGGCCTGCCATGTCACCCTGACCTGTGGGTCAAACTTGTCAGTTTTGTTATTAGTCACGGGTGGCAGCTCGTTCAGTGCATTTTGTTACTCACTTGCCTTAGAAGTGGTGGTCATTTGTTATTTTTGACAAAAGCGGTGGTTTTGGAGTATCCTAGCCACAAATGTGGTGGTTTTGAGCAATTAACTCCCTCCCGTGCGTCCGCCGTTGTGGCCGGGGGATCTCCAAGACACGTGTTTGCAGTGAACAATACCATGAAATGAACAGTAACCACAATGAGCAATACTTTCCCTATGAACGGTAATTATGGTAAACAAAAATCATGGTCGAACAATATTGTTTCATGAATAGTATTTTCACGTCCCCTTTCTTCTTCAAGATAAAACAACCAAAAAATCTGGATTTTTTTTACATCAAAGATTAGAAACCCTTCCAGAGTTGTGATTTTCATTTCTGCTCTGAGACATCATTCGAAAAGGTAAAAAAAAAATCTCCTTTTTTTGGTAGCGGGTAAACAGAAATTATGGTTGAATAATACTGTTTTGTGAACAGTATTTTCGGGTCCCCTTTTTCTTCAAGATAAATTTACCAGAAAAAGTTAAAAAAATTATCATATCAAAGATGAGAAACCCTTCTAGATTTGTGCTATTTTTTGCGCCGAGACATCATTCAAGAAGGTAAAAAAGAATAGCTTCCTCCTTTTTTTCGTTGTGGTGTAAAGTCTTGCTTCATAAATTTAGAGTTTGCATTATAAATTTAGATTGGTCAGGCATAGTTTTTTTTAGCCGAAACCGTAGAACAATAGTTCTACGGTATTTTCATTAAATTAAAATATGTACAAAACATAGTCCAACAAGGATCATCCAACACCAGTTCGATCTAACATGGGAATTAAATTGCAAGTTTTGTACTATCCAAGAGCTGATCTGTTCTGCTTTAGCATGCTTTGCTCTCATCCTCGTAATCTGGAGTCCTTCTTTAAGGTAGAATTTCCATGAATTTGGGTGAGGTGGTGCTCTCCTGAAGATTTTATCATTACTGATCATCCATGTACTCCAACATCCCATGGCAATGATTTCCATTGCAATGCCCGGTGGTAACCTATCTTTCAATAGGTGCACTTCATTAAAAGTGGAAATGCCTTTGTTTCTGCTGGGTATGATTGAGCTCCAGCATAACCATGTGAAAGGACAGTTCCAGAATAGGTGTGAAATGGTTTCCTCTGTTTTATCTGAACATAAGGCGCAATTGTAATCCTCCAGATGCGTATTTCTTTTTTCAATCATATTCCTTGAGCTAAGCCTGTCATGCAGTAGGAGCTAGAAGAAGATGTTGTGTCCGAGACGGCATGCAGATTTCCATACCATCATGAAAATGTTATGTGTTGTACTCACTCCCATCATTGATTTGTACAATTTCATGGATGAGAATTTTTGGGAAGCCGTGTTTAAGGTCCAGAAATCTTGAACATAAGAGTTTGTTCTGCCACTGACCAGTTCTTCAAGAACATTGAATTGATTATAGGCTTCCAGTGAAAGAGGTATGTGGAAGTGTTGACTAAAGTCTGCTTGTTGCTGGATTTGAAAGAGAGTGACCTCGTGACTGATTGCAAACGAATGGAGCTCTAGGTATTTCTCATTTAGAGGGATCTCTTGCCATTTGTCTTTCTAGAAATTAACAGTATCACCTTTTCCTACTCTACAAATAGTCTTTTCCCTTAAAAGTTTGAAGCAACTTTAAAATTGCTTTCCACCAGTAGGAATCTACCATCTTGTCTCCTGGGATACTATCTTAATAGTAAGCTTCCCAGATAATGTTTACCCATGGTATGTCTGCTTTGTTTAGGAATTTGTGCAGGTGTTTCATCAGAAGAGATTGGTTATGTGTATGCAAATCCAATACCCCCAGGCCTCCATGGGTTTTGGGTTTGCAATCTTTCTGCCATGAAATGAGTGCATCACCTCTATCTGCATAACCATATTTTCTCCAGAGGCAGTTAATGAGGTAGGTGTTGATTTGTTTGAGCACAGTCTTGGGTATCATCAGTGTGCACATGAACAATGTAGGCATGCTTGTGAATACTGACTTGAGGAGTGTAAGATTGTCTCCTGTGGATAGAAGGGTAGATCATCCTTGTAATCTGTGTTCAATTCTCTTCAGCAAGGGAACATAGTCAATCACTCATGATTTAGAACTGCAAAGAGGTAGTCCCAAATATTTATGAGGTAAAGTTCCAATTCTGCAACCAAGGAGGTTTGATATCTCCTGCAATTTGGTCTCAGGTGTATTAAGAGACACCGGGGTAGATTTTGAGTAGTTGACCTTCAGACCTGTATAATCAGCATAATGTAGTAGCAAATTCTTGATGTGCTGCACTTGTCTGATGTCAGCATGAGCCACAAGGATGGTGTCATCAGCATAATGGATTATAGGATAATATGGGCTAGAACTATGATTTAATGGAGAGGTAACAAGAGATTGTTGCATTGCTTCATTTGTCATATACTGTAGGATATCGACAACAATGACAAAGATCAGAGGTGAGAGTGGGTCCCCTTGCGTGACACCTTTCTTACACTAAAACCGTTTTCCTCGGATCCGATTGAGTAAAACTGAGGAGAAACCAGTCTCATAGATCATCCTGATCCATTGAATCCATTTAGGTCCAAAACCTTTAGCCTGCATCACTTCTATAATAGTATCATGGCTGATCATATCAAATACCTTTTCAAAATCCAATTTTAAAAGAATGAGTTCCTTCTTGCTCTATTGGCATTGATAAATATATTCATAAGCCCAGGCCAGGCAATCTTGGATGCACCTATTATTGAGAAAGCCATATTGATTTTTATGAACCATCCCCAGGATAACTTTTTGCAATCTATTTGCCAGCAGTCTAGTGATGATCTTGAGTGTGCGGTTAAGTAAAGATATAGGTCTGAAGTCTGCTGGAGTTGATGGTGCATCATGATTGGGAATCAGAGTGATGAAGGAATAGTTGATACTCTGAATATTGACCTGGCCTGAGTGGAAGTCCTTTATAAGTTTATAGAAATCTGGTGCAATGATGTCCCAACAATGTTTAAGGAAAGTTGCATTAAACCCATCTGGACCTGGTGATTTATCAACACGCATATGCTGAACCGCTTTATCTATTTCATATCTGGTGAAAGGTACTTCCAAATTAGAGAGATTATCACTAGGATGCAACAAGTGTTGGATGAGCACATGATTCCATGTTTTTATCTTGGTACCCAGCCTGTCCTTGGAAGCTCTGTAGAGAATAGCAGCCTCCTCTTTGCTCACAATGCATAGATTAGTGTTATCCTGATTAACTACATCTGTATGCTCAAGATACAATGGACCTGGGCAAACGGTATGAGCCTGGTTAAGAAATGCAGGAATAAGAAAACCTGGTGGGGCTGACGTGTCAGACTGTTGGTCCTCACCTAGAATTTGGCCAGGCATAGTAAAATTGTACCTATAACTAAATTGGTGTATACAGTGATTATATGGACATTATTGATTATTTCTACAATTCAATGTTCTTTTAATTTATATTATGGTGTTACTGTCGAAGTACCTCAATTTATATTTGGCCTTTTCATAGTCGGTTATTTTTTATATAAACTGCAATATACAAATACATTCGTATTTTGAGACTACATCCAATTTTCGGTGGCACCGCCTTCTGTTACACATGTTGCTTTCTCTAGAAAAAACCCACCGATTATGCTGCCACTTTCTCTCCCAATCTCCTCCTACCTCTCTCCACTAGAATAGTCTGGTCCTAATTGTTTCTCCGCCACGGGATGGATCCCAATCCACTATCCATGGTCTTCACCGAGTATGCCCGTGCCTCGGTCCTCCAGGATCTTGCCTTCATCTCCACATCTCCGTAGACAAGAGAACACATAAAAGATGAGGATGAGGCAACATCACAGCGAGATGCTCCCTACCGTTCCCCAAACCATGGCGACGCCCCTGCCGACCGACCTTCCTCTAGCAACACTCCTTCCTGATTCCCTCCCGACGGATGAGGACGTGTAACACCGTCAAGTTCCCCAGTGAGGGTGTCAACCCTTTGCATCGGCAGCGGTGACATGGGGGACTTTTTCAGTCCCTCAAGCTCTCTTCATTCTCTCATCTTCACCCAGTACACTTCCTTGAGCAGAAGCTTCTCTATTTGCCTCTCCAGTAGTTCATCTCTTCTCATGGCTGCTCCTACCCCCTCCAATTGTTGCCCCATGGCTGCTCTCCACCCTTCATGAAAACCTAGAGATCGAGCAATCTCTCAAACCGCAAAAAATATTCTTGCATCATACAATCTGGTCTTCTTTTTCCCTATCTCGGATTATTTTGCAGGCGTAGACGAAGATGTGGTAGCAGATCAGGTCAAGGCTAAGATAATGCACATCCGAAGATCTTTTTCTTTATCTTGCTTTCCTTGAAGTGATACAGTTGTCCCGGTGCTGCTTTTAGGCATTTCTATTATGTGGAAATTTTATGCATATTCCTTTTATTGCTACAAATGAGTTATTTTGGCTTTAATTATTTTCTTGCGATGAATGACAAGTTCATATGAAATCCCATGGCATATTTGAAAGCACATGCTACGATAAATGTTCACATGTAATGTGCAATTTGAGCAAGAGGTGATGTTTGCAACACTAACTGTACAAATTGGTCGTGGATGATAATTCTGGAATTGATCATATGCAAAATTATATCTTTCTGTACAACGAATTTGATGTATAAATCAGTATCTTACTCTATAAACTCAGAGGTTGAGGTATAAATTTAGTTTTATCATTATGGATATAGAAATTGTACTTGTGATTCATCTATACAGATAACGACATTGATGTGTACGCTAACAATGTGGACATGGTCTTCAATGAAGACAAGCTCAACACATCAAGCTATATCTAATGGAGTGAGCATACGCTGTGTATCTAGATTAGCATTCCAGTTTCTGCCACACTAAGAAGCTTAAGTACGTTAAGTTGTGTTGTGACAAAGTTGATCTTGCTAGTATAATACTACGAGCAGCTGGCGTGCCACAAAGATAATCTTCAACAGCAACAAAAAGCGACTATGATCTTGTCCGGTTGGGCTATGTCTTTCGTGGCATCCAGTTCAGATGCCAAACCAGTCATTGTCAAATGACTAGGTGTCATTTGTTCTGTTCTGTTTTTTCAACAACCTATTGCCATGTTTGAGAAGTACTCCATGCGAGTAGAAAAGAAAGAAACAAAGAGGGAAGAAAACCAAGGCAAGAAAGCAACACTGCGGTGGGCACGTATAGATGCTGTCCAAGAAAATCAAACACCGAACCAAGATCGACCGAGTTTACCACAATTGCTGGCATTGACAAGTCAAAACACTGTCAGGAACGGCAACCATGGACACACGGCGGACCCGTAATGCCGGGACCAGATGGGCACAGTATATTGCCTGGCATGCACGGGTGCACCATGTACTTCCGGAGCGCGCGTGGGCAGAGGCCGGCCGGTGCACCGTCCGTACAACAGTGGCCCTGGCGCAGCGGATGAGTGTGATACAGGTTGGCCTTGCCGTGCCGCTTTTGCATGTCGGCCGGTCGATCGGCCCTACGGATCCGCGATCACCGTCGCCTTATCCGAGCGACTGCGCTAGCTAGCCGTGCTGTCAATGTCTTGCACAGACAGACACACAGGCAGTGTAGGGTGGCCGTCTGGTGTGGGAGTCGCTACAACATGCTTAAAATGGGTTGCTTATGCCATGCGGGATTAATTTCCAAGGACGCAAGCAAATGCAACACGTCAAACTAGATGTTTAAAAACAGCAAGCAGTGGTGTGCATGTGGTTCGCCGTCGGAATCTTTGGCAACACATCTTCATGTCGTCGCTTCTTTAATTTCCTTTTTGTTTTTGGGAACCGCTTCTTTAATTAACCGGCCAGCTACAAGCCTACAAGTACAAATCACTACTTGCACCGCCAAGCTGCCCGCAAGAAAAAAATCCTGCCACGAGCTGTGTTTCATGACAAATTTGAACCTGATATACTCTTGAAAAATTTCAGTTGACTGAAAGTTAGCGATAGATCTGAACAACTCGCTCGTACCTGATCGCTATCATCCCAAGCTCGCCTCCACTGATTTTTTTTCCTTCTCTCAAAAACCGTAGTAAATCGCTAGTGAATTTTTTCTTCTGGTTTTTCGCTGCATAATATGAAAAGAAAATAAAAGTGCTTAAAAGAGGATTCAAACCCATGTCTATGTAATAGTTGTTGAGCCTAATAACCAACTAAGCTTTGTTGGTGTCTATCGTAGATAAACAATGTTATTTGAACCTTTCTTATTTCTGTCATATCAGAAGAAGAAAATTTGGCTTGGCAAGTTTGGCATGATCAGCGTGATAACTATGGTATGAGTAACATGATAACTATACCATGATAAGGCTGATAACTACAATACGAGAAGGTTAAAGCATGGGGAAGTATGGTAATTTAACACAGAAATTACCGATGAAATGTTTCAAAAACTATTTCCCCTTGGATGAAATATACCATGGTGTTTAAAACGTCTGATATCAGTAATCAAGTCTGCGATGTATACATTATCATGCTATTTACACAGAAATTAACGGACATGTGTTTTTGAACAAAAAAAATTCAGGTCAAAAGTTACAGTGGCGTTTGTATGGGACTTATCAACTTTGTTGACCATGGTATAACTTTAGTTTTCCTGTCATGATTTTTAAAAGGTTGATATAACTAATCACCATTTATTAGACAACAAATTAGGATCAGGTGAGTTGGTTGTCATTAGCACCAAGAGCTTAGCAACCTAGGTTTGATCCCTCGGTGACTAATTAATTTTTGTTGTTTCTTTCAACAGCGCTTGCCGTAAAATAAAAAGAGCACAACTCGCATATGGAAACTTAACTTAGGTAGTAACTTAACACATCCCAAGAAAATTTTGCTTATTTGACACGTATTTAATGAGAAAAGAGGTGCTTGTGGTAACATAATATGTTACTGTAACATAGTGCTTCCCGAGGCAAAATGAGTCTATGAGCTAATAAATGAATCCATCTATGACACTACTACTATGTTAGAGCAAGTACAATAGGATGACGTGGGTGGGCTGTAAGCCTTTAAATATTATATTTTGAATGAGTTGGAGGAGAGAGAGGAGGAGAGAGAGAAGGGAAGCGGGCTACTGATCAATAGCCGGCTGCAACACGTGCTCCTAGGTATATTGTGAGATAGGAAGATGGGCCAATGTATCAAAAAGTAGTGTACATATTTGTATGCAACTATTTTACTTGCGAGCTATAAGGTTGGCTATAAATGACGTGGCAAGACCATATAGCCAGCAACTGGCTATACTATTGACCATGCTCTTACTTTGCACTATAAAGATAGTAACTTAGACTAGACATTAGTATAAATTACTCCCCATTATAACCAACATGAAGGAAAGAAATATGGTTGATACTTGATTCATCATCATTAAAAGCGGTAATCCCACAAAAATCATGGTCCAATTAATGACAAAAGGAAAGAAATCAGGTGGATGCCCACGTTTTCATATGCGTTAAAGGGGTCGATCCCACGAAAACAACGATCTAATTAAAACGATAATCGTCCATGCAATTAATCTTACGGATAAGGCTGGTCACAATGGGGTGGAACTTAGAAGTAACATCACATATTTTAATACAACGTTGCTTATGTGTCACATATTTAATGAAGAGTGAGGTGCTTGTGGCAACTAGCTAAGTTACCGGAACATCACACACTTCAAGAAACAATGAGTCTATAAGCTAACAAATGCATCGTTGCATGATACTACCTACATGTTCCTACCCACTGTGGAGGTAGTAACATAGTTTAGATAAGTGTGTATATTACAACCTTATGTTCCTGCCCATTGTGACCAGCCTAACATCCGCGTGATCATAATCTAACTACTTTCGTTTGTATCTGTTGCTTAACGTCCAATCAACTGGCAGTTTGCTTTCTCGTTTTGTTTTTTTGAATTTTTTGAACTGCTTCTTTAATTAACCGGCCGGCTACAAGTACAAATCAGTACTTGCACGGCCAAGTGCATATATCATTTCCTCCCACGAGCTGCCCGCAAGAAAAAATCTTGCCATGAGCTGTGTTTCATGATAAGTTTGAACCTGATCTACCACTAGTAGAATAAGGGCCATTTGTCCCGGTTTATAAGGGTCATTTGTCCCGGTTCGGCAACCGGGACTAAACGGTCGATACAAATGCTCAAGACTTTTAGTCCCGGTTTTTATACCAACCAGGACAGATGGGGCTCCACGTGGCCACTGTGGTTTGCTCAGGCAGGGGGGCCTTTTATCCCGGTTGGTAGCACCAACCGGGACAAATAAGCGTCCACGCGTCAGCAGTTCAGGGGCTAGGGTTTTTGTTTTTTTCTGAAAAGGGGAGGGGGTTTGGGGGTGTTGTAGGATTAATTTAGGGGTTTCATATATTGTGTTAGCTAGCTAATAGAGAGAAGTGTTCTCTCTTATCTCCGTGCTTGGTCGACGCTATGTACTATACGTATAGATCGAGAGGACTCGACACGCTAGCTAGTAAGCAAATGAAGGAAACCATTAAGTACAGAAGATCATCATGAACATATACAAAGAGAAGTGATGATCGACCTCTCTCCTTTTCAGAGAGATTGGTCAAACAATAAGTTTTCGTATATCTATCTGACGCTACTGGCTACATATATATATACAATGTGTAAGATCTCTTACAATATCCTAACATCTTAACTCAACTTCCACATGGTATTCTCCGGCTTTATTGATGACGTGGTCAAGAAAGAATCCCGCCAATTCCTCTTGAATTGCTCGCATGCGATCTTGTGGTAGGAGTTCATTCCACATCTGCCACATCTAATTTGTAGAAGGGGGTCAATACATATATATGAATGAAACTCAACAAAAATGATGGTAATAAAATAAAATTGTGAATATTTTTGCTTGCGCACTTCATATTGTCTTTTAGAGTAGCCCCGCTTATTCTTGGCCGTCTCGTTGTAGATGAACTCGCAGACGTAGTATCCACAGTAATTATTCCCGGGTTTCTGCCACAAGCACTTTACAATAAATAGAGGTCAATCAAACTGATCATGAAGCATTTTAAATGGCATTGATGAAAGTAGCTAGAGTCAATGGTAGATGCGCGGAACTAGCTAGCTAGCAGTACTTACTTTCGGGTAATTCCATCGTAGATCTCGCGGCAGTGCCGGAACTTTTTGGGTGAATGCTTTCCAAACCCTGCAAGACAAAGAAAACAATTACTTTATATCAGGAAATGAATAAAGTTGCCGATATGGCGCGATAATGATCGATTGAACTTCCTTGTCGAGCATTTTAGACATGTCCGCATAGTCCTTGAGATCTTTTTGTCTCGAGTCTAAGACGGTTACTAGTCCCTGCTCAAACTTAATCTCTAGGAGAATATAGTGAAACCTACGCACGCATGCATATAACTCATCAATTACATTAATTACTATAACCTCGAGTAATAATTAAGGGAAACCAAATATGAACAAGACAGTAACACTCAATTGAAGTCGTAAGGAAAGAGTATTTTATCTTTGTTTTGATTTACTACCAACGAACGTAGCAAGTTGGCCTCGGCTTCTTTGGCATGAAATGTAACCTGATATTTATGTATGAGATTTGGGTTAATGAACCCAATATCATAGATATCAACTTTTCTGCATTTGACGATCTTCAATCTGCATAATATAGTGAGGATAAATATATATACATGCAATGAAAGAGATGAGCTATATATAGAGACTTAATGACAGAAGTAGCACTTACAAACAGTAGCAAGTGACCGTTGTCGGTGTCAAAACCGGCGTATCTTGGGTAGGGGGTTCCGAAATGTGCGTCTAAGGTCGATGGTTACAGGAGAGTGGGGACACGATGTTTACCCAGGTTCGGGCCCTCTCTATGGAGGTAATACCCTACTTCCTGCTTGATTGATCTTGATGAATATGAGTATTAAAAGAGTTGATCTACCACGAGATCGTAATGGCTAAACCCTAGAAGCCTAGCCCGTATGACTATGGTAATGTCTGTCTCCGCCATCCGGACTACTCCCTCCGGTTTATATAGACACCGGGGGGATCTGGGGTTACATAAGGTCGGTTACATAAGAAGGAATCTTCATAATTGATCGCCAAGCTTGCCTTCCACGCCAAGGAGAGCCCAATCCGGACACGGGTGCAGTCTTCGGCCTTCATGTCTTCATAGCCCATCAATCCAGCCCATAGATAACGGGCCGGACGCCCGAGGACCCCTCAGTCCAGGACTCCCTCAGTAGCCCCCGAACCAGTCTTCAATAACGAGGTCTTCGGCACACAAATTGTCTTCGGCATTGCAAGGCGAGTTCCTCCTCTGGCGACCTCCAGGTAATGTATTTGGCCGCTGATCCAGTGTCACTCCCCTCAGCTTCTGCGCGTTAAATAACTTCGTCTTCCACGTGTCGAGCGAATGCGGAAAGTCAGGGTATTTTTGCATATAGCACCCTGTCCATGCCAGGAAGAGCGCCTATTAAAGAGATTGGATCTTAGACCCATTTGTCCCAACGCAGAGAAAATCCCCGGAGACCGCTAGGAGAAACTGTAAGGGCATCTCTTGCCTAAGGTTTTGGTGATGATGACAATCCTTGTGTGGACTAATCGTGTGTCAATATTACTCAGGTTTATAATATGTGGCACAAGACGGTTATGCCTTCCCTCTTTAAGGAAAAGATCGAAGACGGAGGTTCAGATGCCTTTTTGTTTCTTTTGGTCATAGGAAATCCGTACTATTAAGAGGGAACCCACATCGGAAGGTAATGGGTGAATCAAGTCACGTACACAGATACTTTGCACCCACTATATTGCCTCCGTTCGTGGAGAGAGAGGTCCCCTTTCATTCCTCCTTATGTGTAGACTCATCCACAGCGGTAGTACCGCCCTAGTTGGCGGTTGTACCGGTGGCCGGTAGTTCCGGTCGAACCACCGCCCCAAGTATCGCTCAGGGGTGATACCTTCTGTACTGGGTGCGGTGGTAGACCGGTGGTGGCCCGGAAGTACCGGTGTTCTTCCCGCAAGACCGGTACTACCGGTGTTCCGAGCGGTAGTACCGCTCTGACTGCCATCACACAGAAACTATCTGCCTGGCGGTAGTTCCGGCCCAACCACCGTCCCAACTACCGCCCTTGCTTGAAACCTTCTGGTTTCTAAGCGGTAGTTGACCGGAGGTGGGGCGGTAGTTCCGGTTTTCTCCGGAAGACCGGTACTACCGGGTGAGCCACCGGAAGTACCGCCTTGGTGGCAAGGGCGCAGGTTCCATCACTCACCGGTACTACCGGTTGGGTAAGCGGAAGTATCGGTCCTATGTAAATCTGCACATAATGGTTGGATTGGTGGAGACCCTATTTAAGGAGCCCCTTCTCCCACCTCCATCTTATCTCTTGCCTCTCTCTCTCCACCATTAATGCCATTGAAGCTTTCTTGCCCGATCTCTCTCCCTAGCCAACCAAACTTGTTGATTTGCTAGGGATTGAAGGAGGAGACCTAGATCTACACTTCCACCAAAGGAAACTTGATTCCCCCATACTTTCTTGTGTGGATTTTGTTACTCTTGGGTGTTTGAGCACCCTAGACGGAAGAGGTCACTTCGGAGCCACAATCCATTGTGGTGAAGCTCCGGAGTTTCGCTGGGAGCCTCCAATTAGGTTGTGGAGAGAGCCCCAACCTTGTTTGTAAAGGTCCGGTTGCCGCCTTCAAGGGCACCACTAGTGGATTCACGGCACCTTGCATTGTGTGAGGGCGTGAGGAGAATACGGTGGCCCTAGTGGCTTCTTGGGGAGCATTGTGCCTCCACACCGCTCCAACGGAGACGTACTTCCCCTCAAAGGGAAGGAACTTCGATAACACATCCTCGTCTTCACCGTCTCCACTTGTGGTTATTTCTATCCTTTACTTGTGCAAGCTTGACTTGTTTATCTTATATAGCTTGCTTGTGTAGTTGCGTTCTTCACGTTCTTCTAGTTGTCATCGTAGTATCTTATCTAGACAACTTACTTTGAAGCTTAATTTAAAAGTGGTTAAGAAAAGCTAAAATTGTTAGTTGCCTATTCACCCCCCCTCTCTAGTCAACCATATCGATCCTTTCAGAAACCATTCCAACATGGCTTGCATTCCCAGCTCTTCCTCCCGTTTTGGCCCAGAGAAAGGCGAGTGGGAGAGGTGTTCTGTATCCCATAGTCGATTAGCGAAGCTGCAAATGCAGGGATTTCTTCCTCCTACAGATCTGGTCCCTGTTCGAGCGGGACTAGCCTCCTTAAATGGTGAGACTCAGGCAGAGGAATTCCCTAATCCCTCCGAGGGGAGCGAGTATGTTTCGTCCCCTATCTGTTGAGGGGCGTCGGATTTCCAATCCATCCGTTTCTCCAAGGGCACTTGGAATACTATGGCCTCCAGCCGCACAACTTTACCCCTGCCTCGATTCCGCATATCGCAGGTTATTTCTCTTTATGCGAATTATTTCTGGGCGTCGAGGCCCATTTTGAGCTGTGGAGGAAGTTGTTCTGTCTTGTCCCGTGCAACCATGAGAGGTCAATATTTGAAGTGAGCGGAGCCGAAGTATGGCGCGTTGCCGATACCGGATACCTGTCTGGCACACCAAGGAAGGCATCTGAAGAATGGCCTTCCGAATGGTTCTACATTGAAGACATCGCGCTTCCTGACCCAATTAGAAATGGTCTTCCTGTATTTGCGAGTGTTCCACTGAAGAAGCACCACAATTGGCGTCCCCGGAGTCCTGAAGAGGATGACAACACGGAAGTTCGTCAGCTCATGAGCAAGATAAAGATACTCGCTTAGTCCGGACTCACAATAGTCGAGGTCATGGCGACTTCCATAGTGCGAGGGGTTTAGCCGCTTCAATACAGAAGGCTCCCAATGTGGCACTATAATGGAGAGGATGACGCCTCCCGCTGTGGCCGGAAAGGTCCGTATACTCCCGCTGCTCTGGCCAAGATACTGGCCGAGCTGTTCAAAGGGGAGGAAGAGGAATTTCTTCGCATCAAGCATAGAGATGGGTATTCTATGTACAACCCCCCCAGTTGGGTAAGCCCCAACCTCTCCGTTTTACTCATTCCAATTCCGGATCACATTTGATAAATTTCTAATCCATTTGTTATGACAGCACTGGCGAAAGATTACCGAAGGACTTCATAGTCCAGCCCCACAGCCAGAGAATCATAACCGGGAGCTTGATCCCGGGTTTCAAGAGGATCCGGATATATTCGTGGTGCTCGTGAAGGGGGTGTCTTACCAGACGAACTATGACGACATGAAAGTGGCCATCACCGCCGATTACCCTGGCCTTCTTCCCGTTTCACATGTAAGTAATCAAGAGACACCTCTTCTGAAAGAGTTCTCTTATTCCGCCTCTCCCACCGCACTGTCTCGTGCTCCACAGGGGAGGCCTTCGGCGATTCCGAAGAGATCGATTCCCACACCGGGCAAGCCTGTGAATAGGAAAAGGCCGGTGAAGACACAGCCAGGCCTTCCTCGAAGAGGTATGGATTTATAAATATGTGTTTTAGTGGCCACATCCAACTATGACTTGTGCATTTGCCCTGTTACAGGAAAAAGATACGCCGAACTGTGCTCGGGGGCCCGGCCGGTCATGCTCCCGACAATCGGGATTTAGATCCTGTCGAAGAGTCGGGGCTGGTGCGGGAACAACGCCGGACTGTCCTTCGGCCGAGGGTTCGGAAGATATATCTATCACCAACTCGGAAGTAGAGAGCGTCATGAATCATCGGCGGTGCAGGGCTATTTTGCGAGACCCCAAGTTCTCGGAAGATGCATTCGATGCCTTCAGCTCGGGTGACGCATACATCCGAGCTGCTCGAGATGGGCTTAGGAAATCCACGAAACAATATTTCACAGATGTGCAGGTAAGTTTTCTTTGTCCAAAAAGGGATAACCATATGCCCGTAGCCCCCAAGACTGAAAGCAGTTGGTACAACTGATTTAAGGATCGTTGTATAACCAGGTCCTTACAAAGAAGAACGGCCTGCTAGCCCGAGAGCTGGAGCAGTGTCAGGCGCAGCTAAATGCTGCAACTGCCGAACTGGAAAACTTCAAGAAGGCGTCTTCCGGTAATATTCTCCTCCATCGAGGAACAATAATTGTATACCAACTGTACTAATACTATTGCTTATTGCATAATAGGATCACGCTGTCAACTTGACGAGAAGTTGAAGATCGCCCAAGAGAAAGAAAGAAGGGCGAGAAGGCTACACGCTACGGGCGAGCGTGTTTTGACCCGAGTCAGAGGGGAGAAAAACAAGCTACAGGATTCGCATGCGAAATTGGGTAAATAATTGAAAGATGTGCGAGCCCAGCTAGCCGATTCTGTGAAGGAGAACAAGAAGCTGCGGGGCGGCGTATTCAGTATGTGTCTGAACTATTTTAAAGTAGTTCGGAGATAAATGGAACTGATATAGTTATAATTGCAGGTATATTGATGGGCCGTCCTGAAGAGGAGGTGTCCGGATCATCAAGTGATCTGCTGCAAGGGCTGTCACATGTGCACGAACAGGCTCGACTGGCGATGTAGAGTGTTGCCAAGGCCCTATGGCCATCGGCCTCCCCTCCAGGAAGTATGGAGGAGCTTGTAGAGCTTTACAAAGGAGCGCGGCGGCATATCCGACAATGGAAGATATCGGCCTGCCGAGAGGGTGCGCGAGAGGCCTGGGCCATGGTGAAAACGTGATATACCAAGCTGGATCCTAATTGCATGGCCCGTGTCGGACTGCTAGGGTCGAATGGAGAAGAGGTTCCCGTTAGTTTAGTATATGACGAAGTAGAGGTGGCCGCCAAATATTCCCAACAGGATTGTAAGTTAGACCATCTGTTGGACGGTATAGAGGAGGAAGTGTTTGAGTCCAAGTGGCTATATACTTTCCTTGACCTGTGGAACTCTTGCTGAATTGTATAGCATTTATCATGGCGGACCTTTTCGCTTCAACCTCCAGACCCGAGGGTGTAGAGTGTTTCCGAATATCATCACGGCCAAATAGACCAGGGTATGCATGGAAAACTAGGCGTAGGGGTCATAGTTCCTTGAACAGACAAGTTGTATCAGGCTAGTTATGTTATATTACATTGAGATTGTAAGAAACATCTTCCAGAGGGAATAGTTCCATTAAGGGTTCCTTTCCCTGGGTGTGCATGCATTAGTATACATGTCCTAATTGTGATGTGAAAATCACAGTGTGTATAGCTTCTGGGGGTTCACAATGGAGTGAGTGCAAAAGACATCTTTAATTCACCGACCGAATATTCCCTTAAGAACGCTAGCTTTCGGCTTCACCCAGTGTGAGGTACACATCCGGATGACCCGGCAGTAACAATCGCAGAGGTGCTCCCTTTATGCCCTAGCCGAACTAACGGGAACGTAGCGCATAAGCACAGGAGTCAGGCAACCCAGCTTGGCCAAAACTTAAGTCATATCGATGCATATAGTGGCGAAGAAAAGGTACATACGGAAAAAACTCATATGTGAAGAGCTTGATGCTCAAGGAGTAATAATAAAAAGCTTCTGTCCAAGAAGCCCCCAAGTATAGTCGACGTACATATTTAAAGATGTATGCGTCAGGGGTGTGTGGTCGAGCCGTACGAAAGCTTTAAAGCGAGAAAGAAAAAAGTAATCGAAAAAGAGAGAACAAATAATGGAAACTACAGAGGAGAAGGAGACGAACAAGGAGTTCGGCGCTAGGCATAGAATCTTCGGAGTTTGGCTGCATTCCAGGGGTTTGACTCGAGGCGATTGTCTGATGCGTCGCGAAGACGGTAAGCCCCTCCAGTGAGAACTTCTTCGATTATGAAGGGGCCCTCCCATTTGGGCTTGAGTTTGTCCTTTTTCTTCTCCGGTAGGCGTAGAACGAGTTCGCCAATGTTGTAGGTCTTGGCCCGTACTTGTCTACTTTGATATCTTCGAGTGTGCTATTGGTAAAATGCTGAACGGGCCTTTGTGACATCGCGCTCCTCCTCCAGGGCATCCAGGTTGTCCTGCCGATTCAGCTCGGCTTCTCTCTCTTCGTACATACGCACTCGAGGAGAGTCGTGGATAATATCGCAGGGCAATACTGCCTCCGCGCCGTACACCATGAAGAAAGGTGTGTATCCGGTAGTACGGTTGGGCGTGGTCCACAGCCCCCAGAGTACGGAGTCGAGCTCCTCCACCCAATGCTTGTCAGATTCTTTCAAAGACCGCACTAGTCTGGGTTTGATTCCGCTCATAATAAGACCATTGGCTCGTTCGACTTGACCGTTTGTTTGTGGGTGGTAGACAGAGGCGTAATCGAGCTTAATGCCCAGATTAGCACACCAGATTTTTACCTCATCGGCTGTGAAATTGGAGCCGTTGTCGGTGATGATGTTGTGTGGGACACCGTAACAGTGCACAACGTCGGATATGAATGTTATCACCGGCCCGGAATCGGTCGTTTTGACTGGTTTAACCTCTATCCACTTGGTGAATTTGTCCACCATGACCAACATATATTTTTTCTTGTGGCTTCCCCCTTTAAGGGGTCCAACCATGTCCAGTCCCCAGATCGCGAAAGGCCAAGTAATGGGGATTGTTTGTAAGGCAGTTGGGGGCATATGGCTTTGGTTGGCGAAGAGTTGGCATCTGACGCAGCGTTGGACAAGATCCTGTGCGTCTGCTCGGGCCATCGGCCAATAAAACCCTGTACGGAAGGTCTTGCTAACAAGGGCCCGAGCTGCGGCGTGGTGTCCGCCTAGACCAGCATGAAGTTCCACCAAAATCCGCCTCCCCTCTTCCTCATAGATACATCTTTGAAGTACTCCGGTAGTACTTTTCTTTTAGAGCTCTCCGTCGAGAACCTTGTAGGCCTTCGATCGCGGATAATGCGGCGGGCCTCATTCCGGTCTTCAGGGAGTTCCTTCCTATTAATGTAGGCCAAAAAAGGTTCGGTCCATGGGGCAATGACTGCCATAATGAGATGGGCCGACGGTGTAATTTCGGTGGCTGAGACCCCGATGATATCGGTGTGTTCGGAATCTGGGGTTGTGTTCGGATCCGGACTGTTGTTGCCGCCCCCCCTTGCCACACCACGGATGGCTTAAAAAGCCTTTCCAGGAAGATATTAGGTGGGACGGGGTCGCGCTTAGCGCCGATGCGAGCAAGGACATCCGCCGCCTGGTTACTTTCTCGGGCGACGTGATGAAATTCAAGCCCCTCGAACCGAACCGACATTTTTAAGACGGCATTACGATAAGCTGCCATCTTTGGATCTTTGGCATCAAAGTCACCGTTTATTTGAGATATTGCGAGGTTTGAGTCCCTGTGCACCTCCAGGTGTTGTATGCCCATGGATACGGCCATCCGAAGACCATGCAACAAGGCCTCGTATTCGGCTGCGTTGTTGGAGTATGTGTATAGTATTTGGAGCACATATTGGACGACATCTCCAGTGGGGGATGTTAACATGATGCCCGCTCCCAGCTGATGGCTTCTCGCCCCTCGTTGGTTACCCCAAGTGGAAGGTTGAGATGTAGCGTAGCGGCAAATTTCCCTTGGCAAAGATACCAAGGATCGAATCCCGTGAGACTCCGAGGGTCGACAAGTAGGTGTCAACGACGCCAGAAACTTAGCGGTTGATGGGACCTGCACACAGATACAGATAACTTTGCTCCCAACGAGTACAGAGAGGTTGTCAATCCCTCCGGCCTTGTTGTTTACAAAGGATCAAACACAAGAGATAATAATGATAGCTATGACTGCAACTAGGAACTAAAAACAAGAAGTAAATAGAAGGTGTGATCAGCGGTGGTAATATGGACCGGGGTCCCATGATGTTCACTAGTGATGTCTCTCTCCCAAAAGACGATAAAACAACAAAGCGAGGTAAACAAATTACAGCTGGGCAATTGACAGGATTATGTGCGCAAACCAATGCTAACTATGCTGCAAAGAAAGTTAGAGGCTCAAAAGCATGGGCGGTACGCCAAGGCAAGTAAACTGAAATCCATCTGCATCAACTACTAATCGTCCACCTTGAGATATCTATCCAGAACATCTCGCTGGTATTAAGTTGCGAATCCCACCCAAAGTGTAAACTCAAAGCAACAGACAACTGCATTAAAAGAACTTTGCGTAAAGTAAACAATCCTTGCACCCGCAAGTACAAGCACCGTTGTTTTCTCCCTTGTGGCAACAGCACATCCCCTAGACTCATGTTTCTGTCACTCAAGCTAGTCATCAGGGGGCATGAACCCACAATCAAGCATAACACTCCCTCTTGGAGTTACTACCTACTACTTGGCCAAAGCAATAAACACCAACGGAGAACATGCGAGAATTACTCAAGAACAAAGATATAAAAGAGGTGAATCAAATATATTACTCAAACACAATCTGAACATAGTCTCATAATCCATCAGATCCCAGCAAACTCAGCAAAGCAACATCAAAAATATTACATATGTGCCTCGATCATGTAGGGCAGCTCACGAGGTCTAAACCATGAAGAGCAAAGAGGGGAGGAGAATATCACATAGCTACTGATCATGGACCTATGGTCCAAGGTGGACTACTCACGACTCATCCGGGAAGCGTCCATGGTGGTGGAGAAGCTCCCGGTGGTGGTTCTCCCCTCCGGTAGGGTGCCGGGAAGAGTTCTCCTGATGCTCCCGATCTTGGAAGCGCTGCGGCGGCGGAACAGAGGCGAGATCGCGAAAAAGGGTTCTGTCCTCGAGGGTTTCGGGATGAGAGGGATATATAGGCGAAGGGGGGCAGCCAGAGGCGGAGCAGGGGCCCCAGGCGCCCCCCCTGGCGCGGCCAGGGGTGGGGCCGCGCCAGGTGGCCGCCTGGGCCTCCCCTGGCTCCCCTCTGGCCCATCTTTGGTTCTTCGCGAAGCTTCCTGTACGCTGATTTTTCCTATATTTTTCCTGGAATTTTTGGAGCACTTTTAATATGGGGGAAACCTGAAATAGAAAAACAGCAGAAAACAGGAACTGGCACTGTGGTGCACTAAGTTAATAGGTTAGTCCAAATATGATCAAAAGTGTATGGAAGTGCATCAATATCATAGCAATATCACACAAAAGAAGCATGGAGCAAGCAGAAATTATAGATACGTCTTGGACGTATCAACATCCCCAAGCTTAATTCCTGCTCGTCCTCGAGTAGGTAAATGATAACAAGCATAATTTCTGTGGTGACATGCTACCAACCATATAAGAACTTTTTAAGTAAAGCAATCAAGGCATGTAATTCAATTCAAGTCATAACAAGCAAGAGTCTATATTAGCATTGTAACAAGCAACATAAGAACATAAAGGTGCAAGAGCTCTCGCTGTCCATGACTCGAATGTCTCCAAATGGTGTTTGCGTGCAAGAAAGGGGATAGGGATATACGAGAGAGTAAAACATAGTTTTTGTATTGTTGGGAACTTAATCTACTAAAGTTTCACACTTGGTCTTCTTTGGAATCTTATCTTGACTCATCCCCAGACCACTAGCCAGGTACAAGTCAAAATGATCCACTCCCATTCGATATTTTGAGCACTCATGCAATGGATGAGCGTAAGCAAGAAAGTTGACACTTAGGATGGCAAAGAGAGAAAAATGATGAAGGGGGAAGACAAAAAAGGTGTGAAAGGCTCACATAAATGAGGACAATCATAGGCGAGAGAAAGCCAAATGATAGATATGATGTGAGGAGTAGGGATTGCCATGCAACGGATGCACATATGAGCTAAGGTAAGCTCTCCAATGGAACTAATGGGGGTGCATCCAACTTGCTCGCTCAAGAAGACCTAGAGCTATTTTGAGGAGGCTCATCATTGGAATATACAAGCCAAGTTCTATAGTGTGAAGGGCCCCACATAGCTATATGCATGAATGATAATCTCTATGGAGTACAAGGTATAAGATGGAGTACGAGTGTGGATCTCTCAAAAGGAATAGTAGTGTGCCCCCTTCTCTCTTTTTATTTCTTTTTATCTTTTTTCTATATTTTTTTTATTTTTTTGTGGCCTCAATGGCTCTTTCTATTTAACTCTCATTTGTCCTCTTTGGGATCTTCTGATTTTGTCCTCTTTGGGATCTTTTCCTCACTTTAGGGGCAACACTCTATATATTACAAGAAGTATAGAAGATCTTTCACACTTTACAAAAGTACTCAACATAAAGAAAATGAAACTATCATGATGTATGCAAATGTATGCCTCTGCCGGTGTAGCAGGATATGCAATGATACTAGCGCGTCATGTAGCAATGATTAGGGCAAGGCCCAACTAGCATGCGGCTCATCGATCAAGCAAAAAGCATGTATGACATGAAGATCAAGTCATGAGAAGATGGATGTTGCATGGCAATGTATCTTGGAAAGGCTATGGAAATGCCTTGATAGGTAGGTATGGTGGCTGTTTTGAGGAAGGATATAATGAGGCTTATGATGACAGAGCGTATCGTGCCAAGGATTTGGATGCACCGGCGAAGTATGCGCCAACTCTCGAGGTGAGAAAGGGCAATGCACGGTACCGAAGAGGCTAGAAAAATATGGCTAGGTGGAAGTGTAAACTTTCGAATACTCACATTAGTCCGAAGAACTCATGCACTTATTATCGGTAACTCTCAATCTAATTAGGAGGTTCACAAAGAGACAAGTACCCCGAGGAGGAGTGTATGGGGGTTTGGTTATCCTTGCGCATCCTCGACTCATGGTACGTGAGTGTACTCTAATATTCGATCCCTCCAAAGATTAGTGATCCATCTACTAGCTAAAGTTCTCAACTATTTTGTAGGTTTTCGAAAATAAACACGGATTGCCCAAAATACGACATCTATCACTAATAGGCTAAAGCTCTTGACACCAAAAGTTCAGACATTACTCATGGCAATACCTCAAAACTATTGCAAGTTACTACTAAAATTAAATAGCAACCTCAATTACCTACTTTAAGTTAAGACACACAACTCAGTGCGACAGGCAAACTCTCTTAACAAGATAAACATGAAAACTCAAGAGAGTTCAGCAACCAACTAAACAAAAGCTCTTTAAAAAGAAAAGCATGAAAACTAAGAGCTAAACATGACAACAGCTATGGAAAGACAAAGAACACACACAGCAAAGATAAGCATGAAAATCCTACGTTGTGTTCTAGGTTGAAGTGGAGCGTGTTTCTCCCCCACACAAACAAAGCTGGGTTCTAACTTGTTATGAACAGCAAGCAAGGCTAAAGAAAACTAAAAAAATGAAACTAAGAGCAAGACGCTCCAAGCATAGCACATAACGCATGAAGTGATAAAATTATAGTGGAACGAAAGACGAACTGATAATTGTTGATGGAGAAGGGGATGCATGGGGGCATCCCCAAGCTTAGATGCTTGAGTCTTCTTGAATATTTCTTGGGGGTGCACGGGGGCATCCCCAAGCTTGAGCGTTTGACCCTCCTGAATCTTCTTTTATTATCTTCCCTCGCACACTTGAAAACTCCCTTCATACATAACTCATCATAGTCTGATTAGCGAGGTTAGTACCCACAATAAAATAATTTTCCCTACTGGAAATAAAGATAATCTTGAAGAGCTACTGTTTCTCAAGATTGCCAAAAGGTTTTTGCAAATAAAAAGCAAGCTCAAGGTTTGCAAAACGAAGAAAAGGCAAAACAGGACAGAATCTATGAAAAACAGACCAGCAGGTAGTAAATAATTTTTTCGGGGCACTTCTGCAACTCAAATCAAAAAACTCAGAACAGACGCTCGAAAGCCAATTGAATAGAGCACGCAGACAAAAAAAAATCAGATCAAAAAGATGATCTGGTGATTTTATTCGAATTTTTCTGTCCAAGGACAGAATCTGTTTTCTGGACAGCATGTCACAACTTTTGAACTTTCTTGCAATCAGAGGCTAAACTTGGCACAAAGCTGAAAAGAAAAGATACAATGATGATGCTACTGTAGTAACAAACATCAAGACACAACAAAAGCAAAATAAAACCTAATTCGTTGTGGGCTGCCTCCCAAAAGCGCTTCTTTTATGCCTTTAAGCTAGGCATGATGCAAAAAGGAGGAATCAAAAGTCATCATAATAATCGGAGTTATAAATTGCTTCAAATGGTTCCTCAACAAGTTCATCCTTGTTCCTTCTAGGAAAGGGGTACGTACCTTTTGCCTTCCCGCGTAGGCGGATTTGTCCCTTACCTATATCGATGAAGCCTTTTACGGCTCGGAGGAAGTCCCTTCAAAGCACTATATTTCCTTGGTTTGGCTTCATGATGAAGAAATCAACCATTGCAATCCCTTTAAGGAATGTAACTGGTACGTCTTTTATTCTTCCATGGATCTCAGAAATATCTCCATTAGCATGTTCATGATAGGATGATAATTTGTCCATGTTAAATTTTAAAGAATCATGAACAATTTTTGGCATAGTAGAAACCATAGATCCAATATCACAATAAGCAAGGAAGTCTTGATTAGAGATGCTAATCCTAACAAAAGGCTCCCAATCATTGTCTATTTCCAAAATATCTCTCTTATTGGGTTTGGGTTTCTCTACCTTCATCAAGTCTAGAGCATCCATTCTCCTCTCAATAGTAGCAAGTCTATCTATGACAGTATCAAAACTATGATCATAAACAAAGTAACTAGATAGAATATGTATAATTCCAAGAGCTCTAGCTTCATCACACTCTAGGAAATCTCCTTCAGCTATAATATCAAGAGAGTGTTTACACCATTTAAAAAGACCATGGTAAAAATTTCTAAGCACAATTTTTATAGGTATCCAAGGCATAATTCTCCTATGTGCATCAGAAATTCTGTCCCATGCCTTCTTCATATTTTCTCCATCCCTTGATGGAAATCTAGAACTTCTGATTCCCTCAAAGCACCAAGTCCTAACATGCTTGACTAAATAGAAAGGACTACTAACAGAAAAGCAAATAATTTTTTGTGATTTTTGATAAAGGACACTAAAGCAAAAACTGAAAGGTAAACTAACAAGACTAAAAAGCAAAGATAAAAGATAGCGTGCAACTCCTCTATCTTGAAGAGTGGAGTCCCCGGCAACGGCGCCAGAAACTTGCTTGATGGCTTCTCGCCCCTCGTTGGTTACCCCAAGTGGAAGGTTGAGATGTAGCGTAGCGGCAAATTTCCCTTGGCAAAGATACCAAGGATCGAATCCCGTGAGACTCCGAGGGTCGACAAGTAGGTGTCAACAGCGCCAGAAACTTAGCGGTTGACGGGACCTGCACACAGATACAGATAACTTTGCTCCCAACGAGTACAGAGAGGTTGTCAATCCCTCCGGCCTTATTGTTTACAAAGGATCAAACACAAGAGATAATAATGATAGCTATGACTGCAACTAGGAAATAAAAACACGAAGTAAATAGAAGGTGTGATCAGCGGTGGTAATATGGACCGGGGTCCCATGATGTTCACTAGTGATGTCTCTCTCCCAAAAGACGATAAAACAGCAAAGCGAGGTAAACAAATTACAGCTGGGCAATTGACAGGATTATGTGCGCAAACCAATGCTAACTATGCTGCAAAGAAAGGTAGAGGCTCAAAAGCATGGGCGGTACGCCAAGGCAAGTAGACCGAAATCCATCTGCATCTACTACTAATCATACACCTTGAGATATCTATCCAGAACATCTCGCTGGTATTAAGTTGCGAATCCCACCCAAAGTGTAAACTCAAAGCAACAGACAACTGCATTAAAAGAACTTTGCGTAAAGTAAACAATCCTTGCACCCGCAAGTACAAGCATCGTTGTTTTCTCCCTTGTGGCAACATCACATCCCCTAGACTCATATTTCTGTCACTCAAGCTAGTCATCAGGGGGCATGAACCCACAATCAAGCATAACGCTCCCTCTTGGAGTTACTACCTACTACTTGGCCAAAGCAATAAACTGCAACGGAGAACATGCAAGAATTACTCAAGAACAAAGATATAAAAGAGGTGAATCAAATATATTACTCAAACACAATCTGAACATAGTCTCATAATCCATCAGATCCCAGCAAACTCAGCAAAGCAACAGCAGAAAGATTACATATGTGCCTCGATCATGTAGGGCAGCTCACGAGGTCTAAACCATGAAGAGCAAAGAGGGGAGGAGAACATCACATAGCTACTGATCATGGACCCATGGTCCAAGGTGGACTACTCACGACTCATCCGGGAAGCGTCCATGGTGGTGGAGAAGCTCCCGGTGGTGGTTCTCCCCTCCGGTAGGGTGCCGGGAAGAGTTCTCCTGATGCTCCCGATCTTGGAAGCGCTGCGGCGGCGGAACAGAGGCGAGATCGCGAAAAAGGGTTCTGTCCTCAAGGGTTTCGGGACGAGAGGGATATATAGGCGAAGGGGGGCAGCCAGAGGCGGATCAGGGGCCCCAGGCGCCCCCTGGCGCGGCCAGGGGTGGGGCCGCGCCAGGTGGCCGCCTGGGCCTCCCCTGGCTCCCCTCTGGCCCATCTTTGGTTCTTCGCGAAGCTTCCTGTACGCTGATTTTTCCTAGAATTTTTGGAGCACTTTTAATATGGGGGAAACCTGAAATAGAAAAACAGCAGAAAACAGGAACTGGCACTGTGGTGCACTGAGTTAATAGGTTAGTCCAAATATGATCAAAAGTGTATGGAAGTGCATCAATATCATAGCAATATCACACAAAAGAAGCATGGAGCAAGCAGAAATTATAGATACGTTTTGGACGTATCACCAGCCCAGTCAACATTTTAGAGCCGTCAAAGTACATTACCCAATTGGAATATGCGTCGTACTCTTTAGGGAGTTCGGCCTCTGTCCATTCGGCGATGAAGTCAGCTAGCACTTGGGATTTGATGGCTCGATGTGGCTTGTATGTAATGTCAAATGGAAGTAGCTCGATGGCCCATTTGGCAATCCGGCCCGTGGCATCACAATTGTTTATTATATCATTTAGTGGTACTTCAGAGGCCTGCTACTTCTCGAGCTTGCGTTGTATTCCCACGAAGAGGAAAGGGTGATGCAGCACAGTAGCGTAAGTATTTCCCTCAGTTTTTGAGAACCAAGGTATCAATCCAGTAGGAGACCACGCGCGAGTCCCTCACACCTGCACAAACAAATAAGAACTTCGCAGCCAACGCGATAAGGGGTTGTCAATCCCTTTACAGTCACTTACGAAAGTGAGATCTGATAGATAGGATAGTATGATATTTTTGGTATTTTTGGATATAAGAACATAAAGTAAATAAAGCAAAGTAAAGTAGATTTGAAGATTAATATGTTGAGAATAGACCCGGGGGGCATAGGTTTCACTAGTAGCTTCTCTCATGATAGCAGAATTCTACGGTGGGTGAACAAATTACTGCCGAGCAATTGATAGAAAAGCGCATAGTTATGAGAATATTTAGGCATGATCATTATATATAGGCATCGCGTCCGTGACAAGTAGACCGAAACGATTCTACATCTACTACTATTACTCCACACATCGACCGCTATCTAGCATGCATCTAGAGTATTAAGTTCATATGAACAGAGTAACGCTTTAAGCAAGATGACATGATGTAGAGGGATAAACTCAAGTGATATGATATAAACCCCATCTTTTTTATCCTCGATGGCAACAATACAATACGTGCCTTGCTGCCCCTGCTGTCACTGGGAAAGGACACCGCAAGATTGAACCCAAAGCCAAGCAATTCTCGTATTGCAAGAACTATAGATCTAGTAGGCCAAACCAAACCAATAATTTGAAGAGACTTGCAAGGATATTATAATCATACATAAAATATTTCAGAAAAGAATCAAATATCTCTCGTAGATAATATTGATCATAAACCCACAATTCATCGGATCTCGGCAAACACACCGCAAAAATATTACATCAAATAGATCTCCTCGAAGACCGAGGATAACTTGGTATTGAGATCCAAAAAGAGAGAAGAAGTCATCTAGCTAATAACTATGGACCCGAAGGTCTGTGGTAAACTACTCACAACTCATGGTGAGGCTATGGTGTTGATGAAGAAGCACTCCATGGTAGATCCCCGCTCTGGCGGAGCTTCGGAACAGGCCCCGAGATGGGATCTCACGGGAACAGAAGGTTGCGGCGATGGAATTAGGGTTTTCTCTGTTGCCTCGATGTTTTCAGGGTACATGGATATATATAAGAGGAAGGAGGGCATCGGGGGAGCCAGAGGGGGCCCACGATGGTGGGGGCGTGCCCTATAGGAGGGGGTGCGCCCTGGACCCTCATGGAACAATCAAAAATTATAGTGCGCTTCGCTCTCACCAGATCTATCTTCTCCTCGGGAGGTGGAGGTTTCTTTGCAAAAAATTCCTTCACTTCGGCTTTAGAGATCTCCGTGTTTTCCTCGTCGGTCCTCTGGTATGCTAACTTCTCTAAAGGCTTGAGAGATGGACCGTATTTGTATTGCCTCCTGCCTCTGGTTGTACTGCTAGACGCCGGAGCAGCCGGAGCGGCCGCGGCTGCCTTCTTTTGTTGCTTACAAGGCGGAGTGCTATGACGCGTCGGAGCAGCCGGAGCGCTGGCGGCTCTCTTCCCGCCTTGCCGACGAGGCGGAGGAGGAGGCGGGCTACTCGGACGCGCCGGCGCAGACGGAGAAGGAGAGGGAGTGCCGCCACGCGCTTGAGCAACCGGAGAAGGAGGCGGAGTGCCCTGATCCCTCGCCGGAGGAGGAGGCAAAGGAGGAGGCGGAGTGCATTGACTCGCCGAAGGAGGTGGAGGCGTCCAGTTCGGAAGGTTGACGAGGTCCTTCCGCCATAGGCATGGAGTGTTTAGAGAAGAACCCAGTCGAGTCTCCCCTTCACCGGTAGGGTGGTCAAGCTCGAGCTCCTCAAATCCCTCCGTTATTTAATCCACCATCACCCTAGCATATCCTTCTAGAATCGGACGACAGTGAAAAGTTGCGCCAGGTTCAGGAGGTAAAACAGAGCCGACAGCCGCCTTGACTTTGAATCACTGTCATTGCATCATAAGGTGGCAATGTTGAGACTCCGTGATAGCATCCACGGGGTAGCTAGCAGGAGCCGTGAAGACAGGCTCCAGAAGCAGCTCGGTGGAAGCCACGCTGCTTATCCGCTGAGATGGCGAGGTAGCTTCGGGGGTAGCTTCGGCAGGTCGCTTGCTGCGAACTGCTTCTCGTTCGTCCTCTAGCGCTTGTACCCTTGCGTGCAGCGCCTGCAGTTGGGTCTGATCCACTTTCTTCTTCCTCTCCCGGCATTTGTAACCGCCTGCGTCGGGAAACCCAGCCCTCCACAAAAAGATCCTGGCGTGCCTCGTGTCCATCCAGGGTGCTAAGGATTCCCGAGGGCCATTGTGAGCTCATCGTTCTCTCTGTCGGGAACGAACATCCCTTCCTGCGCCGCTTCGATATACTGATGAAGCTTCGTGATGGGTATTCGAAGTTGCTCATCCGTCCAAATGCACTTCCCTGTTTCAGGGTCCAAGGTTCCCCAACCCCGAAGAACCAAGTCCTTGAATGGTCTGGCTAGTGTAATTTCTGTGGAACGACCCCTTTAGCAAGAAGGTCATTCTCGGCCTTGTCCCACGACGGTCGGGCTTTGAGGTAGCCACCTGACCCCGTGCGATGGTGATGCTTCTTCCTTGCATCATTTATCTTGTTTGTCGCTGACATCTTCTTAATCTTTTCTGATTTCTTGTGGGCCACAAATGCGTCCCACTGACCTCTGATCTTCTCAAACCGGCCCCTCGACTACCCTCGACCCCTCGACCCTCGACCCCTCGACCTTCGAACCCTCGGCGACCCTCGACCCTCTCTACCCTAGCTAGTCCCCGACCCTCGCCCCTCGAACCCTCGGCGACCCCTCCCCCCTCATGTCGAAGTTATTGGGGAGGGGGTATATCGGCCCCCCCCCTCATGTCAAAGTTATCGGGGAGGGGGTATATCGATAATGACATACCCGGCCGATAAGAAATAACAAGAGGAAGAAGAAGAAAAAAAGAGGAGAAGAAGAAAGGAATAGAGGATGAGAAGAAGAAGAAGAAAAAATAGAAGACAAAAATAGAAGAAAAAAAAGGTGAAGAAGAAGGAATAGATGAGAAGAAGAAAAAATAGAAAAAGAATTCTATTTTTTTCTATTTTTTCTTCTTCTCCTCTATTCCTTCTTCTTCTTTTTCTCTACTTCTTTTTTTTCTCCTCTTATTCTTCTTCTTCTCCTTCTTCCTTCTTCCTCTTTTCTTCTTTTTGCTTATTTTCCTTCTTCTTCGACGACCCTGACCCTAAACAGTACAACTAACAACAAAAAAGCACATCTATGAACAGAACAATTCATATGATCATCTATGAACAAAAAAAATCATCATATATAATCATACATCAACATATATGCAAAAAAACATCATATATATATGCAGAAAAAAAACATGCATATATGCGGTGGGGCCACGACGACCACGTCCACGGCGACGGTAGCGACGACGGCGGGAGAGGGGGGCAGGGCAGGGGCGCGGGGGCTCACTGGGGTGGTGTCGGCGACGGCGAGGTCGGGGCCGGGCTGAGGAAGAGGCGGCGCGCGCGGGGCAGGGCAGGGGCCGGCACGGGGAGGCGACGACAAGGTCGTTGAAGGAAATATGCCCTAGAGGCAATAATAAAGATGTTATTTGTATTTCCTTATACCATGATAAATGTATTTTATTCATGCAAGAATTGTATTAACCAGAAACTTAGTACATGTGTGAATACATAGACAAAACAGAATGTCCCTGGTATGCCTCTACTAGACTAGCTCATTGATCAAAGATGGTTATGTTTCCTAGCCATAGACATGAGTTGTCATTTGATCAACGAGATCACATCATTAGGAGAATGATGTGATGGACAAGACCCATTCGTTAGCTTAACACTATGATCGTTTTATTTTACTGCTATTGCTTTCTTCATGACTTATACATGTTCCTATGACTATGAGATTATGCAACTCCCGAATACCGGAGGAACACCTTGTGTGCTATCAAATGTCAAAATGTAACTGGGTGATTATAAAGATGCTCTATAGGTGTCTCCGAAGGTGTTCGTGGTGTTGGCATAGATCAAAAATAGGATTTGTCACTCAGAGTGTTGGAGAGGTATCTCTAGGCCCTCTCGGTAATACACATCATAATAAGCCTTGCCAGCAAATGACTAATGAGTTTGTCATGAGATGATGTATTACGGAATGAGTAAAGAGACTTGCCGATAACGAGGTTGAACTAGGTATTGAGATACCAACAATCGAATCTCGGGCAAGTAACATACCGATGACAAAGGGAACAACGTATGTTGTTATGCGGTTTGACCGATAAAGATCTTCGTAGAATATGTAGGAGCCAATATGAGCATCCAGGTTCCGCTATTGGTTATTGACTGGAGATGAGTCTCGGTCATGTCTACATAGTTCTCGAACCGTAGGGTCCGCACGCTTAACGTTTGATGACGATCGGTATTATGAGTTTTATGAGTTTTGATGTACCAAAGGTAGTTCGGAGTCCCGAATGAGATCACGTAAATGACGAGGAGTCTCGGAATGTGCGAGACATAAAGATTAATATATTGGACGACTATATTCGGACACGGGAAGATTCCGGTGTTATCGGGTAAAACCAGAATGCCGGAGGGGGTTACCGCCCCCCCCCCCGAGGGAGTATGGGCCATAGTGGGCCATTGGGGTAAAGAGAGGGACAGCCCATATGGCTAGCGGCACCCCCTAGGGTTCCTAGTTGGACTAGGAAAAGGGGGGAGGTGCCCCCTCTCCTTTCCTTCTCGTCTCCCCTTTCCTTTCCTACTCCTAGTAGGAATAGGAAAAGGGAGTTCCTATTCCTACTAGGGGGGAGGCGCCCCCTCTCCTTTCCTCTCCCATGAAGCTCAACTGGATCAAGAGCTCGTGGGACGTCATCAAGCTGAACGTGTGCTGAACGCGGAGGTGCCGTACGTTCGGTGCTTGATCGGTTGAATTGCGAAGACGTTCGACTACATCAACCGCGTCACTAGACGCTTCCGTTTTCGGTCTACGAGGGTATGTAGACACACTCTCCCCTCTCGTTGCTATGCATCTAGTAGATAGATCTTGTGTGATCGTAGGAATTTTTAAATACTACGTTCCCCATCAGTCGCGGAGGCGTCGGCGATGGCGACAAGGAGCGGGCGGCGACGGGGCTGGGCACCAGCGAGGGCGTCGATGAGAGCGAGGCCGAGGGTGCGGTCCGGCAGCCTGGCCGCGTCGTGCTGTTCGGCGTGACGTCGGGGGGGAGAAGAATTGTGAATGGAAAAACTGCTAAGTATGGGCTTATATAGGAAAGCCACTGGTCCCGGTTCGTGGCACCAACCGGGACCAATGCCCCCTTTAGTCCCGATTTGTGCCACTAACCAGGACCAAAGGTCTCTTTTCAGTAGCCCAAAGGGCGGGAAACTGGGACCTTTGGTCCCGGTTGGTGGCACCAACCGGGACTAAAGGGGGGCATTGTTCCTGGTTGGTGGCACCAACCGGTACCAATGCAACCCTTTCGTCCCGGTTCATGCCACCAACCGGGACAAAAGGCCTTGTGCTGCCCCGCGGCCAAAAACTTTAGTCCCACGTCGCTAGTTGAGAGGGGCTCGGAGTGGTTTATAAGTGATAACCCTCAACCGTAAGGGATCGAGATAGTCTTCGCGGGTAAGAATAACCCAATTTATAGATTCGACACACGGGGAGCCAAAGAGTATTTATAAGCTTTGACAGTTGAGTTGTCAATTCAACCGCACCTGAAATATACTTACTTGCAACAAAAGATAAGTGGTAACGGTGATATGATAGTGATGGTGGTGACAGCAAAAGTAAACAGCAAAAGTAACAACTAATAACCAGCAGGATTGAAACATTGTAGGCTAGGGAGATGGATGGTTGGGCGCTGCATGGATGAGATACATCATGAATCTAACTTGGGGCAAGGCACACAGAAAAGTAATGATCATCTAGGCAAATATCAAACATTAGGCATGTATCCCACAGGTAGTTGTACGTGCTTGCAATAAGAACTTGCACAACATCTTTTGTCCTACCATCCCGCTACGAACGGGGCCAAAAGGAACTTATGGAGATTAAGGTGCTCCTGTCAAAGAGCACGGGAACAAAGCAATAAACTCAATGGATACATGGAATCCTCAAATTATGGACCATCCCCTTTGGTGTCCCAAGCTGTCACCTTTGGGATCGCCGATTCCGGACCATAATAGGTGCAAACAACTCATAGATAGGATCAAGAACACAAATATATTCATGCAAACACATAGGGTTCACATCTGAAAACATGGCACTCGGGCCCAAAGTGACAAGCATTAAGAGCAACAAGTTGAAGCATAGATGATAAACACCAAAGTAGATGATAGGCAACATGCCCCCAACAATCTGATAAACTATTACATGATCTAACTCATCCAATCCCTACCATCCCCGTTGCCTACAGCAGGGAATTACTCACACATGGAAGGAGAAGTCATGGAGGGAGGATGGAGTGGTGATGATGATGACGATGGCGATGATCTCCCCTCTTCGGAGGCCAAATCAGCCTCCAGATTAGCCCTCCCGAAGAAGAACAGAGGGTGGCGGCGGCTCCGCGACGGAAACTGGAAAAACGACTTCTGTTCTGGGGTTTCCTTGCCACGGGAATAAATAGGAGCCAAGGTAGGGCACCAGAGGGGGGAGGACCTTCCCAGGCGGCCTCCTGGCGTGGCCAGGGGTGGGGCCGCGCCAGCAGGGCGCCTGGGGCCCCCTGGCTGCCCTCTAGCCCCACTTCTGGCACAATGGCCCTTCGGGTGCGTGGATTTTCTGTGATTTTTCTTGGAATTTTCTGAGACACCTAAAAATCCATTTTCCTGCACACAATAAAACCATACAGACGGCTTTGCTGAAAACAGCGTCAGTCCGGGTTAGTTTAGTTCAAATCATGCAAGAATGAGGGCAAAACAATAGAAAAAGTGTTTGGGAAAGTAGATACTTTTGAGACGTATCAACTCCCCCAAGCTTAGCATATTGCTTGTCCTCAAGCAATTCAGTTCAACGAACTGGACGCGACAAAGAAAACTTTGACAAACTCTTTTGCTTCATTAGATGTATATAAGCATGTACTACGAAAAGAGTCTAGCAAGTATTGAAACAATGCTATGAGGACAATGCACGAAGCAATCCTTCTTTCAAGTGACCAATCACAAATAACTAAAAGTAAATAATATGCTACTGAAAATCAAGACAAGATTACATTGCACATAGCTTTAACATACTAGAGTGGTATCTCGCTAGCCTCCTTGAGTGAAGCAAAACATAAATGCAGAAACTCCTCCAGAGTTTTAAAGGAGACTAGAAATAAGAATTTCAGAATAAATAATACCACAAGCATGCAGAAGACAATGTAATACTTTGGGACAATGCACATTACACTCAGAATGACAATTATGCTCTCCTAGTTGGTGCTTTGAAGAAAGAAGGTGGAGACTCTCGAACCGTGGAATTTGATGGCGAGGTTGAAAACCCGTGGTTGGAAGCAAAGACTAAACATGTACCAGAGCTCTTGGTTTTGAAACCAGAGGTAAAAATGATTTTGGGAGGTGCATATTTCGTCAACGAATGCTAGTAGACAACCCAATCACTTCTTATGCTAGACATGTTTCAAGGAACGGCTCCCAAGATGGGGACGATCACATCCCCTTAATCTCCTTTGTTTATCACTACCAAAGTTTTCTGATTTCTCATAAACAAAGCCTGAAGGAGGGTTTGTTGGTTGTGATTATCTTTTGTGAGCTGGGCGCACTCATGCCAGTCCCTTCTCGTATTAGGGGTTTGCAGATTAGACATGCAATCCCGGGATAAAACATGTCCAACATAAGAAGATCATGAATTACCTACTACTTCCTCATGAGCTAAAACAGAGGCACAAAACAGGAGTAAATTTGAATAATTTCGAGATGGTACAAGAAAGTCTTCGTTAGGATGGCCGGTAAATACCACATAGGAAGGTATGGTGGACTCATATGGAATAACTGGTTTGAAAGGATTTGGATGCACAAGCAGAATTCCGCTTAGTGCGAGCGAAGGCTAGCAAGAGACTGGGAAGCGACCAACTAGAGAGCAATAACGGTCATAATCATGCAGAGCGACAAAGCAACATTGAATTGGGCAGGAAAGTGATATAACTATTCTGGAACTCAAAGATCATCAAGGCAAAGCAGACTTTTTAGTCTTAAACATGTGTAAACATGTGCCAAGTCAATCCAAGAATTCTCCAAAGGGAAATACCACCTTAGTATACCAAACTATGAACAATGCAATGCATGTAAATCATTTCAATAACACATTATATACTCTAGCTATTTGAGATTAGCCACAAGGAAAGCATGAACCACTGGGAAAGCATTGTAAACATAGCACTATGTCGCTACAAGCTGGTCTCTAGATCATAAGTACATGCATATGTACAAAAGTAGAAACAAGAAGAGTTCATACCAGTTTTCCTTGTTGCTTCCTTTCCGTCGATCTTCGTCATTACTGCCTTGTCACTTGCACGATCGAACGTAGGAAATATAATTAAATGCAATCACGGACTCGAGGTGAACTCTGAAAACAAAGCAAACTAAAGAGAGAAAGGAAATCTTTATGGGGTTTTTCAAAGGTTGAACGAAAGCAAAAGAAAGAGAAAATCTTTTTGTTGTTTTTGCAAAGAAAGAACAAAGAAGACCAGGCAAAAACTTTGAAAAGATCAAAGCGAACAAAAATAAAATGGATAATACAATGGAAAAGTGAGAAGGGCACGTACTCCCCCAAGCTTAGGCTTTTGGCCTAAGTTGGTAGTAGCTACTGCCCCCAGGAGCCTCCTGCTCCGGGGTGGTACTGGTGAGTCCAAGGGTCGTATAAGGATTCCGGCGCGTACACCGAAGTCCTCCGATCCTCCCACGAAGAAGGGTACGCACTCCAAGCAGAGGAAGACCCTTCACCAAACTGGGTGACGGTTTCCCCCTGAAAAGGTGGTAACTCACCGTGCTCCTCCTCGTCGGGCACAACCCCCTCCATGGGGTTATGAAACTGATGCTGGACCATGAACTCATCGAACTGGATAACATCAAAGGACCATCCGTTCCTGCGAGAAAAATCAAACAAAAGAGGTGCAAGTAGACGGATCTTGCGTTCCGCGGTAGTTCCGAAACGCAAGATATAAACAAGGTTACCAAACTCAGAAGTCATGGTAACAAACTTATGCCTTTTCATAGCAGCAAGATGAAAACTTAAATAAGTAAAAGGCTTATCATCAGGGTGTGGGGTGCCTTTAAGATACTCTAAGATAAGTGTGGCATAAACGCCACCAAATAAATCTCCCTTGTTACCGTTCATAGCAAGGCGTCGAGCAATTAAGGCACCCACATTATAATCAAACCTCCCTGAGAAGGCGGTTGCCAGGATAGCAATATCCGGCGCAGAAATGTTGCTCGTGTTGTCACGAGCTAACACCCCTCTAGCAACATAATACGCAAAATACCTGAGGTGAGGGAATAAGATGCTGGAGATTTTTGACCGATGAATATCCCTCGTATCCATGCTGCAGAGAGAGTTGAAGACGGTTCTCAGCTCGGAGGGCTGAGAGGTCATCTTCGCCGTCCGCCCAACGTTTGGCACACCTATTATTTCACAAAACTTTTCCAAGGGCATGGTCAAAAGATTATTGTAAATTTTAAACTCAATAGAACCAGTATCAAGGTTATATCTAAAACTGTTAATGAAACCAGAGGTGAGTTTTTGATACTGAGCAACACGGCACGTGACGAGCCGTGTCAGACCTGCATTAGCACAAAGATTATAAAACTCATCCTTAATTCCTGCAGCTTCAAGGAATTCATCACATGGGAATATCATCGCACGTGCTAGATTTGTGTCTTCCAACAACTCTAGGGGCACATGATCTTCATTGTAGCTCACCCTAGCAGTCGAGGGTGAAGCTGCGGCTCTAGTAACTCGATCGGAGCGCGCGGGCTTCTTCTTCTCAAGCCACCCCTTTGCCCTTCCTAACAAACTCATTTTAGGGAGTATTTGTTCAAAATCTCAGCTCGAATGATAGGCTGCAGAGAGAGATCAAAAATTGCCTCCAAGAACAGCAAGAACGCAAGAACAGGTGCAGAACTCGTGTTTTCGGAGAGAAAGAAAGAGAGAGGAAGAAGACTCACCTGGAGGCGGGACCTGTGGGCCCCAGGCGCCCTATGGGCGCGGCCAGGGGGCAGGCCGCGCCAGATGGCCGCCTGGGCCACTGGTGGCCCCCCCGGTCAGCCCCAGGTTGTAATGCCCCGGATGTAATACTTTCCCTTTTGGGCAATATATGATATCTCTGGCTTCATCAATTCCATTCCGGGTTCTTCGTCTTTCGGGTTTTTGTCTTTTGTCGTGTTGCGTGTGTGGCTTTCATCCATATCATGTAGTCATGTGCATCGCATTGCATTTGTGTTGTCATTTGCATCCGGTCCCACTCGTTTCTTTCCGTTGTCCGTTTCGCGTTCCGGAGCTCTCTCACGTGTCCGTGACGTCCCCTAGGCCTACTTTAGTGTTTGGCCGTGTAACGTTTCCGGTTTGGCGTGAGACTTGTCGTGTGTTGTTGTTTTGGTGTGTGTAACCCGCCTGTCAAATCTGGTCGCGTTTGGAGTTAGTTTGCTACCCCAACAGTTATTCTCGTGGGCTCAAAGTACCCCCTCTTTGAGGCCCAAGACACCCCTCCAACAGCCCACCAAACCAACCCAAACCCCTCCCTTCATCTAGGCCATCCAATTCTGATCGCGTGGCCGAAAACCACACCTCATTTGGACAACCCTAGCTCCCTGTGCCTATATATTTGTCCATCTTCCCCAATTTTTGCCCTAAATAAAAAAACCCTAGACCTCATCCCCTTCCTCCAGCCATCTTCCTCCACTCCGGCCGGAGCTCGCCGGAGTTTTCTCGCCGGAATCGGCGCCACCGCCGGCCACCCTCCTTCTCCTCACCGCGCCACCCTGCCGCCTCAATCCGCGCCGCCGCGCCGGCCCCGTGCCGCCGCGCCGGCCCCGCGCCGCCGGCCGGCCAGGCCCCGCCGGCCCCCTCTGCCTCTTCCCTGCCGCTCGTCCCAGCGAGCCGGCGCCGCCACCGCTCGTGGGGATCGAGGATCCCCGAGTGCGACGCCGATCCGATCTGGATCCGCCCGCCGCCAGCCTTGGGCCTCTCCGCCGGCCCGCTCGAACCGCCAGGCGTCCGGCCTCCCTGCGATCGCCAACCGCCACCGCTCTGTTGGGCCGGCCCATCCGGCCCCCGTCGCCCCATCGCCAACCCCCGCCGCTCGGGTGTGAGCCCCGATCGCCCCTATCGGATCCCCTCGCCGATCCGGATCAGCCGCCGGGGTGGGCCGAGATCCCGCAGCCCAGGAGCGCCCGGCCCCAGCGCCTCGGGTCGCCTCCCTCCCGCGGGCCGAACCCCAGTGGGCCGCGCCCGAAGGCCCGATCCGCCCCGTCATCAGCCGTTTAACCGCCAGGAGCCCGGTTGACCCGACCTGTGGACCAGATCTGAACCCGAGGTTGCCTCCGAAATCCACTAAGTCCCTGTTATTTCAGATTCTGGAGCAGTTTTGCAATGTGGATAACTTTTTGCGTGATGGTCCGATTTGAGCAAATGATATGTCAAAATGATCGTGGAGACATGTACTACATTTCATTCCATTGTGCCATGCATGTTTGAGTTCATTTAGATGCTTAAATATCTGTTGGAAGAGTGCAACTTGTTATAAACTGATGTTAGTTGTTGTTTTCATGCCATCTTTGCAATGTGATAACTTGGTGCATGTTTATCCAAATGATGCAAATGACATGTCCACGTGTTCGTCTTGTCATGCTCTACATGTTGATTGCTTTAGCTTGCATGATAGATTTCATCTTGCCATGCTTATCTCCTTTGCAAAGTGTTATGTGGCTCTTATGTTGTTAAACTTGTTATGAGATGTCAATTTGAGGAGCTCATTGCTATCGTTGTGTTTGTCCCCTTGATGCATGCTTAAGTGTTTTGGATTCACCATCATGTGTACTTTGTTGTGGTGCTTACCACTTGCCATGTTTAGTTTTGAGGTGACTTAAACTTGCTCACAAAGATGCCATGATGAAACTGTTGTTTTAACACTTAGTGAAATTTCACTAAGTCTGGAATCTATAATTTTCAGATGCCATGTTTGCTTGTTGTTCTAGGACAATCCATGATAATTTTGGGGTGACTCTTGATGGTTCCTTGTTGTATATATTGTTGGCTATCCATTCATGCTCTCACATGCTTATTTGAGTGGCCGTAGCATATTTAAATCTTGCTCCCAAGTTGCAACAAATTACTGCTGTCAGGATTTTGTTGTCAAGTTCAATATGTCATAGCTTGTTGCTATTGATCCATGGCTCCTTTGGGGATGCTCCAATGGATTTGTTTGCTGTAGGATATGTCTAGTTTATGTCCATGCTCATTGCCATGATGTTTGAGTGTTGTAGGCCATTTATCTCTTGCCCCGAAGTTGCTATGTGGCTGTAATTTTCAGCTTGTGCATGTTTATTGTTTCGGGTGTAACTTTTAGCCCGTTGCTCCATTTTGAGCAAGTCCTATATGAAACTTGTGTGATTTTGCATGTAGATTCATAATATCCTATTGTTAGCATGTTTTGAAGCATGTTGCTTGATGCATATTTTTGTGTTGTTACACTGTGCTTCCTAAGTAGACTTTCTGTGCTTCCATAGTGCATCTGTTTTGCTTCCATAGTGCATCAGTCATGCATCCAGTAATTTTTCTGCGCATTGCATCTTGTTTGATTCGTTGCCTTGTGTTCTTGTGTTTGAGTAGAGTCGGAAGCTGAGACCGAGTACGAGTACGAGCACGAGGTTACTACCGAGCTTGAGAACGAGGACCCCTCTTACGATCCCATCGACAACTCTTCATGCAAGATGACCGAACCCCGATAGCATTACTATCTTTGCCTATTGCTAGAAGTCTCGATCTATAGTTTTGCCTCGATGCCCATGTTTTTCCTGTCAGCCTCCTATTTGTAACAATGAACCTGTTTAACCACCCTACCTATGCAAACCATTGATTGGCTATACGTAGGCTTCGCTCAGCCCCTCTTATAGCATTGTTAGTTGCAGGTGAAGATTGAAGATTCTTGCTTCTTGTTGAAGCTTGTTGGGATATCACACTATATTAATTATTAAATGAAATCATCTATATATTGGTAATGGGTGGAAGGCTAAGCCTTTTGCTTGGTGATTTGTTCCACTCATGCCGCTAGGAACCGTATAAATCGGTGTTATGTTCCTTGATTATGCGTTCCTCACACGGTTGGGGTTATGGGACCCCCTCGATAAACCGCTAAGTGCTAAGTCTTTTCCAGCAAGTCCCAACATTGGTACTATTTGCCTAAACAACTAAAAACTTACCGAGGGAGTAATTAACCCGAGGATTAATTAATTCAACCCCCCTGGGCCAGTGCTCGATTTGAGTGTTGGTCCAAACTAGAGCCACTTGCGGATGCCACCCAGTTCGCTGGGGTCTTCGGTATCTGTACGTACTGCTCATCCGGTCGTGGCCTGAGACTAGATACGCGTGGCTACTATCAGGGTGTCGGCACGCCGAGAGGATTTGCTGGATTAGCCTTACCTTAGTTCGGAGTATCTTGAGCACGGGATTCCGAGAATACTCGGGCCTTACCACCTTGGAGTTGCGACTCCGCGGATCGTGGGCTTGTCATGGGCCCAGTTGGAACACCCATGCAGGGTTATGAACTTTCGAAAGCCGTGCCCGCGGTTATGTGGCAGATGGGAGCTTGTTAATATCCGGTTGTAGAAAACTTGACACCATGTTCCAATACACTACCAGCGTGAGTACCGTGACTGTCATTTTCCGAAAGGGATTCGGGAGATGAACACGGTGGGGTTATGTTTGACTTGCTTTAGTTAGGATCACTTCGTGATCATCTCTCGACCGAGGCACCTTCTCTTCTCGCTCTCTTTTACGTAAGCTAGGCTAGTGCTGCTGCAGCCTCTTGTTCTTTCTTCAGCCTTGTTCCACACCCAAGGCTTAAATAGTCGTGTTACCCGGGAACGGGATTGCTGAGTCCTCTGTGGCTCACAGATACTTCAACACAGTGAGCTACATAGGCGATGGCACTGAGCTAGACTGGGAGTACGACGAGGAGCGTAGCCGTTACTACGTGAACTATCCGGTTGATCAGTAGAGCTTCTACTAGGATTCGATCTAGACCTGTGGTTTAATGTTATGTTTGGTATCTTGTCATTTGGATCTTTACCCTTATATGGGTTGTGATGTTTATCTGAATGATGTTTGAACATGTAATGTATTTGTGTGACGTGGCGAGTGTAAGCCAACTATCTTTTCAGTTTTCCATCCCTATATTTACATGAGATGTGCAAAGGTACCAAACTTGCGATCATTCCAGAATGGGCTTATATCTTTAAGTCGTGCCTCGACACGTAGGAGATATAGTCCCATCCTGGGCATTACACAGGTGCCTCTAGGTCACTCCCGGCATGGAAATTTTAATTTTTATTTTTCTGGAATTTTTCTGAAAACTTCACTGTTGAATTTTTTTCGAAGTTCAAAAAGCTGCAAAACTTTCTGAAAACTTAAAGCAGTGATTAGTATTGTGAAGCTTCAAAAACACAAACACTTGGTACAGCAAGGAGAACAAAAGCTAAAACAAATGAAAACATAACAAGCTCAACTTTTTACCTATATAAAACATGCTCACTAGTAAGGTTGATCAAGTCTTACCAACAAACCGGCGATATATAGAGCAAAAAGTCCCACCTCTTACGAAGTGATCATTGCACCTTTACTTTAATGGACATTGTCCCTACCATAATAGTTTTGTATTTGTGGTGCACATGTAGTGGACAGTCCCATTCTCCAATCTTCACGGTCTCGATATTTTCTATAGAGTTGAGGCCATGCCTCTTGTCGGTCTTCTTTGGAAAATACACCGTGTGTTCTTTATCATTCACATTAAAGGTAACCTTTCCTTTATTGCAATCAATAATAGCACCCGCGGTGTTAAGAAAATGTCTACCAAGAATAATGGACATGCTCCCATCCTCGGGCATGTCAAGCACGACAAAATCAGTAAGGATCAAACAATTAGCAACTTCTACGGGAACATCCTCACAAATACCTATCGGGACGGCGGTTGACTTGTCAGCCATCTGAAGAGAGATATCTATAGGAATTAGTTTATCTAAACAAAGCCTCTTGTAAAGAGAGAAAGGCATAAGACTCACTCATGCTCCAAGATCACATAAAGCAGTTTTGACATAATTATTCTTTATGGAGCAAGGAATGGTGGGTATACCTGGATCACCAAGCTTCTCAGGAATCTTGCCACTGAAAGAGTAGTTAGCAATCATAGTAGATATTGCTTCATTAGGAACTTTTATTTTATTAGTAACAATATCTTTCATATATTTTGAATAGGGAGGTAACTTAATAGCATCAGTCAAAGGGATTTGAAGAAAAAGAGGTTTCATCCACTCACAAAACTTATTGTAATGCTCTTCTTCTTTAGATTTGAGAGACTTACCTGGAAAGGGCATGAGTTTCTGTATCCATGGTTCTCTTTCCTTCCCATGTCTTGTTGCGACGAAGTCTTCTCTAGTGTACTTCTTGTGTTTGTCAGGTGCTTCTTCTTCTCGAACTTCAGGAGGATCATTCTTCTCCTTATCATTATCTTCAGGTTCGGCACCGTCTTCAGTCTCAGCATCGGAGGTAGATATACTGTTGGGATCAACAGCTGGCTCTTCACTTGTAATAGGATCATTGGAATTGTCAGCCTCCTTGTGTTTCTCCTTCTTCTTCTTTGGAGAGCCAACAATTTCTTCTTCCTGCATTTGAGAATCTTGCTCGATTCTCCTCGGATGCCCCTCTGGATAGAGAGGATCTTGAGTGCTAGTTCCTCCTCGGGTCTTAATCCCGAAGGCCTCTACCATAGGAGGGTGAGTGGTAGGCTCACACAACTTCTCAATAGGGGGTAGATTCTTCACGTCTTTAGTTTTAATACCCTTCTCTTTAATAGACTTCTTTGCTTCTTGCATATCTTCGGGGCTTAGAACAAGCATGCCCCTCTTCTTTGGTGGTGGAGGTGGTTCAGGGACGGGCCAATCTTCATGGTTTTTGGCAATCCTGCCCATCAATTCTTCTGCATCGTCCGGTGTTCTTTTCCTGAAAACACAACCAGCACAACTATCCAAATAGGACCTCGATTCATCAGTTAGACCAGCATAAAATATATCGATTAATTCATTCTTAGGGACTCCATGTACTGGTCTAGCCTGGATCAGACTACAGTACCTCCCCCAAGCTTTAGGGAGGTGCTCATCCTGCAACCGTTTAAAGTTATAAATTCTTTGTAAAGCAGCATGTTGCATATGAGCAGGAAAGTACTTATCAACAAAAGAGTGAGCTAAGTCTTGAGGACTCTTAATGGAACTACATGGTAGTGCATCATACCATGTTTTAGCACATTCCTTCAAAGATAAAGGAAGAAGCTTAGTCACATAAAAGTTTCGTATCTTTTCATTCGTGGTAAACAAGCCACCCAACTCAGTGAGTTTGGTCAGGTGTGCAATAGCATCATCATTTTCTCTGCCATAAAAGGGGTCAGCTTCAACCATAGATATAAGTGAAAGATCAACAGAGAAATCATAATCAGGATCATTGATGCATATAGGAGATGTAGCAAATTCAGGATCAGGAACAGTCTTGTTCTTCAAGGAGTGTTTTTCAAGCAGCTTCTTAATAGGTTCAGGGTCAGAGTCGGCAAACTCTGTCAGTTCCCTGCATAAATCATCATCAAGCATAATGTAATCATCATCAAGGAGTCTCTCCTTGAGTTTACTCAAATCAGGATAATCATAAGTTCCACCAATAGGGTAGCGAGTAACAGGAATTTCAATTCCAGATTTTTTTGCAGCAGCAGCGATCTGTTTCTCAAGAGCATAACCAAGTGAACCAATATCATCAAGAGTAGTAGAAGCATCATCAAAAGTATCGGACATAGTAACAGATTCAGTAGAAGCATCATGTGGTGGTGGTGAGGCAAACTTACTCATAACAGAAGGTGAATCAAGTGTAGCACTAGTGTTCAGAACAGTACCTCTTCTTGTAGTGGATAGTAAGATCGGAACCTTAGGGTCTCCTTTCTTACCCATAGCGGATGAAGTGCAGCAGGTAGGATACTTCAAGTAGACTTGTAAATATTGCTATGCTCCCCGACAACGGCGCCACAAAACGGTACTTGATAACCCTCAACCGTAAGGGATCGAGATAGTCTTCGCGGGTAAGAATAACCCAATTTATAGATTCGACACACGGGGTGCCAAAGAGTATTTATAAGCTTTGACAGTTGAGTTGTCAATTCAACCGCACCTAAAATATACTTACTTGCAACAAAAGATAAGTGGTAACGGTGATATGATAGTGATGGTGGTGACAGCAAAAGTAAACAGCAAAAGTAACAACTAATAACCAACAGGATTGAAACACTGTAGGCTAGGGAGATGGATGGTTGGGCGCTGCAGGGATGAGATACATCATGAATCTAACTTGGGGCAAGGCACACAGAAAAGTAATGATCATCTAGGCAAATATCAAACATTAGGCATGTATCCCACGGGTAGTTGTACGTGCTTGCAATAAGAACTTGCACAACATCTTTTGTCCTACCATCCCGCTACGAACGGGGCCAAAAGGAACTTATGGAGATTAAGGTGCTCCTGTCAAAGAGCACCGGAACAAAGCAATAAACTCAATGGATACATGGAATCCTCAAATTATGGACCATCCCCTTTGGTGTCCCAAGCTGTCACCTTTGGGATCGCCGATTCCGGACCATAATAGGTGCAAACAACTCATAGATAGGATCAAGAACACAAATATATTCATGCAAACACATAGGGTTCAGATCTGAAAACATGGCACTCGGGCCCAAAGTGACAAGCATTAAGAGCAACAAGTTGAAGCAAAGATGATAAACACCAAAGTAGATGATAGGCAACATGCCCCCAACAATCTGATAAACTATTACATGATTTCACTCATCCAATCCCTACCATCCCCTTTGCCTACAGCAGGGAATTACTCACACATGGAAGGAGAAGTCATGAAGGGAGGATGGAGTGGTGATGATGATGAAGATGGCGACGATCTCGCCTCTCCGGAGGCCAAATCAGCCTCCAGATTAGCCCTCCCGAAGAAGAACAGAGGGTGGCGACGGCTCCGTGACGGAAACTGGAAAAACGACTTTTGTTCTGGGGTTTCCTCGCCACGGGAATAAATAGAAGCCAAGGTAGGGCACCAGAGGGGGGAGGACCCTCCCAGGCGGCCTCCTGGCGCGGCCAGGGGTGGGGCCGCGCCAGCAGGGCGCCTGGGGCCCCCCCTGGCTGCCCTCCGGCCCCACTTCTGGCACAATGGCCCTTCGGGTGCGTGGATTTTCTGTGATTTTTCTTGGAATTTTCTGAGACACCTAAAAATCCATTTTACTGCACACAATAAAACCATACACGCAGCTCTGCTGAAAACAGCGTCAGTCCGGGTTAGTTTAGTTCAAATCATGCAAGAATAAGGGCAAAACAATAGCAAAAGTGTTTGGAAAAGTAGATACGTTTGAGACGTATCAATAAGCTCCACTGTTGCTGCCCTCTCGAGCTCCTCTCATATGCAGGCTTTCGGGCCTAAACTCACTTTATCTACCTGTGGTCCTACTGGGCCTTCTATGGGCTTGAATCCTGGCCCACGATTGGGTTTCTAGTCGTATTCAGGCCGTGGTGGCCCAGTAGGTGGCATTTTTTCTTCATTTTTCTTTGCTGCTTTAGTTTTTTTAATTTTGTTCTACTTCCAACAAAATACTTACTGTTGCCATTTTTATTTATTTTATTAAAGTTTATTTATTTTACTTTATTAAAGTTTATTTTGTTTCTACTTATTTATTTTATTTTTATTCTAGTTATTTTTTTTATTTTTTTGCTTTTTTATTTATTTTATGAAAATTCTTTTTGCTTTTAATGTTTTGAACAAAAAATACTTTGATAATTTTAGTTGCATAAATATTATATAATTCTAGTTTCAATAATACTAGAGGTTTATAAAAGATTTTTGGTTGACTCCTTTAGCTATTAGAGTTTCATTAAAGTTTTCTAGTTCATTCTTTTTTCTATTAGAGTTTCATTAAAGGTTGAAAGTTGGCATGGCATCTTCATTTCACCCACATAGCATGTGCAAAAAAATAGAGAGGGTTACAACAAAAACTGGATGCTCTTCGTGTACAAAACGGACAATCTCTTTCGAGGTATTAGTGTTTCATGCGGAAACTCGTGTGTTACAAAGGGATTCCATTTTTTAAAACTTATTTGAACTCCAGACTTTTTGTGTGTTCAAAATGCACCATTCAAAGCCACATCATCAATTTTCAACCCTTTCTGACTTCATTTGTTAGTTTTCATGCATTTACTGATTTTTTGAGCTATAAGACCCTAAAATTGAAAAGCATTTCAAATGAACTCTGAAAAGGCTGAAAGTTGGCATGGTATCATCATTTCACCCTCATAGCATTTGCTAAAAAGTTGAGAGGGTTACAACAAAAACTGGATGCACTTCGTGTGCAAAATGGACAATCTCTTTCGAAGTATGAGGGTCTCGGACGGAAACTCATCTGTTACAAAGGGATTCCATTTTTTAAAACTTATTTGAACTCCAGACTTTGTGTGTGTTCAAAATGCACCATTCAAAGCCATATCATCAATTTTCAACCCTCTCTGACTTCATTTGGTATTTTTCATGCCTATACTGATATTTTTTGAGCTAAATGACCCTGAAATTGAAAAGCATTTCAAATAATGAACTCTGAAAAGGTTGAAAGTTGGCATGGCATCATCATTTCACTCACATAGCATGTGCAAAAAGTTGAGGGGGTTACGGCAAAAACTGGATGCACTTCGTGTACAAAATGGACAATCTCTTTCGAGGTATCAGGGTTTCATACGGAAACTCGTCTGTTACAACAGGCTCATCATTTCTTCACATGTAACTGCAGTGATATTCTAGATCAAAGGCATCATCATAATAGTTGTGGAGAGAAAGTCTTCACTTTTTTTTTCGCTTGTGTCCTTTGCTTATTGCGCCGTAACCATGGATAATGTTCATCGTTTATCAGGGTGCTTGGGTCAGCCTTGACTTTGAAGGGAGGAATTTCATGAAACTTTTCATAATCTTCGGAAATGTCTGTCTTGCCCTCCACTCCCACGATGTCTCTTTTTCCTGAAAGAACTATGTGGCGCTTTGGCTCATCGTATGATGTGTTCTCTTCCTTATCTTTTCTTTTTCTCGGTTTGGTAGACATGTCCTTCACATTGAAAACCTGTTCCACATCATTGGCTAGGACGAATGGTTCGTCTGTGTACCCAAGATTGTTCAGATCCATTGTTGTCATTCCATAATCTGGGTCTACTTGTACCCTTCCTCCTGACAGATTGACCCATTTGCACTTAAACAAAGGGACCTTAAAATCATGTCCGTAGTCAAGTTCCCATATGTCCACTATGTAACCATAATATGTGTCCTTTCCCTTCTTGGTTGCTGCATCAAAGCGGACACCGCTATTTTGGTTGGTGTTCTTTTGATCTTGGGCGATTGTGTAAAATGTATTCCCATTTATCTCGTATCCTTTATAAGTCAATACAGTCGAAGATGGTCCCCTGGACAACGAGTACAACTCATCACGAACAGTGTTGTCACCTCTGAGACGTGTTTCTAACCAACGGCCCGAAAGTCTTGATGTGTTCACATGTAATCCAGTCATCACACTGCTTCGGGTGTTTGGAGCGCAGACTGTTCTTGTGTTCATCGACATAAGGGGTCACCAAGGTAGAGCTCTGTAGAACTGAGTAGTGTGCTTCAGACCAAGAATGCCCGTCCCTGCATACTATTGAGTCCCCTCCAAGCGTGCCTTTTCCAGTTAGTCTCCCCTCATACTGCAATTTTGGGAGACCAATCTTCTTAAGGCCAGGAATGAAGTCAATACAAAACGCAATGGCATCCTCTGTTTGATGGCCCTTGGAGACGCTTCCTTCTGGCCTAGCGCGGTTACGGACATATTTCTTTAGGACTCCCATGAACCTCTCAAAGGGGAATATATTGTGTAGAAATACGGGGCCCAGAATGACAATCTTGTCATCTAGATGAACTAGGACGTGCGTCATTGCTACTTCTCGAGCTTGCGTTGTATTCCCTCGAAGAGGAAAGGGAGATGCATCACAGTAGCGTAAGTATTTCCCTCAGTTTTTGAGAACCAAGGTATCAATCCAGTAGGAGACCACGCGCGAGTCCCTCGCACCTGCACAAACAAATAAGAACTTCACAGCCAACGCGATAAGGGGTTGTCAATCCCTTTACGGTCACTTACGAAAGTGAGATCTGATAGAGGTGATAGTTTATATTTTTGGTATTTTTGTTTATAAGAACAAAAATTAAAAGCGGAAAAGGTAAAGTAGATGTAGATTGATATGTTGAGAATAGACCCGAGGGCCATAGTATTCTCTAGTGGCTTCTCTCATGATAGCGATATTCTACGGCGGGTAAACAAATTACTGTTGATCAATTGATAGAAAAGCGAATAATTATGAGACTATGTAGGCATGATCATTGTATATAGGCATCACGTCCGAGACAAGTAGACCGACTCTTGCCTGCATCTACTACTATTACTCCACACATCGACCGCTATCCAGCATGCATCTAGTGTATTGAGTTCATAAGAACGGAGTAATGCCTTAAGCAAGATGACATGATGTAGAGGGATCAACTCAAGCAATATGATATAAACCCCATCTTTTTATCCTCGATGGCAACTATAGAATACGTGCCTTGCTGCCCCTACTGTCACTGGGAAAGGACACCGCAAGATTGAACCCAAAGCCAAGCACTTCTCCCATTGCAAGAACTATAGATCTAGTAGGCCAAACCAAACCAATAATTCGAAGAGACTTGCAAGGATATTATGAGAACACATAAAGAGTTCAGAAAAGAACCAAATATTTCTCATAGATAATCTTGATCATAAACTCACAATTCATCGGATCTCGACAAACACACCGCAAAAAGAGATTACATCGAATAGATCTCCTCGAAGACCGAGGAGAACTTTGTATTGAGATCCAGAGAGAGAGAAGAAGCCATCTAGATACTAGCTATGGACCCGAAGGTCTGTGGTAAACTACTCACAACTCATGGTGAGGGCGATGATGATGATGTAGAAGCACTCTATGATGGATCCCCCCTCTGGCGGAGCTCCGGAACAGGCTCCAAGATGGGATCTCACGGGAACAGAAGGTTACGACGGTGAATTAGGCTTTTCTTTCTGTTGTTTATGGTTTCGGGGTACGTAGACTTATATAGGAGGAAGGAGGACACCGGGGGACGCTCGAGGGGCCCACGAGGCAGGGGCGCGCCCTGGGAAGGGGGCGCGCCCCCCACCCTCGTGGGAACCTCATGGATCCCCTTCCGTGGTTCTCAAGTCTCCCGTGCGTGATTTTCTCCAAAAATATCTCTCCCGAAGCTTTCATTCCGTTTGGACTCCGTTTGATATTCCTTTCTGCAAAACCCTGAAACAGGCAAAAAACTTCAATCTGGACTGGGCCTTTGGGTTAGTAGGTTAGTCCCAAAAATGATATAAAACTATATGACAAAGCCCATTAAACATCCAAGACATCATAAATAATAGCATGGAACAATAAAAAATTATAGATACATTGGAGACGTATCAAGCATCCCCAAGCTTAATTCCTGCTCGTCCTCGAGTAGGTAAATGATAAAAACAGAATTTTTGATGTGGAATGCTAACCAACATAGTTTTTCAATGTAATTCTCTTAATTGTGGCATGAATGTTCAGATCTGAAAGATTCAAGACAAAAGTCTATATTGACATAAGAAATAATTATACTTCAAGCATACTAACAAAGAAATCATGTCTTCTCAAAATACTATGGCTAAAGTAAGTTATCCCTACAAAATCATATAGTCTGGCTATGCTCCCTCTTCATCACACAAAATATTAATATCATGCACAACCCCGATTTCAGCCAAGCACTTGTTTTCATACTCTATTCTTTCAAACCTTTCGACTTTCACGCAATACATGAGTGTGAGCCATGGACATAGCACTATGGGTGGAATAGATAGGTGGTTGTGGAGAAGACAAAAAGGAGGGAGATAGTCTCACATCGACTAGGAATATCAACGGGCTATGGAGATGCCCATCAATAGATATCAATGTGAGTGAGTAGGGATTGCCATGCAACGGATGCACTAGAGCTAAATATGTATGAAAGCTCAACAAAAGAAACTGGTGGGTGTGCATCCAACTTGCTTGCTCATGAAGACCTAGGGCATTTGAGGAAGCCCATCGTTGGAATATACAAGCCAAGTTCTATAACGAAAATTCCCACTAGTATATAAAGTGACTAAGCATGCGACTCTCTACAATGAAGTACATGGTGCTACTTTGAAGCACAAGTGTGCAAAAAAAGATAGTAGCAATTGTCCCTTTTTTGGGCCTTTCTTTTTTTCTTTGGCCTTTTCTTTCTTTTTTTGCGGAGGGGCTTTATTGATTTAGCCTTTCCTCCCATGGGACAATGCTCTAATAATGATGATCATCATACTTTCATTACAACTCGATATTAAAACTCGATACTACAACAAAGTATGACTCTATATGAATGCCTCCGTCGGTGTACCGCGATGTGCAATGAAACAAGAGTGACATGTATGAAAAGTTATGCATGGTGGCCTTGCCACAAATACGATGTCAACTACATGATCATGCAATGGCAATATGAGAATATGATGCGTGTCATATGAACGGAACGATGGAAAGTTGCATGGCAATATATCTCGGAATGGCTATGGAAATGCCATGATAGGTAGGTATGGTGGCTATTTTGAGGAATAATATGGTGGCTGTTCTGAGGAAGGATATATAGTGGGTGTATGGTACCGACGAAAGTTGCGTGGTACAAGAGAGGCTAGCAATGGTGGAAGGGTGAGAGTGCGTATAATCCATGGACTCAACATTAGTCATAAGAACTCATATACTTATGGCAAAAATCTACGAGTCATCAAAACAAAGCAATCAACGCATGCTCCTAGGGGGGAGGTTGGTAGGAGTTAACCATTGCGCGCCCCCGACCTCCACACAAAGGTTGGCACTTTACAAATACCTCATGCTCTAACTTCGTCACATAGCGGTTCACCATACGTGCATGCTACGGGAATCACTAAGCTTAACACAAGTATTTCTCAATTTCATAATAACTCCACTAGCATGACTCTAATATCACTATCCTTATATCTCAAAACAATTATCAAGCATCCAACATCTCATCATACTCAATGCACTTAGGGTGAAAGTTTTTACTACATTGATATTGGATGTCTATCATGTGAAGACTAGTTTAATAGCCTAAACACATTACCATGCTGTTTTAATAGACTCTCAAAAGGATATAAGTGAAGCATGAGAGTTCAACAATTTCTTCAAAATATTATCACCACCGAGCTCTAAAAGATATAAGTGAAGCACTAGAGCAAAACTATTCAACTCAAAAGATATAAGTGAAGCACATAGAGTGTTCTAACCAATTCCTAGGCCATATTTAACTCTCTCAAATAGGTGTTTCTAGCAAGGATAATTGTGGCAAACTAACAAGCAAAGACTCAAATTATACAAGACGCTCCAAGCAAAACACATAACATGTGGTGAATAAAAATATAGCTCCAAGTATAGTTACCGATGGATGAAGACGAAAGAGGGGATGCCTTCCCGGGGCATCCCCAAGCTTAGGCTTTTGATTGTCCTTGAATTTTACTTGGGGTGCCATGGGCATCCCCAAGCTTAGGCCCTTGCTACTCTTTGTTCCACAGTCCATCAAAGCAATACTCAAAACTTGAAAACTTCACAAGACAAAACTTAGACAAAAATTCTCGTGAGCTCCGTTAGTATAAGAAAGCGAACCACTACTCAAAGTTACTGCAATGAATTCATTCTTTGTTTACATTGGTGTTAAACCTACTGTATTCCAACTTCTCTATGGTTCATACTTCACAATATTACTCATAGATGCATTGAAATAAGCAAACAACACACGAAAAACAGAATCTGTCAAAAACAGAATAGTCTGTAGTAATCTGCAGGTTTCGCATACTTTTGTAACTCCAAAAAATTCAAACTAAATTAGTAAACGTGAGGAATTTGTCTATTAATCATCTGCAAAAAGAATCAACTAAATAGCACGCTCCAGTAAAATCTGATGACCGTTCTAGCGAGTGCTAACGATTCTGTTTTTCACAGCAAGATCACATAAACTTCACACAAGTCTTACCAAAGGTTTTACTTGGCACAAACACTAAACAAAACATGAAACCACATCTAAACAGAAGCTAGATGCAATATTTATTCCCTAACAGCAACAAAAACAAAAAATATAATATTGGGTTGCCTCCCAACAAACGCTATCGTTTTACGCCCTAGCTAGGCACGATAATTCAATGATGCTCAGATGAAAGATAAGAATTGAAGCACAAAGAGAGCATCAAATAGCATGTGAAAGTCACATCTAAGTCTAACATACTTCCTATGCATAGGCATTTTATAAGCAAACAAATTATCATAGCAAGCAAGATCCAGCCTAAGCAAGGAAGAAGAAAGAAACAAGATCAATCTCAACATGAAGAGAGGTAATTTAGTAACATGAAAATTTCTACAGCCATATTTACCTCTCTCATAATAATTTCATGTAGGGTCATGATCAAATTCAACAATATAGCTATCACATAACATATTCTCAACACGATCCATATGCATGCAAAGTTGACACTCTTCCAAAATAGTGGGATTAACATTAACTAAAGTCATGACCTCTCCAAACCCACTTTTATCAAAAAATTCATAAGATTGAACATTCTCCAAGTATGTAGGATCTAAAGTTGACACTCTTCCAAACCCAATTTCAATATTATTGCAAACATTATTATCAATCTCATATTCATCATGGAGTTTAAGTAAAATATCAAGATCGTAAGAAAAATCACCCCAATCATGATCATTGCAACAAGTAGAAGACATAGCAATACTAGCATCCCCAAGCTTAGGGTTTTGCGTATCATTAACACAATTGACATTAATAGAATTTACAATAGTATCATTGCAATCATGCTTTTTACTCAAAGAGCTATTGTGAATCACTTTATAATTTTCTTTCAATATTTCATCACAATTTTCAGATTCACTAATTTGAAGCAAAACCTCATAAAGATAATCTAGTGCACTCAGCTCACTGATACGTCCAAAACGTATCTATAATTTCTGCTTCTTCCATGCCTCTTTCGTGTGATATTGCTATGATATTTATACATTCCATACACTTTTGATCATATTTGGACTAACCTATTAACTCAGTGCACCCCAGTGCCAGTTTCTGTTTTCTGCTGTTTTTGTATTTCAGGTTTTCCCATTACGTAAACTGCCAGAAAAATTCCGGGAAAAATATATAAAAAATCAGCGTTCCGGAAGCTTCCATGCGGCCAAAGTAGGGCCGGAGGGGGGCCACCAGGGCTCCAGGCACCCTGGGGGCACGGCCCCCCTCCTAGCCGCACCAGGGGGGCGCCTGGGCCCCCCAGGCCTCCGCTGATGCCCCCCTTTGGCATATATTTACACCGCGTCCCGAAACCCTCGAGGACGGAACCCTTTTTCGCGATCTCATCTCTGTTCCGCCGCCGTCGAGCTTCCAAGACCGGGAGCACCAGGAGAACTCTTCCCGGCACCCTGCCGGAGGGGAGGATCACCACCGGGAGCTTCTCCACCACCATGGACGCCTCCCGGATGAGTTGTGAGTAGTCTCCCTTGGACCATGGGTCCATGACTAGTAGCTATGTGATGTTCTCCTCCCCTCTTTGTCCTTCACCGATTAGACCTCGTGAGCTGCCCTACATGATCGAGGCACATATGTAATCCTTATGCTGTTGCTATGATGAGTTTGCTGGGATCCGATGGATTATGAGATTATGTTCAGATTGTGTTTGAGTAATATATTTGATTTATCTCTTTTATATTTATGTTCTTGAGTAATTCTTGCATGTTCTCCGTTGCTGTTTATTGCTTTGGCCAAGTAGTAGGTAGTAACTCCAAGAGGGAACGTTATGCTTGATTGTGGGTTCATGCCCCTCGATGACTAGCTTGAGTGACAGAAACATGAGTCTAGGGGATGTGATGTTGCCACAAGGGGGAAAACAACGGTGCTTGTACTTGCGGGTGCAAGGATTGTTTACTTTACGCAAAGTTCTTTTAATGCAGTTGTCTGTTGCTTTGAGTTTACACTATGGGTGGGACTCGCAACTTAATACCAGCGAGATGTTCTGGATAGATATCTCAAGGTGGATGATTAGTAGTAGATGCAGATGGATTTCGATCTACTTGCCTTGGCGTACCGCCCATGCTTTGAACCTCTACCTTTCTTGCAGCATAGTTAGCACTGGTTTGCGCACATAATCCTGTCAATTGCCCAGCTGTAATTTGTTTACCTCGCTTAGCTGTTTTATCGTCTTTTAGGAGAGAGACATCACTAGTGAACATCATGGGACCCCGGTCCATATTACCATCACTGATCACATCCGCTATTTACTTTCTATTCTTACTTACTAGTTGCAGTTATACCTATCACTATTATCTCTTGCGTTTGATCCTTTGTAAACGACAAGGCCGGAGGGATTGACAACCTCTCTGTACTCGTTGGGAGCAAAGTTATTTGTATCTGTGTGCAGGTCCTGTCAGCCGCTAAATATCTGGCGCCGTTAGCAGTTGACACCTTCTTGTTGAACCTTGGAGTCTCAGGGGAATTCGATCCTTGGTATCTTTGCCAAGGGAAAACTACCGCTACACTGCATCTCAAACCTTCCACTTGGGGTAACCAACGAGGGGCGAGAAGCCATCAAGCAAAGTTTTCTGGCGCCGTCGCCGAGGACTCCACTCTTCAAGATAGGGGAGTTGCACGCTATCTTTTACCTTTGCTTTTTAGTCTTGTTAGTTTACCTTTCAGTTTTTGCTTTAGTGTCCTTTATCAAAAATCACAAAAATAGTTATCTCATTCTTTAGTTGTCATTATGTCTGGTCCTTTTGTCTTTGGAGAGGCAGAAGTTCTCACCTTTAAACAAAGAGGTGGGGAAAGTCTAAAAGATGCTTGGTATAGAATTAATGATTCTCAAAAAAGAGCCACCAAGAAGCAATCTACTACTATCCTGCTTAGAAATTTTTATGTTGGAATTACTTCTTGGAGTAGGTTTATTCTAGATTCTGCTATCAATGGGAATTTCCTAGAGGCCCCAGTTTGGGAATCTCTTAGTATTATTGAAAATCTTGTTGGAAATCCCCCTATTGTTAGCATTCAAGAGGACATCACCCTAGCTCACATTATGAAAAAACTTGAAAAGATAGAGCTAGAGATGCCAAACATTAATAAGATAAATGAGTTGGATCGTAAGATCCAAGGGAATTTGAATAGGCTTGATAGCTCCATGCATAAAATTCTCTAAATTTTGGAGACCATCAAATCCCATGACTTGGATTCTTCTAGGATAGACAAGATTGAGGAAATCTTTGATACTCTAGGAACTACTTTCTTCTCAATCAAAACCAAAAAGGTAGAAACTCCGGCAAAGAAGGAGCCTAAGTTCGTTTACGTTCCAAAGGCTCCCCGCTCCAAAAGTAATCCATCTGTTGCCAAAGGGGTTGAAACTGTGAAGACTTTGGAAGAAACACCTCTCTTTGATAAATTTATAAATGAATCTTCCATTGACTTTTTTCCATTTGGTCTTCTCCCTAGAAGTATCTCTATTAGGCCTTTATTTGAAGGTCCTCTTAAGACTAGTTGTACTATTGAAGAGCTTTTTGATGATCTTGATGATGGTTCAATTGATACAACTTGATCTCTTTGCATTATGACTAGCTTAAAGGCATAAAAGAAAGCGCTTTTGGGAGGCAGCCCACAATGAATAAAATTTTATTTTGTTTTTGTTGTGTCTTGATGTTGTTACTACAGTAGCATCATCATTGTATCTTTACTTTTCAGCTTTGTGCCAAGTGTAGCCTCTGATTGCAAGAAAGTTCAAAAGTTGTGACGTGCTGTCCAGGAAACAGATTCTGTACTTGGACAGAAAAATTCTTATAAAATCACCAGATCATCTTTTTGGTCTGAATTTTTTTGACAGCGTGCTCTATACAATTGTCTTTCGGGCGTCTGTTCTGAGTTTTTTGATTTGACTGGCAGAAGAGCCCCGAAAAAATTATTTACTACCTGCTGGTCTGTTTTTCACAGATTCTGTCCTGTTTTGCCTTTCCTTCATTTTGCAAACCTTGAGCTTGCTTTTTCTTTGCAAAAACCTTTTGGCAATCTTGAGAAACAGTAGACCTTCAAGAATATCCTTATTTCCAGCAAGGAAAATTTATTTTATTATGGGTACTAACCTCGCTAATCAGATTATGATGAGTTATGTATGAAGGGAGTTTTCAAGTGTGCGAGGGAAGATGATAGAAAGATTCAGGAGTGTCAAACACTCAAGCTTGGGGATGCCCCATGCACCCCCAAGAAATATTCAAGAAGACTCAAGCGTCTAAGCTTGGGGATGCCCCCGTGCATCCCCTTCTCCATCAACATTATCAGTTCGTCTTTCGTTCCACTATATTTTAATCACTTCATGTGTTATGTGCTATGCTTGGAGCGTCTTGCTTTTAGTTTCCTTTTTAGTTTTCTTTAGCTTTGCTTGCTGTTCATAACGAGTTGGAACTCAGCTTTCTTTGTGTGGGATAGAAACACGCTCCACTTCAACCTAGAACACAACATAGAATTTTCATGTTTATCTTTGATGTGTATGTTCTTTGTCTCTCAATAGCTACTGTCATGCTTAGCTCTTAGCTTTCACGCTTTTCTTTTTAAAGAGCTTTTGTTTAGTTGGTCGCTGGAACTCTCTTTAGTTATCATGCTTATCTTGTTAAGAGAGTTGGCTTCTGTTGCACTGGTTGATATGTCTATGATAAAAATGCTATGTGCATAATGGTGCTTAGTAATTCATGTTTTCTTATGGTTAGTCTCAAATAGCTGGGGGGGTTCCCAATGTGTTATTGGAGTACCAACATGATTTGTTTACCTATGATGTGGTATGGTTTAGTGATATCTTCCTCCGAGAATTTATTTTGATTGACTTGGCATATGCTCACGCATATTTAAGACTGTAAAGAAAGTCTATCAAGCCTTGATGATCTTTAATTTCTGAGTAGCGATATAACTTCCATGCCCGATTCAATGTTGCTTTGTCGCTCTGCATGATTATGACCGTCATTGCTCTCTTAGTTGGTCGCTCCCAGTATTTTGCCTACCTCCACCTGTACTAAGCGGACTGACTGCTTGTGCATCCAAAATCCTTTAAACCAGTTATGCCATATGAGTCCACCATACCTTCCTATACATGGTATTTACCTGCCATTCCTAACGAAGACTTTCATGTACCATCTCGAAATTAATCAAAAAAGCATTTCTCTTTTGTGCCTCTGTTTTAGCTCATGAGGAAGTAGTAGTTAATTCATGATCTTTTTAAGTTGGACAAGCTTCACCCCGGGATTGCATGTCTAATGTGCAAACCCTTAATACGAGAAGGAACTGGCATAGAGTGCGCCCGGCTCATTAAAAATATATACAACAAACAAACCCTCCTTCACGCTTTGTTCATGAGAAATCAGAAAACTTTGGCAGTGATAAACAAAGGAGATTAAGAGGATGTGACCGTCCTCATGCGGGAGCCGTTCCTCGAAACTTGTCCAGCTCAAGAAGTGATTGAGTTATCTGCTAGCATTCGTTGACGAAATATGCATATTCCAAAAAAAAAATTACCTCTGTTTTAAAAACCAAGAGCTCTGGTACATGTTTAGTTTTTGTTTCCGACCACGGGTTTTCAACCTTGCCATCAAAAGCCACGGTTCGAGAGTCTCCACCTTCTTTAAAGCACCAACTATTGAGAGCATGATTGTCATTCTGAGTGTGATGTGCATTGTCCCAAAGTACCATAGTCTTTTGCATGATTATGATATCGTTTATTATGAAATCATTGTATCTAGTCGTCACTTAAACCTTGGAGGTGCCCCTGCATTTATGTTTTGCTTCACTAAAGGGGGCAAGCGAGGTACCACTTTATCATATTTGCACACCATACTCACTACAAATCTATTTGATGTTTCAGTATCATATTGTAAAACTTTCAGTTCTTTGTGATTTTCTCATGAGGCAACTTAATTACTACAGATTCATTGTCTCAGTAAGCTTTTGTCATGTGACTGTGAAAAGTCCTTATATGGTTAATAGCATGTCACCACAGAAATTATGCTTGTTATCATTTACCTACTCGAGGACGAGCAGGAATTAAGCTTGGGGATGTTGATACGGCCAAAACGTATCTATAATTTCTGCTTGCTCCATGCCTCTTTTGTGTGATATTGCTATGATATTTATACACTTCCATACACTTTTGATCATATTTGGACTAACCTATTAACTCAGTGCACCCCAGTGCCAGTTTTCTGTTGTTTTTGTATTTCAGGTTTTCCCATTACGTAAACTGCCAGAAAAATTCCGGGAAAAATATATAAAAAATCAGCGTTCCGGAAGCTTCCATGCGGCCAAAGTAGGGCCGGATGGGGGCCACAAGGGCTCCAGGTGCCCTGGGGGCGAGGCCCCCCTCCTGGCCGCGCCGGGAGGGCGCCTGGGCCCCCCAGGCCTCCGCTGATGCCCCCCTTTGGCATATATTTACACCGCGTCCCAAAACCCTCGAGGATGGAACCCTTTTTCGCGATCTCATCTCTGTTCTGCCGCCGCCGCGCTTCCAAGATCGGGAGCACCAGGAGAACTCTTCCCGGCACCCTGCCGGAGGGGAGGATCACCACCGGGAGCTTCTCCACCACCATGGATGCCTCCCGGATGAGTTGTGAGTAGTCTCCCTTGGACCATGGGTCCATGACCAGTAGCTCTGTGATGTTCTCCTCCCCTCTTTGTCCTTCACTGATTAGACCTCGTGAGCTGCCCTATATGATCGAGACACATATGTAATCCTTATGCTGTTGCTATGATGAGTTTGCTGGGATCCGATGGATTATGAGATTATGTTCAGATTGTGTTTGAGTAATATATTTGATTTACCTCTTTTATATTTATGTTCTTGAGTAATTCTTGCATGTTCTCCGTTGCTGTTTATTGCTTTGGCCAAGTAGTAGGTAGTAACTCCAAGAGGGAACGTTATGCTTGATTGTGGGTTCATGCCCCTCGATGACTAGCTTGAGTGACAGAAACATGAGTCTAGGGGATGTGCTGTTGCCAGAAGGGGGGAAACAACGGTGCTTGTACTTGCGGGTGCAAGGATTGTTTACTTTACGCAAAGTTCTTTTAATGCAGTTGTCTGTTGCTTTGAGTTTACACTATGGGTGGGACTCTCAACTTAATACCAGCGAGATGTTCTGGATAGATATCTCAAGGTGGATGATTAGTAGTAGATTCAAATGGATTTTGGTCTACTTGCCTTGGCGTACCGCCCATGCTTTGAACCTCTACCTTTCTTGCAGCATAGTTAGCATTGGTTTGCGCACATAATCCTGTCAATTGCCCAACTGTAATTTGTTTACCTCACTTAGCTGTTTTATCGTCTTTTGGGAGAGAGACATCACTAGTGAACATCATGGGACCCCGGTCCATATTACCATCACTGATCACATCCGCTATTTACTTTCTGTTCTTACTTACTAGTTGCAGTTATACCTATCACTATTATCTCTTGCGTTTGATCCTTTGTAAACGACAAGGCCGGAGGGATTGACAACCTCTATGTACTCGTTGGGAGCAAAGTTATTTGTATCTGTGTGCAGGTCCTGTCAGCCGCTAAATATCTGGCGCCGTTAGCAGTTGACACCTTCTTGTTGAACCTTGGAGTCTCAGGGGAATTCGATCCTTGGTATCTTTGCCAAGGGAAAACTACCGCTACACTGCATCTCAAACCTTCCACTTGGGGTAACCAACGAGGGGCGAGAAGCCATCACTCACTAGCAATAGGTTCAACATAATTGGATCTCTTACAGAGATTAGCAAGTGCATGAGGATTCATACTTTAGCAAGCGAAGATGTAAGCTAATTGAGGGCACATAGCAACATAAGCAAACAAGAAGCAAGCGAACGATAAACACACGCCAGAAGAAGGGCAAATAAAATGGCAAGGGTAAAGTGGGGGAGAGGAAAACAAGAGGCAAAAAATGTAATGCGAAGGATAAGGGTTTGTGATAGGTACTCGGTATATTACTTTTTCGTAAGCCTCCCCGGCAACGGCGCCAGAAATTCTTATTGCTACTTCTCGAGCTTACGTTGTATTACCTCGAAGAGGAAAGGGAGATGCATCACAGTAGCGTAAGTATTTCCCTTAGTTTTTGAGAACCAAGGTATCAATCCAGTAGGAGACCACACGCGAATCCCTCACACCTGCACAAACAAATAAGAACTTCGCAGCCAACGCAATAATGGGTTGTCAATCCCTTTACGGTCACTTACGAAAGTGAGATCTGATAGAGATGATAGTTTATATTTTTGGTATTTTTGTTTATAAGAACAGAAATTAAAAGCGGAAAAAGTAAAGTAGATGTAGATTGATATGTTGAGAATAGACCATGGGGCCATAGTGTTCTCTAGTGGCTTCTCTCATGATAGCGATATTCTACGGCGGGTAAACAAATTACTGTCGAGCAATTGATAGAAAAGCGAATAATTATGAGACTATCTAGGCATGATCATTGTATATAGGCATCACGTCTGAGACAAGTAGACCGACTCCTGCCTGCATCTACTACTATTACTCCACACATCGACCACTATCCATCATGCATCTAGTGTATTGAGTTCATACGAACGGAGTAACGCCTTAAGCAAGATGACATGATGTAGAGGGATTAACTCAAGCAATATGATATAAACCCCATCTTTTTATCCTCGATGGCAACAATACAATACGTGCCTTGCTGCCCCTACTGTCAATGGGAAAGGACACCGCAAGATTGAACCCAAACCAAGCACTTCTCCCATTGCAAGAACTATAGATCTAGTAGGCCAAACCAAACCAATAATTCGAAGAGACTTGCAAGGATATTATGAGCACACATAAAGAGTTCAGAAAAGAACCAAATATTTCTCATAGATAATCTTGATCATAAACTCACAATTCATCGGATCTCGACAAACACACCACAAAAAGAGATTACATCAAATAGATCTCCTCGAAGACCGAGGAGAACTTTGTATTGAGATCCAGAGAGAAAGAAGAAGCCATCTAGATACTAGCTATGGACCCGAAGGTTTGTGGTAAACTACTCACAACTCATGGTGAGGGCGATGATGATGATGTAGAAGCACTCCGTGATGGACCCCCCCCCCCTCCGGCAGAGCTCCAGAACAGGCTCCAAGATGGGATCTCACGGGAACAGAATGTTACGGCTGTGGAATTAGGGTTTTCTCTCTCTTGCTGATGGTTTCGGGGTACGTAGACTTATATAGGAGGAAGGAGGACACCGGGGGACGCTCGAGGGGCCCATGAGGCAGGGGGCGCTCCCCCCTCCCTCGTGGGAACCTCGTGGCTCCCCTTCCGTGGTTCTCAAGTCTCCCGTGCGTGATTTTCTCCAAAAATATCTCTCCCGAAGGTTTCATTCCGTTTGGACTCCGTTTGATAATTCTTTTCTGCGAAACCCTGAAACAGGCAAAAAACAACAATCTGGACTGGGCCTTTGGGTTAGTAGGTTAGTCCAAAAAATGATATAAAAGTGTATGAAAAAGCCCATTAAACATCCTAGACATCATAAATAATAGCATGGAACAATAAAAAATTATAGATACGTTGGAGACGTATCAGTCATGATATTGAAGAAGGATGGTGGGAACACCAGCTCGAAACTAACAAGACATTGCGCCACATCACTCCTTAGCCTTGGTATGATTTCTGGATCGATCACCTTCTGAGAGATTGCATTGAGGAATGCACATAGCTTCACAATGGCTAATCGGACGTTTTTGGTAGAAGGCCCCTCAATGAAACCGGAAGCAGTTGCGTCATAATCACGTGGGAGTCATGAGACTTTAGGTTCTGGAACTTTTTCTCTGCCATATTTATTATTCCCTTTATATTCGGCGAGAAGCCTGACGGGACTTTCATACTGAGCAGGCATGCAAAGAAGATTTCCTTCTCTTCTTTGGTAAGAGTGTAGCTGGCAGGACCTTCACACTGCTTTGGAGGCTTTCCGTCTTTTTCGTGCAAACGTTGCAGGTCCTCCCGTGCCTCCGGTGTATCTTTTGTCTTCCCATACACGCCCAAGAGGCCTAGCAGGTTCATGCAAAGATTCTTCATCACATGCATCACGTCAATTGAAGAGCGGACCTCTAGGTCCTTCCAGTAGGGTAGGTCCCAAAATATAGATTTCTTCTTCCACATGGGTGCGCGTCCCTCAGCGTCATTCCGAACAGATAGTCCGCTCGGACCCTTTCCAAAGAATACCTGTAAATCATTGACCGTAGCAAGTACGTGATCATCGGTACGCATGGCGGGCTTCTTCCGGTGATGTGCCTCGCCTTAGAAATGCTTGCCTTTCTTTCGACATTGATGGTTGGTCGGAAGAAATCGACGATGCTCCAGGTACACATTCTTCCTGCATTTGTCTAGTATATACTTTCGGTGTCATCTAAACAGTGCGTGCAGGCGTGGTATCCCTTGTTTGTTTGTCCTGAAAGGTTACTGAGAGCAGGCCAATCATTGATGGTTACAAACAGCAACGCATGTAGGTCAAATTCCTCCTGGTTGGCCTCATCCCACACACGTACACCTTGTCCATTCCACAGCTGTAAAAGTTCTTCAACTAATGGCCTTAGGTACACATCAATGTCGTTGCCGGGTTGCTTAGGGCCTTGGATGAGTATTGGCTTCATAATGAACTTCCGCTTCATGCACAGCCAAGGAGGAAGGTTATAAATACATAGAGTCACGGGCCAGGTGTTGTGATTGCTGCTCTGCTCCCCAAAAGGATTAATGCCATCCGCGCTTAAACCAAACCATAGGTTCCTTGCGTCACCTGCAAACTCATCCTAGTACGTTCTCTCGATTTTTCTCCACTGCGACCCGTCAGCGGGTGCTCTCAACTTCCCGTCTTTCTTACGGTCCTCTGCGTTCCATCACATCAACTTGGCATGCTCTTTGTTTCTGAACGGATGTTTCAACCGTGGTATTATCGGAGCATACCACATCACCTTGGCAGGAACCCTCTTCCTTGGGTGCTCGATGTCAACATCACCAGGATCATCTCGTCTAATCTTATACCGTAATGCACCGCATACCGGGCATGCGTTCAAATCCTCGTACGCACCGCGGTAGAGGATGCAATCATTAGGGCATGATTGTATCTTATGCACCTCGAATCCTAGAGGGCATACGACCTTCTTTTCTACGTACGTACTATCGGTCAATTCGTTATCCTTTGGAAGCCTCTTATTCAATATTTTCAGTAGCTTCTCAAATCCTTTGTCAGGCACACCATTCTCTGCCTTCAACTGCAGCAATTCCAGTACGGTACCGAGCTTTGTGTTGCCATCTTTGCAATTGGGGTACAACCCTTTTTTGTAATCCTCTAACATGCGATTAAACTTCAGCTTCTCCTTTTCACTTTCGCATTGTCTCCTTGCATCAACAATGACCCGACGGAGATCATCATCGGGCACCGGCTGGTTCCTCTTGACCTCCAGTAGCTTCCCCCATTGCACCATCACCATATTTCAAGGGCACATAGTTGTCATCGTCCCCTTCTTCTTCGCTGTCTTCCATCATAACCCCTATTTCTCCGTGCTTGGTCCAAACATTATAGTGTGGCATGAAACCCTTATAAAGCAGGTGGGTGTGAAGGGTTTTCGAGTCAGAGTAAGACCTCGTATTTCCACACCTAAGGCATGGACATCACATAAAACCATTCTGCTTGTTTGCCTCAGCCAGTTTGAGAAAATTATGCACGCCATTAATGTACTCGGAGGTGTGTCTGTCACCGTACATCCATTACCGGTTCATCTGCTTGCATTTATATATAATTATGTGTGTCAAAAACCATTACAGAACATCGTGGATAGATAAGTGATCAAATTAATAGAAGTTCATCATCACATTAAATTCAAAGTACATACATAGCTCTCGAGAGCATCTAATTAAACCATACATTGAAACTATGTAAAACATTTCAACGCAACAACAAATGCGATCATAATCGCAACCAAGGTAACAATTGATCCAACGGCATAATGATACCAAGCCTCGGTATGAATGGCATATTTCCTAATCTTTCTAATCTTCAAGCGCATGGCATCCATCTTGATCTTGTGATCATCGACGACATCCGCAACATGCAACTCCAATATCATCTTCTCCTCCTCATTTTTTTTTAATTTTTCCTTCAAGTAATTGTTTTCTTCTTCAACTAAATTTAACCTCTTGACAATAGGGTCCATCTTGATCTTGTGATCATCGACGACTTCCGCAACATGCAACTCCAATTCCATCTTCTCCTCCTCCGTTTTTTCCAATTTTTTCTTCAAGTAAATGTTTTCCTTTTCAACTAAATTTAACCTCTCCACAAGAGGGTCGGTTGGAATTTCCGGTCCAACTACCTCCTAGATAAAAACATCAATGTCACGTTGGTCGGCATAATTGTCATAAACAATAAAACAAATAGTTATAAATTAAAGATAATATACCACATCCGAATCATAGACAGGACGAGGGCCGACTTGGGCGGATACCAAAACCATCGCACTATATAATAACAAGCAATAATAAAAGTAAGAGAATTAGACAAATATCTATCTAAAGCAATAATAACAAGCAATAATAAAAGTAAGAAAATCATAGACAGAACAAGAAGCTCACCACGGTGGTGCGGGCGACGAGATCGGCGCGAGCGATCGACGGTGGTGAAGACAGGGACGGGACGTGACGGACCACTAAACCTAGACAAATCTCGGAGATAATGGAGCTTGGAGGTCGAGCTTCGAGAGGAGAAAGCTTAACTACTGTGGCTCGGGCATTTCATCGAACACCTCATGTGCATAGGAGGCGAGCTAGAGCACCACAAAGCTCTGCCCCCTAGCCGGCCAAAAAAATAGAGCAGCGTGGAGTGTTGTGCTCGCCGTCGATGGGGTACATATAGGCACCCCATTGGTCCCAGTTCGTGGCTGGAACCGGGACTAAAGGCCCCCCTTCTGTCCTGGTTCTAGCCACGAACCGGGACCAATGGTTCCCATTGGTCTCGGTTTGTGTCTGGAACCAGGACCAAAGGGGCCAGACCAACCGGGACCAATGGCCTCCGAGGCCCGGTCGGCCCCCCTGGCCTCATGAACCGGGATAAATGCCCCCATGGGTCCCGGCTCATGAGTGAACCGGGACTAGTGGGCCTCCCTGGCCAGAACCAAAGCCCTGTTTTCTACTAGTGTACTCTCGAATACGCTTAACATATATTCGCAAAAAAAGTACGATTACCGTATGATTTTGTAACGCTTGTGTCTTTGACGGTGCGCAACGGTTGTCTATAAATTAGGGCATCTCAAATGTGGAAATACCTTGGCGCTCATGTGTGCACGCACACTCTATATGCGCCAGACAATTTAGTAATTCTAAGAAAGTAAAAATAACAATTTTTCAATCAAATATTGTACTCATATAAAATGTTTGACCAAGAAAATGATTCTCATTGACTTCAAGGGAAACAAGACTTTAGAAAAAACAAATCTGACAACAATATAGTGTGAATAGTGTTGGGGAACGTAGTATTTCAAAAAAAAAATCCTACGATCACGCAAGATCTATCTACTAGATGCATAGCAATGAGAGGGGAGAGTGTGTATACGTACCCTTGTAGACCGGGAGCGGAAGCGTCTAGTGATGCCGTTGATGTAGTCGAACTTCTTTGCGATCCAACCGATCAAGCACCGAACGTACGGAGCCTTCGCGTTCAGCACACGTTCAGCTTGATGATGTCCCGCGAGCTCTTGATCCAGTAGAACTTCGCGGGAGAGTTTCGTCATCACGACGACGTGGTGATGGAGATGATGAAGCTACCGGCGCACGGCTTCGCCTAAGCACTTCAACGATATGACCGAGGTGTGTTTCTGTGGAGGGGGGCACCGCACACGGTTGGGAGAGATCAACTTGTTCAACTTGTGTCTCTAGAAGTGCCCCCCTGCCCCCGTATATAAAGGAGCAAGGGGAGGAGGCCGGACGGCCCTAGGCGCGCCAAGGAGAGGAGGAGTCCTCTTCCTAGTAGGACCAAGACTCCCCTTTCCTAGTCCTACTAGGAAGGGGAAAGGGGGAAGGAAAGAAAGGGAGAAGGAGAGGGAAAGAGGAGTCGTGCCCCCTCCCCTAGTCCAATTCGGACTCCCCTAGGGAGGGGGCGCGCCACCTCCTGGGCTGCTGCCCTCTCTCTTCCCTAAGGCCCACTAAGGCCCAATACTTCCCCGGGGGGTTCCGGTAACCCCTCCGGCACTCCGGTTATCTCCGAAATCACCCGGAACACTTTCGGTGTCCAAATGTGATCGTCCAATATATCAATATTTATGTCTCGAACATTCCGAGACTCCTCGTCATGTCCGTGATCTCTTGCCGGACTCCGAACTACCTTCGGTACATAAAAACTCATAAACTCATAATACCGATCGTCATCAAACATTAAGCGTGCGGACCCTACGGGTTCGAGAACTATGTAGACATGACCGAGACACATCTCTGGTCAATAACCAATAGAGGAACCTGGATGCTCATATTGGTTCCTACATATTCTACGAAGATCTTTATCGGTCAAACCGCATAACAACATACGTTGTTCCCTTTATCATCGGTATGTTACTTGCCCAAGATTCGATCGTCGGTATCTCAATACCTAGTTCAATCTCGTTACCTGCAAGTCTCTTTACTCGTTTTGTAATATATCATCTCATTACTAACCCATTACTCATTTGCTTGCAAGGCTTATTATGATGTGCATTATCAAGAGGGCCCAGAGATACCTCTCCGACACTCGGAGTGACAAATCATATTCTTGATTTATGCCAACACCACGAACACTTTCGAAGACACCTGTAGAGCATCTTTATGATCACCCAGTTACGTTGTGACGTTTGATAGCACACAAGGTGTTCCTCTGGTATTCGGGAGTTGCATAATCTCATAGTCATAGGAACATGTATAAGTCATGAAGAAAGCAATAGCAGTAAAACTAAACGATCATAGTGCTAAGCTAACGGATGGGTCTTGTCCATCACATAATTCTCCTAATGATGTGATCTCGTTGATCAACTTACAACTCATGTCTATGGCTAGGAAACATAATCATCTTTGATCAATGAGCTAGTCTAGTAGAGGCATACTAGGGACACTCTGTTTTGTCTATGTATTCACACATGTACTAAGTTTCCGGTTAATATAATTCTAGCATGAATAATAAACATTTATCATGATATAAGGAAATATAAATAACAACTTTATTATTGCCTCTAGGGCATATTTCCTTCAGTCTCCCACTTGCACTAGAGTCAATAATCTAGTTCACATCGCCATGTGATTTAATACCGATAGTTCACATCATTATGTGAATTAACACCCATAGTTCACATCGCCATGTGACCACTACCCAAAGAGTTTACTAGAGTCAGCACTCTAGTTCACATCGTCATGTGATTAACACCCAAAGAGTACTAAGGTGTGATCATGTTTTGCTTCATGAGAGAAGTTTAGTCAGCGGGTCTGTTACATTCAGATCTGTATGTATTTTTGCAAATTTCTATGTCAACAATGCTTTGCACAAAGCTACTTTAGCTAACTGCTCTCACTTTCAATATGTATCCAGATTGAGACTCAGAGTCATCCAGATCGGTGTTAAAGTTTGCATCGACGTAACTCTTTACGACGAACTCTTTATCACCTCCATAATTGACAAATATTTCCTTAGTCATCCAGTAACTAAAGATAATTTTGACCATCGTCCAGTGATCTACTCCTGGATCACTTTTGTACCTCCTTGCCAAACTCATGGTAAGGTACACAACATGTTTGGTACACATCATGGCATACTTTACAGAACCTATGGCTGGGGCATAGGGAATGACTTTCATTCTTTCTTTATCTTCTGCCTTGGTCGGGTTTTGAGTCTTACTCAACTTCATACCTTATAACTCAGGAAAGAACTCCTTCTCTGACTGATCCATTTTGAACTACTTCAAAAACTTGTCCAGGTATGTACTCATTGAAAAAACTTATCAAGCGTCTCGATCTATCTCTATAGATCTTGATGCTCAATATGTAAGCAGCTTTACCGAGGTTTTTCTTTGAAAAAACTCCTTTCAAACACTCCTTTATGCTTTCCAGAAAATTCTACATCATTACTGATCGACAATATGTCATTCACATATACTTATCAGAAAGGTTGTAGTGCTCCCACTCACTTTCTTGTAAATACAGGCTTCACCGCAAGTCTGTATAAAACTATATGCTTTGATCACCTCATCAAAGCGTATATTCCAACTCCGAGATGCTTGCACCAGTCCATAGATGGATCGCTGGAGCTTGTACACTTTGTTAGCACCTTTAGGATCGACAAAACCTTCTGGTTGCATCATATACAACTCTTCTTTGAGATATCCATTCAGGAATGCAGTTTTGACATCCATTTGCCAGATTTCATAATCATAAAATGCGGCAATTGCTAACATGATTCGGACAGATTTAAGCATCGCTACGGGTGAGAAAGTCTCATTGTAGTCAACTCCTTGAACTTGTCAAAAACCTTTCACAACAAGTCGAGCTTTGTAAATAGTAACATTACCGTCAACGTCGTCTTCCTCTTGAAAATCCATTTATTTTCGATGGCTTGCCGATCATCGGGCAAGTCAACCAAAGTCCACACTTTGTTCTCATACATGGATCCCATCTCAGATTTCATGGCCTCAAGCCATTTTGCGGAATCTGGGCTCATCGTCGCTTCCTCATAGTTCGTAGGTTCATCATGGTCTAGTAACATGACTTCCAAAACTGGGTTGCCGTACCACTCTGGCGCGAAACATACTCTGGTTGATCTACGAAGTTCAGCAGTAACTTGATCCGAAGTTTCATGATCATCATCATTAGATTCCTCACTACTTGGTGAAGGAATCACTAGAACTAGTTTCTGTGATGTACCACTTTCCAATTCGGGAGAAGGTACAATTACCTCATCAAGTTCTACTTTCCTCCCACTAACTTCTTTTGAGAGAAACTCCTTCTCTAGAAAGGATCCATTCTTAGCAACGAATAGCTTGCCGTCGGATCTATGATAGAAGGTGTACCCAACAGTTTCCTTTGGGTATCCTATGAAGACACATTTCTCCGACTTGGGTTCGAGCTTATCAGTTTGAAGCTTTTTCACATAAGCATCGCAGCCCCAAACTTTAAGAAACGACAACTTTGGTTTCTTGCCAAACCATAGTTCATAAGGCGTCGTCTCAACGGATTTAGATGGTGCACTATTTAACATGAATGTAGCTGTCTCTAAAGCATAACCCCAAAACGATAGTGATAAATCGGTAAGAGACATCATAGACTGCACCATATCTAATAAAGTACGGTTATGACGTTCGGACACACCGTTACGCTGTGGTGTTCCGGGTGGTGTGAGTTGTGAAACTATTCCACATTGTTTCAAATGAATACCAAACTCGTAACTCAAATATTCACCTCCATGATCAGATTGTAGAAACTTTATTTTCTTGTTACGATGATTCTCTACTTCACTCTGAAATTCTTTGAACTTTTCAAATGATTCAGACTTGTGCTTCATCAAGTAGATATACCCATATCTGCTTAAATCATCAGTGAAGGTCAGAAAATAACGATACCCGCCGCAAGCTTCAACACTCATTGGTCCACATACATCAGTATGTATGATTTCCAACAAATCTTTTGCTCGCTCCATTGTTCCGGAGAACGTAGTTTTAGTCATCTTGCCCATGAGGCATGGTTCGCAAGCACCAAGTGATTCATAATCAAGTGATTCCAAAAGTCCATCACTATGGAGTTTCTTCATGCGCTTTACACCAATATGACCTAAACGGCAGTGCCACAAATAAGTTGCACTATCATTATTAACCTTGCATATTTTGGCTTCAATATATGAATATGTGTATCACTACGATCGAGATACAACAAACTATTTTCATTGGGTGTGTGACCATCGAAGGCTTTATTCATGTAAACAGAATAACAATTATTCTATGACTTTAAATGAATAACCATATTGCAACAAACATGATCAAATCATATTCATGCTCAACGCAAATGCCAAATAATATTTATTTAGGTTCTACACTAATCCCGAAAGTATAGGGAGTGTGCGATGATGATCATATCAATCTTGGAACCACTTCCAACACACATCGTCACTTCACCATTAACTAGTCTCTGTTCACTCTGCAACTCTCGTTTTGAGTTACTAATTTTAGCAACTGAACTGGTATCAAATACCGAGGGTTTGCTATGAACACTAGTAAAATACACATCAATAATCTGTATATCAAATATACCTTTGTTCACTTTGCCATCCTTCTTATCCGCCAAGTATCTAGGGCAATTCCGCTTCTAGTGACCATTTCCTTTGCAGTAGAAGCACTTTAGTTTCAGGCTTGAGTTTAGCTTTGGGTTTCTTCACGGGAGTGACAACTTGTTTGTCATTCTTCTTGAAGTTCCCCTTCTATCCCTTTGCCCTTTACTTGAAACAAGTGGTCTTGTTAACCATCAACACTTGATGCTCTTTCTTGATTTCTACCTTCGCCGATTTCAGCATCGCGAAAAGCTTGGGAATTATTTTCGTCATCCCTTGCATATTATAGTTCATCACAAAGTTCTACTAACTTGGTGATAGTGACTAGAGAACTTTTTCAATTACAATCTTATCTGGAAGATTAACTCCCACTTGATTCAAGTAATTGTAGTACCCAGACAATCTGAGCACATGCTCACTGGTTGAGATATTCTCCTCCATCTTGTAGGCAAAGTACTGTCAGAGGTCTTATACCTCTAGACACGGGTATGAGTCTGAAATACTAATTTCAACTCTTGGAACATCGCATATTCTCTGTGGCGTTCAAAACGTATTTGAAGTCCTGGTTCTAAGCCGTAAAGCATGGTGCACTAAACTATTAAGTAGATATCATATTGAGCTTTGCTAAACGTTCATAACGTTTGCATCTGCTCCTGCAATAGATCTGTCACCTAGCGGTGCATCAAGGACATAATACTTCTGTGCAGCAATGAGGAAAATCCTCAGATCACGGAACAAGTCCGGATCATTGCTACTAATATCTTTCAACTTAGTTTTCTCTAGGAACATATCAAAAAACATAGGGGAGCTATAACGCGAGCTATTGATCTACACAATAATTTGCAAATACTATCAGGACTAAGTTCATGATAAATTAAAGTTTAATTTAATCATATTACTAAAGAACTCCCACATAGATAGACATCTCTCTAGTCATCTAAATGATCACGTGATCCAAATCAACTAAACCATGTCCGATCATCACGTGAGATGGAGTAGTTTTCGATGGTGAACATCTTATGTTGATCATATCTACTATATGATTCACGCTCGACCTTTCGGTCTCCAGTGTTCCGAGGCCATGTCTGTACATGCTAGGCTCATCAAGTTTAAACCGAGTATTCTACATGTGCAAAACTGTCTTACACCCATTGTATTTGAACGTAGAGCTTATCACAGCCGATCATCACGTGGTGTCTCGGCACGAAGAACTTTCGCAACGGTGCATACTCAGGGAGAACACTTGTACCTTGATTTTTTTGTAAGGGATCATCTTATAATGCTACCGCCGTACTAAGCAAAATAAGAAGCTTAATAAGATAAACATCACATGCAATCAAAATATGTGACATGATATGGCCGTCATCATCTTGTGCTTTTGATCTCCATCTCCAAGGCACCGTCATGATCACCATCGTCACCGGCGTGACACCTTGATCTCCATCGTAGCATCGTTGTCGTCTCGCCAACTATTGCTTCCACGACTATCACTGCCGCTTAGTGATAAAGTAAAACAATTACATGGCGATTGTATTTCATACAATAAAGCGACAACCATATGGCTCCTGCCAGTTACCGATAACTTTACAAAACATGATCATCCCATACAATAATGTATAACTCATCACGTCTTGACCATATCACATCAGAACATGCCCTGCAAAAACAAGTTACACGTCCTCTACTTTGTTGTTGCAAGTTTTACGTGGCTGCTACGGGTTTTGCAAGAACCGTTCTTACCTACGCATACAAAAACCACAATGATTTTTGTCAAGTATGTGTTGTTTAAACCTTCACAAGGACCGGGCGTAGCCACACTTGATTCAACTAAAGTTGGAGAAACTGACACCCGCCAGCCACCTGTGTGTGAAGCACGTCGGTAGAACCAGTCTCGCGTAAGCGTACGCGTAATGTCGGTCCGAGCCGCTTCATCCAACAATACCGCTGAATCTGGTATGACATGCCGGTAAGCAGTATGACTAGTATCGTCCACAACTCACTTGTGTTCTACTTGTACATATCATCTACGCATAGACCTTGCTCATGATGCCACTGTTGGGGAACGTAGTATTTCAAAATATTCCTACGATCACGCTATATCTATCTACTAAATGCATAGAAACGAGAGGGGAGAGTGTGTCTATGTACCCTCGTAGATCGGGAGCGGAAGCGTCTAGTGACGCGGTTGATGTAGTCGAACTTCTTTGCGATCCAACCGATCAAGCACCGAACGCACGGAGCCTCCGCGTTCAGCACACATTCAGCTTGATGACGTCCCATGGGCTCTTAATCCGATAGAACTCCGCGGGAGAGTTTCGTCAGCATGACGGCATGGTGACGGAGATGATGAAGCTACCGGCGCAGGGCTTCGCCTAAGCACTGCAACGATATGACCGAGGTGTGTTTCTATGGAGGGGGGCACTACACACGGTTGGGACAGATCAACTTGATCAACTTGTTCAACTTGTGTCTCTAGAAGCGCCCCCTGCCCCCTTATATAAAGGAGCAAGGGGAGGAGGCAGGCCGGCCCTAGGCGCGCCAAGGAGAGGAGGAGTCCTCTTCCTAGTAGGATTAGGACTCCCCTTTCCTAGTCCTACTAGGAAGGGGAAAGGGGGAAGGAAAGACAAGGAGAGGAAGAGGGAAAGAGGGGCCGCGCCCCCTCCCCTAGTCCAATTCGGACTCCCCTTAGGAGGGGGCGCGCCACCTCCTGGGCTGCTGTCCTCTCTCTTCCCTAAGGCCCACTAAGGCTCAATATTTCCCCGGGGGGTTCCGGTAACCCCTCCGGCACTCTGGTTATCTCCGAAATCACCCGGAACACTTACGGTGTCCGAATGTGACCGTCCAATATATCAATATTTATGTCACGGACATTCCGAGACTCCTCGTCATGTCCGTGATCTCATCCCGGACTCCGAACTACCTTCGGTACATCAAAACTCATAAACTCGTAATACCGATCGTCATCAAACATTAAGCGTGCGGACCCTACGGGTTCGAGAACTATGTAGACATGACCGAGACACATCTCCGGTCAATAACCAATAGTGGAACCTGGATGCTCATATTGGTTCCTACATATTCTACGAAGATCTTTATCGGACAAACCGCATAACAACATACGTTGTTCCCTTTGTCATCGATATGTTACTTGCCAGAGATTCGATCGTCGGTATCTCAATACCTAGTTCAATCTCGTTACCGGCAAGTCTCTTTACTCATTCCGTAATATATCATCTCGTGACTAACTCATTAGTCATTTGCTTGCAAGGCTTATTATGATGTGCATTACCGAGAGGGCCCAGAGATACCTTTCCGACACTCAGAGTGACAAATCCTATTCTTGATCTATGCCAACACCACGAACACTTTCAGAGACACCTGTAGAGCATGTTTATGATCACCCAGTTATGTTATGACGTTTGATAGCACACAAGGTGTTCCTCCGGTATTCGGGAGTTACATAATCTCATAGTCATAGGAACATGTATAAGTCATGAAGAAAGCAATAGCAGTAAAACTAAACGATCATAGTGCTAAGCTAACGGATGGGTCTTGTCCATCACATCATTCTCCTAATGATGTTATCCCGTTGATCAAATTACAACTCCTGTCTATGGCTAGGAAACGTAACCATCTTTGGTCAATGAGCTAGTCTAGTAGAGGCATACTAGGGACACTCTGTTTTGTCTATGTATTCACACACGTACTAAGTTTCCGGTTAATACAATTCTAGCATGAATAATAAACATTTATCATGATATAAGGAAATATAAATAACAACTTTATTATTGCCTCTAGGGCATATTTCCTTTAAATAGTAGCACTTATATGTATGGAAGCTAATTGTCAGATGATTGTTGGTAAACTTTGCCATAAATATTTCTATATGTGATATTGTAAGCTTGTAAATAAATGGGAGAGAGACCAACAGAGCGTTGATTATATCTTCTCCGGTCCAAGTGTGTTGGGCATCTAAGGGAATTTAAAAAAAATCACCGGAATTTATTAGCGCCCATCGTATTTTGGGTAAAGTTTGGTCACAAATTTAGCTACAAAATGTTAATGCATGTCACAACAATCAAAACTGTTGGCCGAGAAATCCCATCGCCTGAACAGAAACTTCCCGGCATATATGCTTCCTCTCCCGCCGCCGTCGCGCCCGATCTCTACCGCCCTACCCCGCCGCTGCCATGTCAGGTCGTTATTTCCACTGCCACCTCGTCGGCTCATCCACCATGTGACCACCCCGCAATCGCCCGAACCACTGCTAGCCAACATTGCCCAATTCCATTCGCATGAGAGATCTCTGTCGCCGAATCCAAGTTCCCTATAGATGAATCTCTACCACCATAGCTTCGATTCTGGCCAGGTTTTGGTCGGTTGTTGTCGCCAGTTGCCGCCGTCGCCGCCCAACCCCTTGTTGCATAGGCAGCCCACTAAGTTACTTTGCTGCCGCAGGAGATGTCACAACCACCTCCGCCTCTCTGTTGGCCACCCTCAAGCTCCTTCGCGCCGTAGCATGGCTTAAGGCCCCGACAGTTGGGCAACTACGCATTGAAGATCTACAACCTAGGACCAAGAGCGTGCATGTGTGTTTCGACACCTTCGACGCCGAGGAGGAGGCACCCCGCGTACGACGCTCCACTACCTCGGGGCCGACAAAGATCCACTTACCCAACGATGCCCCCTACGTGGACTTCCTCACCCCTAAGTAAGGGTCGTCTCTCATGATGAGAAGAAGGAGTACCACAAGGACAAGGCTCATCACAAGGCAACGCACGACGATGATGCCTATGTGACAAAGCTTGTTGAGAACGATCCACGACTCCTCGCCGAAAACCGAGTGTTCTTCTATTCTTGGGTGGATGTGTGCAACAGAGGGAAGGAGCTTGAGCAGGGGGGCGCGAGAGGGACGTCGAGATTGACGAGATATTTGATCAGTTCCACGCCAAGCTCTCCATCGATGACGAGGAAGAGATTTCGTGGTCTAGGTCTACCACCAATGACCGCGAGGCTATCCCTCAAGCGGAGGGGTGATGAACATCTCCTCCGACGAGGACTTCGACGAGTACCTGTGGCATCATGATTAATACCAGAGTTAGATCTACTGCAATGTAGTGCCAATGATCTATACATTATGGTCGTAGTAGTGTTTAAGTTATCTTGTTTTATGTTTAATGTGCAATATTTAGTAGTAGAGCTTAAATTATAAATGAACTATATGCTTATGTTCATGTTTCATTTGCTTTTAAAAAATTTGATGACCAGTTTTTGGTCTCCTAGAAAAGCGAGACATTTTTGGGGACCAAAAATATTATCTCTCCACCCCTAGATTCAATTTGTCGCCAAAATTTTGATGTGTTGTTGGAGATGCTATTAGACACATCCTAGGGGAGTAGTTGTACCATGTATTGCTGGTGAATGTTATGGACACCTTTACCATCAAGGTAACACAAACTATCGGAGACTCAGAGAAGAAACATTATATGTCAACACAGGGTCGATCAATATGCCTTCGTCCACATTAATTATCCTTCAAGCACAATCTTTTTCTATATAAGGATAACTCAATTGCCAGTTATAGTGTATATAATATTTTTCATTAATCAAGCTTTGTAAGATTTGACCAAATTTGTTAAAACAATCTATAAATATGGTCAAATTTTACAAAGTATAACTGTTACAACATATTATGCACTATAATTTGGCAAATAGAGAGTATCATAGAGTGAATACATCAAATTATGAATTTACTCCATAACTGTAACCTTGTAACACTGCTTGCCCCTTTTCACCCCTTAAAAAGTGATTTTGTTACAACTTCTATCACACCTTACTAATTCATTAAAACGGTAATGCGGGCCTATGTCTTGGACGGTCTTGTCGCTAAAAGGATTGTCAATTCAAGCCCACATTCATCTCATGATTATTAAATATGGCGCTTGAGCAGTGTGGTGCTAGCTGTACATGTCCAATGGAAATGAAACTTTATATATATTTTCAATGAATTTTGATCATTTTTTCACATCATCCAATGCACCTTAATAACTATGTGTTCGGGTTGTCTGTCATCCAACGTGTCACTCGTGTTTGCTCGTGACAAGGGAAAGAGAAGCGGATGGGTAGGAGGGGGTCCACAAAGGATGTGTCCTATTTTGGGTCTTGTGGTAGTGCATCCCAAAGACAATTGATAAAAGCCATCACAATGTAATAACTAAGGGATAAAAGGTGCTGGGATATTTTATACGGGGTAAGCTGCCATGAGATCAAATTTACTCAAGAGCGAAACCCTAGACTAACTTGACTCACATATCATGTTCATGTACAAAGTTCAAATACAAATTGTTCTTAAAGGAAGATAATGATTTTGGTTTTAAACCATACCAGATTTGTAAGGTGTGGAGTTTATATGGTATCAACCACCGCACCCAAGTTTAGTCTGTGCATATCAATTGGAATAAATTAAGAGCGTTGCTATATTAAGATTGTTGCAAAATATATGCAGGTGACATAGAAGAACTGATCAAAATGGAGTGAAGATGTGTTGACTGCCCTTGACAAGAAAGAAAGTCTTTACAAGAGAGGTACCCATCAACTTCCTCGTCAGGAACTCCTAAGGGTGTTTTTGATTTGTCTGATTCTAAAATTACATAAAAAGAAAATGCTGGATTGAATGCCATGTCTACTCAAATTTTGTAGAATTTATATTACACTAAAAATGGGTAGTTACACCATAGATAAACGTATTACTATTTTTCATATCTTTTGAGTGTGAAAAGAACTATGAAGAAAATCCTTCGATTTGTCCAAATTCATAAAGAAAATCTTCTACAGTTTAGTTCTAAAAATTAAACAACAAACAAGGAGAAAATACCTAAAGGTCCAAATACTCTGATGCCCCAGTAAAAGCTTAGGCTTCTTTGAACTGCATGTTCGCAAACATTAATGAATGGCAAAACGAAGGATTGGAGTGGTATGCCCATTGGAATTCAACAGAATTTGAGTTTGTTTGATTCTACTGGAGGAAATACAAGAGGTTTTTTCCCAAGAGGTTGTAACAGACACTAGATATTGTAGTGTGGCATAAATGATTCCTTAGAAAAAATCATGTAGGATTCAATCTTACAAACCAAAAGACCACATAGAAACGATTCATGAGGATTTCAATCCTCCAAGATACTTAAGTTTTTTCAATCAAATAATCCCTCAATAGTCGTATCAGTTCCCACATTGTATCTTAGTAACCCAATCCACATCCAGCGTCCGTGGTTTTTAATAGCAAATTCAACATATGTAGTTTACTCAGATGTTCAATAAGAATTTTGAAGGAATGGAATCCTTGGAATTTTTTCATATGTTGGTCGTTTGATTAATATGATGGAATCCTATAGGATTTTCCAATGGATTCTCTTGTACTACATTTCATATAAATTTTTGTATCCACTCGAACCTCTTGCAGAAGAATCCTTTATTTTCTCTATAAGGTAATCAAACAAACCTAAATCTGGTAAGATTCATATGCGTATGACCTTGTAATCCTAGTAGGAGTATGTTTTTTTATTCCTGTAGCTAATGAAAAAGGCCCTTAGTAGATTTTCCACACTGCTCTCGAATTCCCAATGGCTCCGAGGTTCAACCAAAAAACCTATGTTGTCTACTTGGGATGAAAACGGAACGGAGACAAGCAAAACTGGGTGCTACCATATTTGCTTTCATTTTTTTGTTATGGCGAAAAAGAATACAAAACCCCCCGGAAATGAATATTTAAACAAAGACTATCGGAAACAAAAAAGGAGCAAGTATGGAGCGGACATGGCAATGAAAACGGGTGTTAAACAGAACTTACAAAAGCCCTTGAATCATGAATAAAATACAAGAAAAACCAACAAACTTAATCAACTGTTAACATTACTACAAAAATAATATGATTAGGTTAGGGACTTAGTGTAGTACTGCAAATGTACATGACAACAAGGTGCTAGTAGAAGTTCGCCTCACTTTGGTCATTCTGATCACTGTTATTGTGTGTTGTATGAAAGTTGGCTACAAAGAAACCAGAGACCCATAGTAAAAAACAATTTTTTTTCATCAAAACCGGAAGTTATGTTTCCGTGTCCGTTTCACCGAAAAACACGGTTCCGTTTTCGTGTAAAAAAAAGTTTGCCTCACTTTGGTCATTTCGATCACTGTCATTGTGTGTTGTTTGAAGGATGGCTACAAAGCAACCATAGACCCATAGCAAAAAACAGATATATTTTTTCCATCAAAACCGAAAGTTGTGTTTCCGTGTCCGTTTCACCGAAAAACACGGTTCCGTTTTCGTGTAAAAGAAAATGTTCGCCTTACTTGGGCCATTCTGATCACTGTCATTGTGTGTTGTTTGAAGGTTGGTTACAAAGCAACCATAGACCCCTAGTAAAAAACATATCTTTTTTCCATCAAAACCGAAAGTTATATTTCCGTGTCCGTTTCTCCGAAAAACATGGTTTCGCTTTTGTTTCCGTTTTCACATAAAAAGTTCCAGTTCTATTACCGTTTCCGTACTTTTCATGTAAAATGTTTCGTTTCTGTTACCGTTTTCAGATTTTCCGCGTAAAATGTTCCGTTTCTATTGCCGTCTTCATATTTCTCTCTATTTTCTTTTCCCCGAAAAAACGGAAAGTTTTTCGCTCTGTTTTTATCCTACTGTCAGCCATCTACCAAACACAATAGGATTGATTGGTGCATATCTCCCTCCCGGTCCAGAGTGAAGATCTCCCCTGGTATGTGCAAGCATTGCCTGCCTATATATTCCCAGTGCATTTTAATGCTCGCCAATAATTTATTGTACCACATCTCCTCCATCGATGGCGACCTTGCTATGAGGCCATGGCCTACTCCATGGAACTCACACAAGCTTCATCTTTCATTTTCCTCTAAAATAATCCTTCGTCTCCAGCTCACCTCAGCGTCTCCTCCTATAAAAGCCTCGCCCCCCCGACCCTTCGCAGGAAAACTTGTCCAAGGCCAGCCTCGCCGTTTCAGTCGTTTCCCATCCCCTCTCGCGTATCTTCTTCCAAGTCCAGGCCGGGTGGGAAGAGAGCCGGCGTGACCGACCATGAAGGAGTACTGGACGATGCTGGCGTCGCTCATGGGCGCGCTGGCGTTCCTGCAAGGCGTGCTGCACGCCGTGTTCCCGGCCGAGCTGCGGGCGGCGCTGGCGCGGCTGCTCGGGCGCCTCACCCGGGCCTTCTCGCCCTACATCTACTTCGACGTCACGGAGACGGACGGGCTGAGCAACAACGAGATCTACGACGCCGTGCAGCTCTACCTCAGCAGCACGGCCGCGCCGGCGTCGGGGGCCCGGCTCAGCCTCACGCGCCCGCACAACGCCACGTCCTTCACCTTCGGGCTCGCCGCCAGCGACCGCGTCGTGGACGCCTTCCGCGGCGCGGCCGTCACGTGGGAGCACGTGGTGGCGCCGCGCCAGTCCCCCGGCTTCTCGTGGCGCCCGCTCCCCGAGGAGAAACGCCGGTTCACGCTCCGGATCCGCCGCGGCGACAGGGAGAAGCTGCTGCCGGCCTACCTCGACCACATCCTCGCCACGGCGCAGGAGATCCGCCGCCGGAGCCAGGACCGGCTGCTGTACACCAACGCGCGCGGCGGGGCCATGGACTCGCGCGGCCTCCCCTGGGACCCCGTCCCCTTCAAGCACCCCAGCACGTTCGACACCCTCGCCATGGACCCCGAGCGCAAGGCGTCCATCATGGCCGACCTCCGCGACTTCGCCGCCGGCAGCTCGTTCTACGAGCGCACGGGCCGCGCCTGGAAGCGCGGGTACCTCCTGTACGGCCCGCCGGGGACAGGCAAGTCCAGCATGATCGCGGCCATGGCCAACTTCCTCGGGTACGACGTGTACGACCTCGAGCTTACCGAGGTCAGCAGCAACGCCGAGCTGCGCAAGCTGCTGATGAAGACCACGTCTAAGTCCATCATCGTGATCGAGGACATCGACTGCTCCGTCGACCTCACCAACCGGGCGGCCCTGCCTCCGGCGCCGAAGCCGCGGCCAACCCTCGACGGCGCGATCGACCAGGACGCGGGGGCGGCGTCGGGGCGGTCGATCACGCTCTCCGGCCTGCTCAACTTCACCGACGGGCTGTGGTCGTGCTGCGGGTCCGAGCGCATCTTCGTCTTCACCACCAACCACATCGAGAAGCTGGACCCGGCGCTGCTCCGCTCCGGTCGGATGGACATGCACGTCTTCATGAGCTATTGCACGTTCCCGGCGCTCAAGATCCTCCTCAAGAATTACCTCTGTCTGGAAGACGGCGCGGACGACGGCACCGAGGTGATGCGGGGGCTGGAGGGATGGATCGAGGCGGCGGAGATCACGCCGGCGGACGTGAGCGAGGTGCTGATCAAGAACCGGAGGAACGGGAATGAAAGGGCGATGCAGGAGCTGCTGGAGGTGCTGAAAGCGCGCGCCGAGAAGCGGCGGCTCGACGGCGGCAAGAAGGCGGCGGCGGCGGCGGCGAAGGACAGCGACGAAGAGGAGGAGGAGAAGAGGGCCCTGGAGAGCCCCAAGGAAGGGAAAGAGCCGGCCGGCAAGGACAGCTGCGGGGACGGACAGGACGAGGAGACGGATGCCAAGAAACAGCTGTGACCGAGCAAGCCAAGCGCCGCGCTGAGGGGGACAGGAAGAGGGAAAGCGAAGGGTTCAAAATTTCCCCGTTTGGTCACCACCACACTCTTCTCCCTTTTCACTGGAAAACGCAATGCAAGAAGAAAAAGGCTTTCCTCTTCCGTTATTCGATGTTTGCAGTAGCAAGTAGTATTCCTGGTAGATGAATTTTCTTGAGTTAGTTTCTTTTCTCTATCCTCTATGGTAAGAAGAAAGAGATGTTTGAAGACTTCACACTGGAGTCATTGCGTGGCATGTGCAATCCATGCTCTGCTTGTTTGGCATGTGCCTCCCTGATGTTTGTGGTGAAAATGTATAGAACTGGCCCTTATCTGAAATTTCAACACAAAATGACCCTATTTTGAAAATATTTCACGAAATGGCCCCTTTTGCATGACGCCCGCGGCTAGGGCGCCATGCTAGATAGCATGACGCCCCGGGGTAGGGCGTCATGCTATTTGGCATGGCACCCTAGGCCGGGGCGCCATGCTACATGTCACTACCATGGCGCCCTAGCCCGGGGCGTCATGCTCTCTAGCATGGCGCCCTAGCCCCGGGCGCCATGCAAAAGGGGCCATTTTCGTGAAATATTTTTAGAATGAGGTCATTTTATGTTGAAGTTTCAGATAAGGGCCAATTTTGTTGATTTTCACATGTTTGTGCATGAGAAGGTCGTGTTCAGTTGGTGCGGATTCAACAGTGCTCGGAGGCATCAGGTTTTATGTGCTTTGTGTAGGGTCCGTGCGAGATTAGTTTATGGTTTCTGACTTACCAAGCTTGGATATGTGCACGTTCTTCTCTTCTTTGGATCCCCTGTGGCGCACGTATCCAAGGCAACCGTTGCGGGCTCCAGCTCCACGCTTTCGGAGGAAAATAATGCCTCGCTCGTGGAGTTGGATCATGGGTCTGCAGGCACTGTATGAGCCGCCCCCTACCCCCTGCCCTTCAATATTCTACACGCAGGATGGACTAGAAAACGACTGTATTTTGTTCGTTGTGCCTCGGCATATATACTAAACTTTTGTTTCTGCCGTCGTGAACTTATGAAGTGTTGATCTTTTCGTGTATAGAAACAAACCAGGAATTGATAGCTATATGGGCAGGAACCGACCGGCGTCTTCGAATCAGAATCTATGCATGTTCCTCGCGTGACATTCTCCGTTATTTTTTCTTCTCTTGAGTCTTGCTCGACATTCTCTGTTATTTTCTCTCTCACTCGATTCCATGTGCCTGCAAAATCAGAGGATATATCATGATGATGATCATCATCAGGGATCCCTGATCCCCCCGCGGCCGAGAGTCGGATTAGCTTATTAGGCCGGGTGGTGAGCATGTGGACTTGCTGTTGTGCTCCCTGGGCAGCAGAAAGGGTGCCGCTTTCGGCTTTCCCCACTGCCCCTCGCTGTACTTTCCTGGTCCTTAGCCGTTTCCGATCGCGGGGCGTTACGGGCGGGCGTGTGCGAGACCGTGATCGTGTCTCATGCGGACGGCGGGCGGCCACGAGATCGCGCGCACATGCGTCGCCCTGGTGCCGTGAGATCGCGCGCACATGGTCGCGCTTGTCGCTTGCTGGCCATGGCGGTGCCCTTCTTCTTGCCCCGAGGACGGCGCCAACTGTTGTTTGTTTACGCACACGGCCACGGCCACGGCCCGGTCCATGAGACCAGCTTGCCTCCGACTGTCATATTTGGCCCGGCGCGCCAGGGTTTCGGCAGGCAAGGCCACATCAGGATCAACCTCAACCTGCGCGCAGAGCTGACTGGGAAATCAGACGTCGCTGGCGCACCCGCTCGATTGATTGACGCCTCGCGTCTGGACGTTGCGTGCCGATGTTAGCATGCAGGACCGGGCCGTCTCGGTCAATGCAAAGAAACGTCGCCTCCTCCTTATCGTCGGCATGAATCCCGTCAACGCTGCAGGTGGTACTAGTACTAGTAAGGCCAACTTCATCGCATGATCCTAAACGAACGTCTGCTTTGACCAGAATCGTTTGTTTGGGTAGGGCGATGGGATCGTGTCCGGACCTGTCCTGGGATGCGGTGGCCTTGCGCCCAGCGCGCGACCGCATCCGTTGGCCCCATCCTGTCCGCCTTCATTTTAAAAACAACAACGCCCTAGTTCAGGCCAGCGGTCCTGTATTCACGCCGGCAACAGAGCCATCGGCCTACACGTCTTCGCCAGCCTCCAAAATGAATAGGTTTGTTCGTCGGCAACACAGCCAGCCTCCAAAATGAACAGCTTTCTCGTCGGGCACACATGCCACGGCCGATCGGACGACCTAGTTCAGGCCGTCGTCGTCGAACATCTTCTTCTACCTGGCCTCGAACCAACTCCTCGTCTTCTCGTTCATCTTCGACAAGTCCGCGCTCATGATCGCTAGGGCCACCTCCCTGGCTTTGGTTTTGGCATTGGCAGCCTCGATGTCTAGCTGCCTATGTCTGGCCTTGGCATTGGCGTCCTCGATGTCGAGCTGCCTTTGCAGGACGCCTCCTTCATGTCGAGCTGCCTCTGCTAGGCCGCGACATTGGCAGCCTCGATGTCGAGCTGCCTCTGTCGGGCCGCCTCCTCCATATCGGACTTCCTCTTCTTGGCCGTCTCTTCCATCTCAAGCTTCATCCTTTGAAGCTTTAGATATTGCTTCATTTGCTCGTCCTTACTTTGCCGCTTCTTCTCGTTCCTCAGATCCTTTTGGGACATCATGCCATCCAAAGTGTCATGCAAGGCCATGGATGAGGCATCACGTATGTCGTCCATCTTGGAGTTGGTCTTGCCCCTCGGCCTCTTCAACGCCTCGCCATCTCCACCTCCGGCGAACTTGGTCGTCTTCTTGCCTCTCTTCCTTTGCAGTTCACGGTATTGATCCTTGAACTTAGGACAATTGTTGATGATCGTCCAACAATGTGTGAGAGTGAAAGCTTTGTCGTTGTGCCGGACCTTGAATGCCTCCAAAGATTGAAATGCCTACACCACATGATCAACAACAATTGGACATGCAAACATATACAAGGCCGTGGCCGTAGCAAGGAATGGATTAGGATGAGAAGAGCATACCATGTCCCCAACGCCGAGACCACTCACGGGCCGTGCTTCAACGCACTCTAATGCGGCGCAATACTTGTTGCACTCTTGTTGGACGAACAACCACCTCTTTTGAATCGAGGTGATGCCACGGTTGCTTCTAATTTGGTAGGGCTCAAACATCTTCCTTTCAAGGAATGTTTTGTGGACTCTCGTCCAAAAAAACAAGCCCCTTTTGTTGCGCACCGGTCCTCGGATCTTGGCTAATCTCCATCCAACATTGGCAAATCAACTTGTCCTCATCTTGGGTATATTAACCCGTGCGAATGCTCTTCCTCCTCTTTTGTGCTTCCGCTCTTTGGGTGCTCGTCGATGAACAATGGCTCGCCCGAAATATCAATATCAATGACTTCTTCTTCATCACCATCACCTTCGACGTAGATGTCATCGTCTTCATGCCACGAATCACCATGGTCGTAGTCAGCACGGTCGTCGGCCTCTTCATCGGGAACGAATTGGGCGCGACCATCCTGACTTTGGGTCTCGCCGGGGTCGTAGGAACGACCCTACCCACCCTCGTAGATCACATCCTCCATGAACTGGTTCTAGAAGGGGTCGTCGACCGATGGCGTTGGTGTTGGAATTCCGTCGAACAAGACGCGGGGTCGAACAAGAAGGGGGCGTGCTTGCTTTCTTTGCATCTCCACGGGCGGGCGGCCGCTGCTGCTGGACCCAGGCGTGATGTTGAGGTCGATGACGGCCGAGGTGCGCGGGGTGGACGGCGGCATCACGCCAACGTCCGGCGAGAAACGGGTCTGCCCGTCGTGCCTTGGCGGGGGAAAGCCGGGCGACATAGGCGTCGTCCGCGACTGGCAGTGCGGAGGCCGGCCGACCGACGAGCTTGTGCTCGCCGGGCCGACGGCCAGTGCAGGGAAACCGTCCGGACGGTAAACGCCAAGCATGAGGAGGGCGTGCGCTTTGTTGATGATGTCCTCCTTCTCGTCGGCCTCGGCCTTGCGCCGCGCGGCCTCCCTCGCCTCGCGCTCGGCCGCGAACTTGGCCACGGCGGCATTACCCTAGACGACCACCCTCCGGTTCCTCCTCTTCGCCGATTCCGCATCCAGCTTGGCGATCTCCTCCGGCGTGCACTCCGTCCGCGGCTTCCTTGGCCCTTTGGTCGCCTTCTTCTTCACTTTTGGGGGCGGGTCGACAGCCAGGTCACCAGAATTCAGCTGGGTGCCGGCCATGGACGGGGGGAGGCGGGGCGGCGGGAGTGACGTGGGAGGGGCGCGGGAAATGGCGCCAAAAGGGGCGCGGGAGGAGGGGGTTGCTTTGTGCGACCGACAGACGGGCCAGGGAAGGACAAGCGCGCGTGTCCCGCCCGTCCGTGTGTTGTCCATTTCATCCCAAAATCGGCGCATACTTGGGCCGGGGATTGGTCGAAAGCGAACAGAAAACGGACAAACGTCGGTTTGCTCCCGCGCGCTGGGCCGCCTCGTTTGTCCGTTTTACCCCAAACGAATGGGGCCTGGCCAACTCCACCGCGCGACCCCATCCTGTCCAGCCCCGTATGTTTGGGGTAAAACGGACAAACGAGGAGGCACAACGTGCGACGGCCCGGACCCATCTGGTCTGTTTTTTGTCCGGACCGACCCATTTCGAGCGCAAACATGCGCCGGGTTTGGGTCGCGGCGGACAGTGAACGAACACTTCGAACGTCCGCGTCGGGGCCGTGTGGCAGGCGGCCACCTACTTCCCACCTGCCAACATCAATGTGCACGCGCGGGTGGCCCCACCTGTCATCCGCCCAGGCGAACGATCGTCGTCCTTCTGAAATGGGGAAGCCGTGGACCGGTCATCATCCACACTCCCCACTGCCTCCTCGAAACCCGACACGACCAAACCCTAGCCTCTCCCCGTCCTCGATCTCGCCGGCAGGCCGCCTAGCAGCCATGGGTTTCTGGAACCACGACCGCAAGGGGAAGCACGACCGTGAGGCTGGCTCCTCGTCGGGACGCCGCCGCAGCTGTGTGAAGAAGGAGGAGCCTGCATCACCACCGCGTCGGGCCCCCGCGCCGCGCACATTCTCCATTGGCCCCACGGCAGCTGGCGAGCATGGCCGGCAGTACGTCCACGCGGATGTATGCCGCCGCTACTGGGATACGAGGACGCCGCTCCCCTGGAGCGACGTCCACCTCCCCAACAACTAGCACTTGTCGACCTCGTCAGCGACGACGAAGACGACGGCCAGTGAGAAGACGGCCACGGCCACGGCATCGACGGGCATGACCGTGGCGCGCGGGCGACATTTTTTATTTTGTTTATATGTTAATTATGGCATTGGGCCGTTAAGTGAACTGTGTGTTGGGGAACGTAGTATTTCAAAATTTTCCTACGATCACGTAAGATCTATCTACTAGATGCATAGCAACGAGAGGGGAGAGTGTGTCTACGTACCCTCGTAGACCGAAAGCGGAAGCGTCTAGTGACGCGGTTGATGTAGTCGAACTTCTTCGTGATCCAACCGATCAAGCACCAAACGTACGGCACCTCCGCGTTCAGCACACGTTCAGCTTGATGACGTCCCACAAGTTCTTGATCCAGTAGAGCTTCACGAGAGAGTTTCATCAACACGACGGTGTGGTGACGGAGATGGTGAAGCTACCGGCGCAGGGCTTCGCCTAAGCACTGCAACAGTATGACCTAGGTGTGTTTCTGTGGAGGGGGCACCGCACACGGCTAGAACAATGTTTATTGTGTAGCTTTGGGTGCCCCCTGCCCCCGTATATAAAGGAGCAAGGGGGAGGTGCGGTCGGCCCTAGGGGCGCGCCATAGGAGTAGGATTCCTACTCCTAGTAGGAATAGGAACACCCTTTTCCTATTCCTACTAGGAGTAGGAAAGGAAAGGGGAGAGGAGAAGGAAAGGAGAGGGGGCGCCTCCCCACTTTTCCTTGTCCAACTAGGAACCCTAGGGGTTGCGGCCAGCCCTATGGGCTGCCCCTCTCTTTCTCTCAATGGCCCACTATGGCCCATACTCCCTGGAACACTTCTGGTGTCCGAATATAGTCGTCCAATATATTAATATTTATGTCTCGGACATTCCAAGACTCCTCGTCATGCCCGTGATCTCATCCGGGACTCCGAGCTACCTTCGGTACATCAAAACTCATAAACTCATAATATCGATCGTCATCAAACGTTAAGCGTGCGGACCCTACGGGTTCGAGAACTATGTAGACATGACCGAGTCTCATCTCCGGTCAATAACCAATAGAGGAACCTAGAAGCTCATATTGGCTCCTACATATTCTACGAAGATCTTTATCGGTCAAACCGCATAACAACATACGTTGTTCCGTTTGTCATCGGTATGTTAGTTGCCCGAGATTCAATCGTCGGTATCTCAATACCTAGTTCAATATCGTTACCGGCAAGTCTCTTTACTCATTCCATAATACGTCATCTCATGACTAACTCATTAGTCATTTCTTGCAAGGCTTATTATGATGTGTATTACCGAGAGGGCCCAGAGATACGTCTCCGACACTCGGAGCGACAAATCCTATTCTTGATCTATGCCAACACCACCAACACTTTCGGAGACACCTGTAGAGCATATTTATAATCACCCAGTTATGTTGTGACGTTTGATAGCACACGAGCTATTCCTACGGTATTCAGGAGTTGCATAATCTCATAGTCATAGGAACATGTATAAGTCATGAAGAAAGCAATAACAGTAAAACTAAACGATCATAGTGCTAAGCTAACGGATGGGTCTTGTCCATCACATCATTCTCCTAATGATGTGATCTCGTTGATCAAATGACAACTCATGTCTATGGCTAGGAAACATAGCCATCTTTGATCAATGAGCTAGTCTAGTAGATGCATGCTAGGGACATACTGTATTGTCTATGTATTCACACATGTACTAAGTTTCGGGTCAATACAATTCAAGCATGAATAAAAGACATTTATCATGATATAAGGAAATACAAATAACATCTTTATTATTGCCTCTAGGGCATATTTCCTTCAGTCTCCCACTTGAACTAGAGTCAATAATCTAGATTACAAAGTAATGATTCTAACACCCATGGAGTCTTGGTAATGATAATGTTTTGCCCGTGGAAGAGGCTTAGTCAACAGGTCTGCGATATTCAGATCCGTATGTATCTTGGAAATTTCTATGTCTCCCTCCTTGACTTGATCGCGGATGGAATTGAAGCATCTTTTGATGTGCTTTGTTCTCTTGTGAAACCTAGATTACTTCGCCAAGACTATTGCTCCAGTGTTGCCACAAAAGATTTTCATTGGACCCGATTGATACGTCCAAAACGTATCTATAATTTCTGCTTGCTCCATGCTTCTTTTGTGTGATATTGCTATGATATTTATGCAGTTCGATACACTTTTGATCATATTTGGACTAACCTATTAACTCAGTGCACCACAGTGCCAGTTCCTGTTTTCTGCTGTTTTTCTATTTCAGATTTCCCCCATATTAAAAGTGCTCCAAAAATTCCGGGACAAATACAGAAAAAATCAGCGTACAGGAAGCTTCGAGAAAAACCAAAGTGGGGCCAGAGGGGAGCCAGGGGCAGCCCAGGCGGCCACCCGAGGCGGCCCCACCCATGGCCGCCCTAGGGGGGCGCCTGGGCCCCCCTCTCCGCTTCTGATGACCCCCTTTGGCATATATACTCCTCGCGTCCCGAAACCCTCGAGGCCGGAACCCTTTTCTCCAGAAGCAATTCCGATCTCCGCCGCCATCGCCACCAAGTTTCGGGGGACCAGAATTCCTATGCCGGCATCCTGTCGGGACGGGGAAGTGCCCCCGGATTCATCTCCATCGACGTTGCTTCCTCCCTCCATGAGGCGGGAGTAGTTCCTCCTCGGGGCTGAGGTTTCTACTAGTAGCTAAGTGGTCAATTCTCTCTCCCATGATGTGATCTTCGTTGTGATCATAGGCTATGTCAATCTAGGGTGATCCCATGATAGTTCCCCTTCCTCTATGTATTGAATTGATGTACTCACTTGTCTTTATCTAGTATAATCCCCGAGACCAAGGTGACAGCGGTCTATTGGACATGGATTAGAAGAATATTTTCATGAGTGATTTCCTCTTTTGTGTGTTGATTGAAGATTGAGAGTCTCTTGGTGCTTGTCTTTGACTATCCTGGAGATATGTTGTGGTGATTGTGGTACTCTCTTTGGATGGCCGCGGTGACATTGGGAAATCCATAGATTGAGAACTACGAACTTTGAGGTGTGCTTTTGTAGCCCTACATAATTCTCGTCCTCTCTTGACCACAAAGGAATGACCTCCGAGTGCATCTCCATTGTGTGTTTTATGGGAAATATCATGTGATTAGACTATGTAAATGTTGTTGGGAGTTGCCACTAGTGAAAGTATGAAGCCTAGGCCTTGTTTCCACCATTGCAATACCAATTGTGCTCACGTTTACCACTTGTTTGCTTGCTGCACTTTTTATTTCAGATTTACAAATACATCTTTTGCCATCCATATCACTTGCCATTTAACATCTCTTCGCCGAACTAGTGCACCTATACATCTGACAAGTGTATTAGGTGTGTTGGGGACACAAGAGACTTCTTGTATCTTGATTGCAGGGTTGCTTGAAAGGGGTACGTTCAACCTTCACTTCCCTGAGTTCGATAAACCTTGGGTTACTCACTTAAGGGAAATTTGTTGCTGTCCTACAAACCTCTGCTCTTGGAGGCCCAACACTGTCTACAGGAATAGAAGCGTGTAGTAGACATCCAGCTATTTCTGGCGCCGTTGCCGGGGAAGTAAGTGTTTGAAGGTATATCTTTAGAAATTGCAATTAAATCTTTTCGTTTCTTGTTTTTAGTTTCACTAGTTATTTTTATGGAAAACCGCAGTCTTAGTTCACTGCTTGGGGAAGGCCTCTTTACCACACCCGTGGTAGAGAAGTCTCCTCCACCTACTGAATGTATCCCGTTCCAAATACCACTTGGGATAATTGAAATAATTAGGAATGGTTGTTATGATGGGACAGTCAATCCTAGTATTCATTTGTTGAAACTTACAGAACTTTGTGAGTTGTTTAAGATTTCAGGTTTGACAAGAGATGGAGTCATGAGGAAATTATTTGCCTTGTCACTGAAAGGAAAAGAATTGGAATGGTATAGGCTACTAGATGACTCTCACCTGCTGGATTGGGAAGAGATCCAGTCTCTCTTTTACTCCAAGTATTATCCTCTTCATGAAGTCCATGAGAATAGGAATTATGTTTATAATTTCTATCCTCATGACGGAGAGAGCATAGCTCAAGCTTGGGGGAGACTGAAAACGTTAACGCTAAAATGTCCTAACCATGGGCTCCCCAAAGATATGATTATTACTAATTTCTATGCGAGGCTCTCTCGACAGGATAAAGATTTGCTCGATGCTTCCTCTATGGGTTCTTTCACAAACGAAAAGATTGATGCTAAATGGGAACTCCTTGAAAGAATTCAACGCAACACTGAAGATTGGGAGATCGACAAAGGTAAAGAGTCAGGTATAATTTATGAGTATGATTGCATTAAGTCCTTTGTTGAAACTACAAGTTTTAATAAGTTTAGTGCTAAGTTTGGGCTTGATTCTCAACTCCTCGTTGATTTCCTCAAATCTTTTGCTTCACATCTTAATATGCCTAAGGAGGATTGGATCAAGCATCATGAACCTTTTAAAGATATTTGCAAAGAAAGTGAAATTGTTCATGATGATTGCAACATGCATGATCCAATTCCTAAAAATGAAGTTTTATATAAGCATGTTAATTTTTGTGGAGTGGATAGACCTTGTGAAAGGCCTATGATTGAAGAAGAGAAGTATTGTAAGAAACATCAACATGAAAGAACAATCACTTGGGTCAAAGATTTAAATGAAATTGCTAGAGAATTGTGTGACCTTTATCCTTTTACTTGTGAACTTTGCTGTATAGAGGGTCACTTTAATTTTCAATGCATGCACTTTCAAAACAAAACTGTTAACCAGTTGTGTGATAACATGATCACCCCTGATCTTTATGATGAGCTTATGTTATTTTTGATGTGTGAAGAGTTATCAGAAAAGACTTCTTGGCTAGATGTTAATGCCATAGGAATAAAAAACACTTTGCAAAATTGCCATCTCTATTGTGTTGTTAATTGCCATAAAAATGATTACATAAGTAAGATTAGAAAGGAGGGAACTTTACCAAAGTATAAAAATGTCTCTTATATTTCTGCTAATAAAAAGGAGATTTTCTTCCAAGTTTCCCCCATTGTTTCTAATGATAAACCAGGATATGTGGAGAAGCTTCATCTCCAACCACTCCCTCCTAAGGTGAAGAAGAAGAAAAAGAAGAGGAGGAGGAAGAGGAGCAAGAAGGAAGAAGAATGGGTATCAACCTGGCCTGAGCATATTCCTCCCATAAACTTTTATCCTAACGGTTGTAAGTTTAAAGAAGAAGGTGAAGTTTATTGCCTTAATTATCATCTTGATGATACGTCCGTAGGTACTATTGAAGATGATTTTGATTATGATATGCATGTTACTTATTGTGATTGGGAAAATGATGATAATGTTACTTATGATCTTGAAAATCTTTTTGGTACCAACTCTGAAAGTGATGATATGGAAAGCTCTAAGCTTGGGGATGATAGGATTGCAAATCCTTTACCCACTAGTGATGTGATAATTGATAATTCTTTTGCTAGTAAGAATAAAGACAACATGTTTACAAATATAGTTGCTAGCAATGATAATGCTCTTCTCTACTATGATGATGTTATAACTCCAATCTATAGTGATTATAAAAGTACCTATGACATAAGGAGAAATTATCCTTATGAAACTTGTCATAATCATGGAGGGAATTACTCCCTTGTTGAACACCATCTTCTTAATACACAATTAATCTATAGTGTTCAAGTTGTTTATGATAGTCCTACTCCCACTATTACCAATGAGAAAGATTATGCTTATGTGGAGAGTAAGAGTACCTTTTTGCATGTGGATCATGGTAACAATGCTTTATGTGATGCTTATATTGTTGAGTTTATTCGTGATCCCACTGAAAATTATTATGAGAAGGGAACATATGCTTATAGATATTTCAATAATATCAAGTTCCCTCTCTTTATGTTGAAGGTTTTGAAGCTGCACTTGTTTTGTCGTCCTATGCTTATTGCTTTGTGCTTCAATGAATTATTCTATTGCAATATCCCTATGCATAGGAAGCATGTTAGGCTTAAAAGTGTTTGGTATTTGCTTCTTGATGCTCTCTTTTGTTCTTCAACTCTTATTCCTACGAGAGCATCATTAAAGTCTTAAGCCTATCTTTATGGCTATAAAGAAAGAGCTCTAGGGAGACAACCCTTGTTATCTTTGCTTTCAGTTTGTTCTTTCAGTTTTTAGTGGTCTTGATGTTTGTTACTACTGTAGCAACATCATTGTATCTTTTCTTTTCAGCTTTGTGCCAAGTTTAGCCTCCGATTGCAAGAAAGTTCAAAAGTTGTGACGTGCTTTTCAGAAAACAGATTCTGTCCTTGGACAGAAAAATTCGAATAAAATTACCAGATCATCTTTTTGATCTGAATTTTTTTGAAAGCGTGCTCTATACAATTGGATTTCGAGCGTCTGTTCTGAGTTTTTTGATTTGAGTTGCAGAAGTGCCCCGAAAAAATTATTTACTACATGCTGGTCTGTTTTTCACAGATTCTGTCCTATTTTGCCTTTTCTTCGTTTTGCAAACCTTGAGCTTGCTTTTTCTTTGCAAAAACCTTTTGGCAATCTTGAGAAACAGTAGCTCTTCAAGATTATCCTTATTTCCAGTAGGGAAAAATATATTTTATTATGGGTACTAACCTCGCTAATCAGATTATGATGAGTTATGTATGAAGGGAGTTTTCAAGTGTGCGAGGGTAGATGATAAAAGAAGATTCGGGAGGGTCAAACGCTCAAGCTTGGGGATGCCCCCGTGCACCCCCAAGAAATATTCAAGAAGACTCAAGCGTCTAAGCTTGGGGATGCCCCCATGCATCCCCTTCTCCATCAACAATTATCAGTTCGTCTTTCGTTCCACTATATTTTAATCACTTCATGTGTTATGTGCTATGCTTGGAGCGTCTTGCTCTTAGTTTCCTTTTTAGTTTTCCTTAGCTTTGCTTGCTGTTCATAACAAGTTAGAACCCAACTTTCTTTGTGTGGGAGAGAAACACGCTCCACTTCAACCTAGAACACAAAATAGGATTTTTCATGCTTATCTTTGCTATGTGTGTTCTTTGTCTTTCCATAGCTACTGTCATGTTTAGCTCTCAGTTTTCATGCTTTTCTTTTTAAAGAGCTTTTGTTTAGTTGGTTGTTGAACTCTCTTGAGTTTTCATGTTTATCTTGTTAAGAGAGTTTGCCTGTTGCACTGAGTTGTGTGTCTTAACTTAAAGTAGGTAATTGAGGTTGCTATTTAATTTTAGTAGTAACTTGGAATAGTTTTGAGGTATTGCCATGAGTAATGTCTGAACTTTTGGTGTCAAGAGCTTTAGCCTATTAGTGATAGATGTCGTATTTTGGGCAATCCGTGTTTATTTTCGAAAACCTACAAAATAGTTGAGAACTTTAGCTACTAGATGGATCACTAATCTTTGGAGGGATCGAATATTAGAGTACACTCACGTACCATGAGCCGAGGATGCGCAAGGATAACCAAACCCCCATACACTCCTCCTCGGGGTACTTGTCTCTTTGTGAACCTCCTAATTAGATTGAGAGTTACCGATAATAAGTGCATGAGTTCTTCGGACTAATGTGAGTATTCGAAGGTTGACACTTCCACCTAGCCATATTTTTCTAGCCTCTTCGGTACCGTGCATTGCCCTTTCTCACCTCGAGAGTTGGCGCATACTTTGCCGGTGCATCCAAATCCTTGGCACGATACGCTCTGTCATCATAAGCCTCATTATATCCTTCCTCAAAACAGCCACCATACCTACCTATTAAGGCATTTCCATAGCCTTTCCGAGATACATTGCCATGCAACAGCCATCTTCTCATGACTTGATCTTCATGTCATACATGCTTTTTGCTTGATCGATGAGCCGCATGCTAGTTGGGCCTTGCCCTAATCATTGCTACATGACGTGCTAGTATCATTGCATACCCTGCTACACTGGCAGAGGCATACATTTGCATACATCATGATAGTTTCATTTTCTTTATGTTGAGTACTTTTGTAAAGTGTGAAAGATCTTCTATACTTCTTGTAATATATAGAGTGTTGCCCCTAAAGTGAGGAAAAGATCCCAAAGAGGACAAAATCAAAAGATCCCAAAGAGGACAAATGAGAGTTAAATAGAAAGAGTCATTGAGGCCACAAAAATAGAAAAAAATAGAAAAAAAGAGAAAAAGAAATAAAAAGAGAGAAGGGGGCACACTACTATTTCCTTTTGAGAGATCCACACTCGTACTCCATCTTATACCTTGTACTCCATAGAGATTATCATTCATGCATATAGATATGTGGGGACCTTCACACTATAGAACTTGGCTTGTATATTCCAATGATGAGCCTCTAAAAAGTGCTCTAGGTCTTCTTGAGCAAGCAAGTTGGATGCACCCCCACTAGTTCCATTGGAGAGCTTACCTTAGCTCATATGTGCATCCGTTGCATGGCAATCCCTACTCCTCACATCATATCTATCATTTGGCTTTCTCTCGCCGATGATTGTCCTCATTGATGTGAGCCTTTCACACCTTTTTGTCTTCCCCCTCCATCATTTTTCTCTCTTTGCCATCCTAAGTGTCGACTTTCTTGCTTACGCTCATCCATTGCATGAGTGCTCAAAATATCGAAAGGGAGTGGATCATTTTGACTTGTACCTGGCTGACGGTCTGGGGATGAGTCAAGATAAGATTCCAAAGAAGACCAAGTGTGAAACTTTAGTAGATTAAGTTCTCAACAATACAAAAACTATGTTTTACTCTCTCGTATATCCCTATCCCCTTTCTTGCACGCAAACACCATTTGGAGACATTCGAGTCACGGACAGCGAGAGCTCTTGCACCTTTATGTTCTTATGTTACTTGTTACAATACTAATATAGACTCTTGCTTGTTATGACTTGAATTGAATTACATGCCTTGATTGCTTTACTTCAAAAGTTCTTATATGGTTGGTAGCATGTCACCACAGAAATTATGCTTGTTATCATTTACCTACTCGAGGACGAGCAGGAATTAAGCTTGGGGATGTTGATACGTCCAAAACGTATCTATAATTTCTGCTTGCTCCATGCTTTTTTTTGTGTGATATTGCTATGATATTTATGCACTTCCATACACTTTTGATCATATTTGGACTAACCTATTAACTCAGTGCACCACAGTGCCAGTTCCTGTTTTCTGCTGTTTTTCTATTTCAGATTTCCCCCATATTAAAAGTGCTCCAAAAATTCCGGGAAAAATACAGAAAAAATCAGCGTACAGGAAGCTTCGAGAAAAACAAAGTGGGGCCAGAGGGGAGACAGGGGTAGCCCAGGCGGCCACCCTAGGCGGCCCCACCCCTGGCCGCCCTAGGGGGGCGCCTGGGCCCCCCTCTCCGCTTCTGGTGACCCCCTTTGGCATATATACTCCTCGCGTCCCGAAACCCTTGAGGCCGGAACCCTTTTCTCTAGAAGCAATTCCGATCTCCGCCGCCATCGCCACCAAGTTTCGGGGGACCAGAATTCTTGTGCCGGCATCCTGCCGGGACGGGGAAGTGCCCCCGGATTCATCTCCATGGACGTTGCTTCCTCCCTCCATGATGCGGGAGTAGTTCCTCCTCGGGGCTGAGGTTTCTACCAGTAGCTAAGTGGTCAATTCTTTCTCCCATGATGTGATCTTCATTGTGATCATAGGCTATGTCAATCTAGGGTGATCCCATGATAGTTCCCCTTCCTCTATGTATTGAATTGATGTACTCACTTGTCTTTATCTAGTATAATCCCCGAGACCAAGGTGACAGCGGTCTATTGGACATGGATTAGAAGAATATTTTCATGAGTGATTTCCTCTTTTGTGTGTTGATTGAAGATTGAGAGTCTCTTGGTGCTTGTCTTTGACTATCCTGGAGATATGTTGTGGTGATTGTGGTACTCTCTTTGGATGGCCGCAGTGACATTGGGAAATCCATAGATTGAGAACTATGAACTTTGAGGTGTACTTTTGTAGCCCTACATAATTCTCGTCCTCTCTTGACCACAAAGGAATGACCTCCGAGTGCGTCTCCATTGTGTGTTTTATGGGAAATATCATGTGATTAGACTATGTAAATGTTGTTGGGAGTTGCCACTAGTGAAAGTATGAAGCCTAGGCCTTGTTTCCACCATTGCAATACCAATTGTGCTCACGTTTACCACTTGTTTGCTTGCTGCACTTTTTATTTCAGATTTACAAATACATCTTTTGCCATCCATATCACTTCCATTTAACATCTCTTCGCCGAACTAGTGCACCTATACATCTGACAAGTGTATTAGGTGTGTTGGGGACACAAGAGACTTCTTGTATCTTGATTGCATGGTTGCTTGAAAGGGGTACGTTCAACCTCCACTTCCCTGAGTTCGATAAAACTTGGGTTACTCACTTAAGGGAAATTTGATGCTGTCCTACAAACCTCTGCTCTTGGAGACCCAACACTGTCTACAGGAATAGAAGCGTGTAGTAGACATCACCGATGCACTAGGTATTACACCTAGATCGGATATGAACTCCTTCATCCAGACTCCTTCATTAGGTGCTTCCGAAGTAGCTATGTATTCCGCTTCACACGTAGATCCCGCCACGACCCTCTGCTTGGAACTGCACCAACCGACATCTCCACCGTTCAATAAAAATACATATCCGGTTTGTGACTTAGAGTCATCTGGATCAGTGTCAAAGTTTGAATCGACGTAACCGTTTACGACGAGCTCTTTGTCACCTCCATAAACGAGAAACATATCCTTTGTCCTTTTTAGGTACTTCAGGATGTTCTTGTCCGATGTCCAGTGATCCACCCCTGGATTACTTTGGTACCTCCCTGCTAAACTTATAGCAAGGCACACATCAGGTCTGGTACACAACATTGCATACATGATAGATCCTATGGTTGAGGCATAGGGAATGACTTTCATTTTCTTTCTATCTTCTGAAGTGGTCGGGCATTGAGTCTTACTCAATTTCACACCTTGTAACACAGGCAAGAACCCTTTCTTTGTCTGATCCATTTTGAACTTCTTCAAAACTTTGTCAAGGTATGTGCTTTGTGAAAGTCCAATTAAGCGTCTTGATCTATCTCTATAGATCTTGATGCCTAATATGTAAGCAGCTTCACCGAGGTCTTTCATTGAAAAATTCTTATTCAAGTATCCTGTTACGCAATCCAGAAATTCTATATTATTTCCAATCAATAATATGTCATCCACATATAATATCAGAAATGCTACAGAGCTCCCTGCTACTTCTCGAGCTTGTGTTGTATTCCCTCGAAGAGGAAAGGGTGATCCAGCACAGTAGTGTAAGTATTTACCTCAGTTTTTGAGAACCAAGGTATCAATCCAGTAGGAGACCACGCGCGTGATGGCTTCTCGCCCCTCGTTGGTTACCCCAAGTGGAAGGTTTGAGATGCAGTGTAGCGGAAGTTTTCCCTTGGCAAAGATACCAAGGATCGATTTCCCTGAGACTCCCAGTTTCAACAAGAAGGTGTCAACTGCTAACGGCGCCAGATATTAGCAATCAACGTGGACCTACAAACAGATACAAATAACTTTGCTCCCAACGAGTACAGAGAGGTTGTCAATCTCTCCGGCCTTGTAGTTTACAAAGGATCAAACGCAAGTGATAATAGTGATAGGTATTGCTGCAATAGTAAGTAAAAGCTGAAAGTAAATAGCGGATGTGATCAATGATGGTAATATGGACCGGGGTCCCATGATGTTCACTAGTGATGTCTCTCTCCCAAAAGACGATAAAACAACTATGTGAGGTAAACGAATTACAGCTGGGCAGTTGACAGAATTATGTGCGCAAACCAATGCTAACTATGTTACAAGAAAGGTAGAGGTTCAAAGCATGGGCGGTACGCCAAGGCAAGTAGACCGAAATCCATCTGCATCTACTACTAATCATCCACCTTGAGATATCTATCCAGAACATCTCGCTGGTATTAAGTTGCGAGTCCCACCCATAGTGTAAACTCAAAGCAACAGACAACTGCATTAAAAGAACTTTGCGTAAAGTAAACAATCCTTGCACCCGCGGGCACAAGCACCATTGTTTTCCCCCTTGTGGCAACAGCACATCCCCTAGACTCATGTTTCTGTCACTCAAGCTAGTCATCGAGGGGCATGAACCCACAATCAAGCATAACGTTCCCTCTTGGAGTCACTACCTACTACTTGGCCAAAGCAATATATAACAACGGAGAACATGCAAGAATTACTTACTTACGTAAATATAAAAGAGGTAGATCGAATATATTACTCAAACACAATCTGAACATAATCTCACAATCCATCGGATCCCAGCAAACTCAACATAGCAACAGCATAAGGATTACATATGTGCCTCGATCATGTAGGGCAGCTCACGAGGTCTAATTAGTGAAGCACAAGAAGGGGAGGAGAACATCACATAGCTACTGGTCATGGACCCATGGTCCAAGGGAGACTACTCACAACTCATCCGGGAGGCGTCCATGGTGGTGGAGAGGCTCCCGGTGGTGATCCTCCCCTCCGGCAGGGTGCCGGGAAGAGTTCTCCTGGCGCTCCCGATCTTGGAAGCGCGGCGGCGGCGGAACAGAGATGAGATCATGAAAAAGGGTTCCCGTCTCGAGGGTTTCGGGACACGATATAAATATATGCCAAAGGGGGGCATCAGCGGAGGCCCGGGGGGCCCAGGCGCCCCCCCGGCGCGGCCAGGGGGGGCGCGCCACCAGGGCGCCTGGAGCCCTGGTGGCCCCCCTCCGGCTGTACTTTGGCTGCTGGGAAGCTTCTGGAACGCTGATTTTTTATATATTTTTTCCGGGATTTTTCTGGCAGTTCTCGTAATGGGAAAACCTGAAATACAAAAACAGCAGAAAACAGAAACTGGCACTGGGGTGCACTAAGTTAATAGGTTAGTCCAAATATGATCAAAAGTGTATGGAAGTGTATAAATATCATAGCAATGTCACCCAAAAGAGGCATGGAGCAAGCATAAATTATAGATACATTTTGGACGTATCAACCCCTCATCCGCTAATCGCCATTGTTGGGTTTGTTTAGCTTGTTGCATGATAATTGTTTTATTACTTATACATGGAGTATTAGGTTGTGTTTTCTGCAAAGATGTTGATATGAAAGCCTTTTTTCTGGTACATGTGGTTCATCCCGATTTTATCTTAACGAACTATTGAGGAGTTGGGCATATCAAAAGAGGCATGGAGCAAGCAGAAATTATAGATACGTTTTGGACGTATCAACATCCCCAAGCTTAATTCCTGCTCGTCCTCGAGTAGGTAAATGATAACAACAATAATTTCTGTGGTGACATGCTATTAACCATATAAGGATTTTTCATAGTCATATGACAAAAGCTTACTGAGACAATGAATCTGTAGTAATTAAGTTGCCTCGTGAGAAAATCACAAAGAACTGAAAGTTTTACAACATGATACTGAAACATCAAATAGATTTGTAATGAGTATGGTGTGCAAATATGATAAAGTGATATCTCGCTTGCCCCCTTTAGTGAAGCAAAAGATAAATGCAGGGGCACCTCCAAGGTTTAAGTGATGACTAGATACAATGATTTCAAAATAAACGATATCATAATCATGCAAAAGACAATGCTACCTTGGGACAATGCACATTACACTCAGAATGACAATCATGCTCTCAGTAGTTGGTGCTTTAAAAGAAGGTGGAGACTCTCGAACCGTGGCTTTTGTTGGCAAGGTTGAAAACCCGTAGTCGGAAACAAAGACAAAACATGTACCAGAGCTCTTGGTTTTAAAAACAGAGGTAATAATTATTATTTTAGATTATGCATGTTTCGTCAACGAATGCTAGCAGATAACTCAATTACTTCTTGAGATGGATAATTTTCGAGGAACGGCTCCCGAATGAGGACGATCACATCCTCTTAATCTCCTTTGTTTATCACTGCCAAAGTTTTCTGATTTCTCATGTACAAAGCGTGAAGGAGGGTTTGTTTGTTATATTAATTTTGAGCCGGGCGCACTCAATGCCAGTTCCTTCTCGTATTATGGGTTTGCATATTAGACATGCAATCCCGGGGTGAAGCTTGTCCAACTTAAAAAGATCATGAATTAACTACTACTTCCTCATGAACTTAAAACAGAGGCACAAAATAGGAATGCATTTTTTTGAATAATTTCGAGATGGTACATGAAAGTCTTCGTTAGGAATGGCAGGTAAATACCATGTAGGAAGGTATGGTGGACTCATATGGCATAACTGGTTTAAAGGAATTTGGATGCACAAGCAGTCAGTCCGCTTAGTACAGGTGGAGGTTAGCAAAAGACTGGGAGCGACCAACTAAGAGAGCAATGACGATCATAATCATGCAGAGCGACAAAGCAACATTGAATCAGGCATGGTAGTTATATCGCTACTCAGAAACAAAAGATCATCAAGGCTTGACAGACTTTCTTTACAGTCTTAAATATGCGTGAGCATACGCCAAGTCAATCAAAATAAATTCTTGAAGGAAGATATTACTAAACCATATCACATCATAGGCAAACAAATCATGTTGGTATTCCAATAACACATTGGAAACCCCCCAGCTATTTGAGACTAACCATGAGAAAACATGAACTACTAAGCACCATTATGCACGTAGCATTTTTATCATAGACATATCAACCAATGCAACGGAAGCAAACTCTCTTAATATGATAATCATGATAAATAAAGAGACTTCAAGCAACCAACTAAACAAAAGCTCTTTAAAAAGATAAGCATGAATACTAAGAGCTGAACATGATAGTAGCTATTGAAAGACAAAGAACACACACAACAAAGATAGACATGAAAATTCTATGTTATGTTCTAGGTAGAAGTGGAGCGTGTTTCTCTCCCACACAAAGAAAGCTGAGTTCCGACTCGTTATGAAAAGCTAAAGAAAACTAAAAAGGAAAACTAAAAGCAAGACGCTCCAAGCATAGCACATAACACATGAAGTGATAAAAATATAGTGGAACGAAAGACGAACTGATAATGTTGATGGAGAAGGGGATGCACGGGGGCATCCCCAAGCTTAGACGCTTGAGTCTCCTTGAATATTTCTTGGGGGTGCATGGGGGCATCCCCAAGCTTGAGCGTTTGACACTCCTGAATCTTTTTATCATCTTCCCTCGCACACTTGAAAACTCCCTTCATACATAACTCATCATAATCTGATTAGCGAGGTTAGTACCCATAATAAAATAATTGTTCCTTGCTGGAAATAAGGATATTCTTGAAGATCTACTGTTTCTCAAGATTGCCAAAAGGTTTTTGCAAAGAAAAAGCAAGCTCAATGTTTGCAAAATGAAGGAAAGGCAAAACAGGACAGAATCTGTGAAAAACAGAACAGCAGGTAGTAAATGATTTTTTCGGGGCACTTCTGCAACTCTAATCAAAAAACTCAAAACAGACGCACGGAAGACAATTGTATAGAGCACGCTGTCGAAAAAATTCAGACCAAAAAGATGATCTGGTGATTTTATACGAAATTTTCTATCCAAGGACAGAATCTGTTTCCTGGACAGCACGTCACAACTTTTGAACTTTCTTGCAATCAGAGGCTACACTTGGCACAAAGTTGAAAAGCAAAGATACAATGATGATGCTACTGATTAACAACATCAAGACACAGCAAAAGCAAAATAAAAATTTATTCATGTGGGCTGCCTCCCAAAAGCGCTTTCTTTTATGCCTTTAAGCTAGGCATAATGCATAGAGATCAAGTTTTATCAAGAGTAAAAGAATAGCTAGCCCGTATAACGGACTCAAAAGGTAACTTAATCTTCTTTTGAGGGAAGTGTTCCATCCCTTTCTTGAGAGGAAACTGGAATTTTATATTCCCCTCTTTCATGTCAATGATAGCACCAACGGTGCGTAGAAAAGGACGTCCCAAAATAATTGGACAAGAAGGTTCACATTCATTGTCCATAATAGTAAAATCAACGGGAACGTAATTGTCATTGACAATGATAAGAACATCGTCGATCCTCCCCAAAGGTTTCTTTATGGAAGAAAAAACGAGACGAACACCAAAAGAACAAGAATCAAAAGGTTTCAATTTAAGCATATCATATATTCTTTTGGGCATAACAGAGGTACTAGCTCCAACATCACATAAAGCATAGCAAGAGAAGTTATTCAACTTAATTTTAACCATAGGATCCCAACCATCTTCTAGCTTTCTAGGTATGGAGGCTTCTACTCTAAGTTTCTCCTCCCTAGCTTTGATGAGAGCATTAGTGATATGCTCTGTGAAGGCAAGGTTAAGCGTGCTAGTGAGGGGATTTCTAGACATCTTGTGAAGGAAATCAATAACTTCGGTAAGAGTGCAATTGTCAAAATCAAGGTCACTACTATCAAGTAAGGTGGTAGTGGTGTCCTTTAGGTTCACTTGTTTGGTAGTTTCTATAGTCAGCATCACCATTAATAGGTCCAATGGGACCAGGAGTGCATTGGGTGCTAAGAGTTTGGATATCCTCAACAACTTGGATAGTAGCAATAGTGTGGTGGGTAGGAAGGTTCTTAATTCTATCTTCTTCCTTCCCTTCTCTAGCCCATCTCTCTTTAAGTTTAGCCATCATCCTAATATTTTCATTAATTTGCACTTGAATAGCATCCATAGGAGTGACCTTCCTCTCCTCAAGAGAAGAAGTTCTAATTTTAAGCAATTCTACCTCATTGGCTAAATTGTCTACCTTCAAAGAGAGATCATCTAGTTTGTTTAGTTTTTCTTCTACACTATTATTAAAGGCTTTTTGGGTAGTGATGAAATCTTTAAGCATGATCTCTAGTTCAGTAGTGGAGTTCTTGGTGATAGGATAAGCATTGTTGTTCCCATAAGAATTAGAGGGGAACGGTCTAGGATTGCTACCAAAATTACTCCTATAAGCATTGTTGTTAAAAAATTTTCTAGAGATAAAGTTCACATCTACTTGTTCTTGAGCAATCAAAGAATTTAAAGGAACATCACGAGGATCAACAGAAGATTGCTTCGAAAGTAGAGACATGATGAAGTCAACTTTTTCATTTAGGGAGGAAATCTCCTCGACAGAGTTTACCTTCCTACCTGTTGGAGCGCGTTCGGTGTGCCATTGGGAATAATTGGTCATCATCTCATCGAGAAGCTTTGTGGCAGCACCAAGTTTAGTTGACATAAAAGTTCCTCCCGCGGCCGAATCTAACAAGTTCCGCGAGGTAAAGTTCAAGCCTGCATAAAAAGTTTGGATAACCATCCAAGTAGTCAAACCATGAGTAGGGCAGTTCTTGATAAGAGATTTCATACGTTCCCAAGCTTGGGCAACGTGTTCATTATCCAATTGTTTAAAATTCATTATGTTACTTCTTAGTTGGATAATTTTAGCAGGTGGATAGTATTTTCCAATAAAAGCATCTTTGCACTTGTCCCATGAATCTATGCTATTTCTAGGCAAAGACTGAAACCAAATTTTAGCTCCTCCTCTCAAGGAGAAAGGAAAAAGCTTAAGCTTAACAATATCACCGACTACTTCTCGGTACTTTTGCATATCACAGAGTTCAACAAAATTGTTTAAGTGTAAAGCAGCATCATCTCCAGCACCGGAGAATTTATCTTTCATGACTAAGTTCAGTAAAGCAGGTTTAATTTCATACGAAGGTGCTGAAGTGGCAGGTGTAGTGATAGGTGTGCAGATAAAGTCATCGTTGTTGTGACTAGTGAAGTCACACAACTTGGTGTTCTCGGTGAAACCCATAGTAGCAAGCAAGCAAGATAACTATTTTTGTAATTTTCGATAAAAGATACTAAAGCAAAAACTAAAAGGTAAACTAACAAGACTAAAAGCAAAGGTAAAAGATAGCGTGCAACTCCCCTATCCTGAAGAGTGGAGTCCACGGCAACGGCGCCAGAAAACTTTGCTTGATGGCTTCTCGCCCCTCGTTGGTTACCCCAAGTGGAAGGTTTGAGATGCAGTGTAGCGGAAGTTTTCCCTTGGCAAAGATACCAAGGATCGATTTCCTTGAGACTCCCAGTTTCAACAAGAAGGTGTCAACTGCTAACGGCACCAGATATTAGCAATCAACATGGACCTACACACAGATACAAATAACTTTGCTCCCAACGAGTACAGAGAGGTTGTCAATCTCTCCGGCCTTGTAGTTTACAAAGGATCAAACGCAAGTGATAATAGTGATAGGTATTGCTGCAATAGTAAGTAAAAGCTGAAAGTAAATAGCGGATGTGATCAACGATGGTAATATGGACCGGGGTCCCATGATGTTCACTAGTGATGTCTCTCTCCCAAAAGACGATAAAACAGCTATGTGAGGTAAACGAATTACAGCTGGGCAATTGACAGAATTATGTGCGCAAACCAATGCTAACTATGTTACAAGAAAGGTAGAGGTTCAAAGCATGGGCGGTACGCCAAGGCAAGTAGACCGAAATCCATCTGCATCTACTACTAATCATCCACCTTGAGATATCTATCCAGAACATCTCGCTGGTATTAAGTTGCGAGTCCCACCCATAGTGTAAACTCAAAGCAACAGACAACTGCATTAAAAAACTTTGCGTAAAGTAAACAATCTTTGCACCCGCGGGCACAAGCACCGTTGTTTTCCCCCTTGTGGCAACAACACATCCCCTAGACTCATGTTTCTGTCACTCAAGCTAGTCATCCAGGGGCATGAACCCACAATCAAGCATAACGTTCCCTCTTGGAGTCACTACCTACTACTTGGCCAAAGCAATAAATAACAACGGAGAACATGCAAGAATTACTTACGAACATAAATATAAAAGAGGTAGATCGAATATATTACTCAAACACAATCTGAACATAATCTCACAATCCATCGGATCCCAGCAAACTCAACATAGCAACAGCATAAGGATTACATATGTGCCTCGATCATGTAGGGCAGCTCACGAGGTCTAATTAGTGAAGCACAAGAAGGGGAGGAGAACATCACATAGCTACTGGTCATGGACCCATGGTCCAAGGGAGACTAGTCACAACTCATCCGGGAGGCGTCCATGGTGGTGGAGAGGCTCCCGGTGGTGATCCTTCCCTTCGGCAGGGTACTGGGAAGAGTTCTCCTGGCGCTCCCGATCTTGGAAGCGCGGCGGCGGCGGAACAGAGATGAGATCGCGAAAAAGGGTTCCCGTCTCAAGGGTTTCGGGACACGATATAAATATATGCCAAAGGGGGGCATCAGCGGAGGCCCGGGGGGCCCAGGCACCCCCCGGCGCGGCCAGGGGGGCGCCACCAGGGCGCCTCGAGCCCTGGTGGCCCCCCTCCGGCTGTACTTTGGCTGCTGGGAAGCTTCTGGAACGCTGATTTTTTATATAATTTTTCCGGGATTTTTCTGGCAGTTCTCGTAATGGGAATACCTGAAATACAAAAACAGCAGAAAACAGAAACTGGCACTGGGGTGCACTAAGTTAATAGGTTAGTCCAAATATGATCAAAAGTGTATGGTAGTGTATAAATATCATAGCAATATCACCCAAAAGAGGCATGGAGCAAGGAGAAATTATAGATACGTTTTGGACGTATCAACGCGAGTCCCTCGCACCTGCACAAACAAATAAGAACTTCACAACCAATACGATAAGGGGTTGTCAATCCCTTTACGGTCACTTACGAAAGTGAGATCTGATAGATATGATAGTTTGATATTTTTGGATATAGGAACAGAAAGTAAAAATGGTAAAGTAAAGTAGATTGTAGATTGATATGTTGAGAATAGACCCGGGGGCCATAGGTTTCACTAGTGGCTTTCTCATGATAGCAGAATTCTACGGTGGGTGAACGAATTACTATCGAGCAATTGATAGAAAAGCTAATACTTATGAGAATATCTAGGCATGATCATTATATATAGGCATCACGTCCGAGACAAGTAGACCGAAATGATTCTACATCTTCTACTACTACTCCACACATCGGCCGCTATCCAGCATGCATCTAGAGTATTAAGTTCATAAGAACAGAGTAACGCCTTAAACAAGATGACATGATGTAGAGGGATAAACTCAAGTAATATGATATAAACCCCATCTTTTTATCCTCGATGGCAACAATACAATACATGCCTTGCTGCCCCTACTGTCACTGGAAAATGACACCGCAATATTGAACCCAAAGCCAAGCATTTCTCCCATTGCAAGAACTATAGATCTAGTAGGCCAAACCAAACCAATAATTCGAAGAGACTTGCAAGGATATTATAATCATGCATAAAAGATTTCAGAAAATAACCAAATATTTCTCATAGATAATCTTGGTCATAAACCCACAATTCATCGGATCTCGACAAACACACCACAAAAAGAGATTACATCGAATAGATCTCCTAGAAGACCGAGGAGAACTTGGTATTGGGATCCAAAGAGAGAGAAGAAGCCATCTAGGTACCAACTATGGACCCGAAGGTCTGTGGTAAACTACTTACAACTCATGGTGAGGCGATGGTGTTGACGTAGAAGCACTCCGTGGTAGATCCCCCCTCCGGCGGAGCTCCGGAATAGGCCCCAAGATGGGATCTTACGGGAACAGAAGGTTGCGATGGTGGAATTAGGGTTTTCTCTCTGTTGCTAATGTTTTCGGGGTACATAGGTATATATAAGAGGAAGGAGGGTACCAAGGGACAAACGTGGGGCCCACGAGGCAGGGGGCGCGCCCTGTAAGGGGGGCGCCCCCCACCCTCGTCGTGTGCCCTATTTCATGGTTCTCAAGTCTCCCGTGAATATATCGCTCCAAAAATATCTCTCCCGAAGGTTTCATTCCGTTGGGACTCCGTTTGATATTCCTTTTCTGTAAAACCCTGAAATAGGCAAAAAAACAGCAATCTGGACTGGGCCTTTGGGTTAATATGTTAGTCCCAATAATAATATAAAAGTGTATAACAAAGCCCATTAAACATCCAAAACATCATAAATAATAGCATGGAACAATAAAAAATTATAGATACGTTGGAGACGTATCAAGCATCCCCAAGCTTAATTCCTGCTCGTCCTCGAGTAGGTAAATGATAAAAAACAGAATTTTTGATGTGGAATGCTAACCAACATAATTTTCAATGTAATTCTCTTTATTGTGGCATGAATGTTCAGATCTGAAAAATTCAAGACAAAAGTCTATATTGACATAAGAAATAATAATACTCCAAGCATACTAACAAAGCAATCATGTCTTCTCAAAATACTATGGCTGAAGAAAGTTATCCCTACAAAATCATATAGTCTGGCTATGCTCCCTCTTCATCACACAAAATATCCATATCATGCACAACCCCGGTTTCAGCCAAGCACTTGTTTTCATACTCTATTCTTTCAAACCTTTCAACTTTCACGCAATACATGAGCGTGGGCCATGGATATAGCACTATAGGTGGAATAGAGTGGTGGTTGTGGAGAAGACAAAAAGGAGGGAGATAGTCTCACATCAACTAGGCGTATCAACGGGCTATGGAGATGCCCATCAATAGATATCAATGTGAGTGAGTAGGGATTGCCATGCAACGGATTCACTAGAGCTAAAATTGTATGAAAGCATAACAAAAGAAAACTAAGTGGGTGTGCATCCAAATTGCTTGCTCATGAAGACCTAGGGCATTTGAGGAAGCCCATCATTGGAATATACAAGCCAAGTTCTATAATGAAAATTCCCACTAGTATATGAAAGTGACTAAACATGAGACTCTCTATCATGAAGAACATGTGCTACTTTGAAGCACAAGTGTGGAAAAAGATAGTAGCAATTGTCCATTTTTCTTTTCTTTTTTTCTTCTTTTTTTGGCCTTTCTTTTCTTGGCCTTTACTTCTTTTTTTTTCTTTTTTTTCTTTGGGACAATGCTCTAATAACGATGATCATCACACTTATATTGATTTACAACTCGATATTACAACTCGATACTAGAACAAAGTATGACTATATATGAATGCCTCCGGCGGTGTACCGGGATGTGCAATGAATCAAGAGTGACATGTATGAAAAATTATGCATGGTGGCTTGTCCACAACTACGATGTCACCTACATGATCATGCATGACAATATGACAATATGAAGCGTATCATATGAATGGAACGGTGGAAAGTTGCATGGCATATATCTCGGAATGGCTATGGAAATGCCAGGATAGGTAGATATGGTGACTGTTTTGAGGAAGGTATATGGTGGCTGTTTTGAGAAAGGTATATAGTGGGTGTATGGTACCGGCAAAAGTTGCGCGGTACAAGAGAGGCTAGCAATGGTGGAAGGGTGAGAGTGCGTATAATCCATGGACTCAACATTAGTCATAAAGAACTCATATACTTATTGCAAAAATTTACGAGTCATCAAAACAAAGCAATCAACGCATGCTCCTAGGGGGGAGGTTGGTAGGAGTTAACCATCGCGTGCCCCCGAGTTCCACACAAAGGATGACACTCTACAAATACTTCAAGCTCTAACTTCGTCACATAGCGGTTCACCATACGTGCATGCTACGGGAATCACAAAATTTAACACAAGTATTTCTCAATTTCATAATAACTCCACTAGCATGAATCTAATGTCACTATCCTCATATCTCAAAACAATTATCCAACATCAAACTTCTCATCATATTCAATGCAGTTAGTATGCAAGTTTTTACTACATTCATCTTGGATCCTTATCATGTGAAGGCTAGTTTTATAGCCAAAGCACATTACCATGTTGTTCTAATAGACTCTCAAAATTATATAAGTGAAGCATGAGAGATCAACAATTTCTATAAAATAAAATTACCACCGTGCTCGAAAAGATATAAGTGAAGCACTAGAGCAAACTATTTAGCTCAAAAGATATAAGTGAAGCACATATAGTGTTCTAACAAATCCTAGGCCATATTTATATCTATCAAAAAGGTGTGTCCAGCAAGGATAATTGTGGCAAACTAACAAGCAAAGACTCAAATCATACATGACGCTCCATGTAAAACACATATCATGTGGTGAATAAAAATATAGTCCCGAGTATAGTTACCGATAGATGAAGACGAAAGAGGGGATGCCTTCCCGGGGCATCCCCAAGCTTAGGCTTTTGGTTGTCCTTGAATTTTACCTTGGGGTGCCTTGGGAATCCCCAAGCTTAGGCTCTTGCCACTCTTTGTTCTGTAGTCCATCAAAGCAATACTCAAAACTTGAAAACTTTACAACACAAAACTTAGACAAAAATCCCATGAGCTCCGTTAGTATAAGAAAACAAACCACCACTCAAAGGTACTGTAATGAACTCATTATTTGGTTATATTGGTGTTAAACCTACTGTATTCCAACTTCTCTATGATTCATACTCCCCAATACTACTCATAGATTCATCAAAATAAGCAAACAACACACGAAAAACAGAATCTGTCAAAAACAGAACAGTCTGTAGTAATCTATAACTTTCACATACTTCTGTAACTCCAAAAAAATTGAAATAAATTGGTAAACGTGAGGAATTTTTCTATGAATCATCTGCAAAAAGAATCAACTAAATAACACACTCCAATAAAATCTGGTGACCATTCTAGTGAGTGCTAACGATTCTGTTTTTTTACAGCAAGATCATATAAACTTCACACAAGTCTTCCCAAAGGTTCTACTTTGCACAAACACTAATTAAAACATAAAACCACATCTAAACAGAAGCTAGATGCAATATTTATTCCTAAACAGAAGCAAAAACAAATAATATAGAATTGGGATGCCTCCCAACAAGTGCTATCGTTTAACGCCCCTAGCTAGGCACGATACATGGATAGATCTAGGTATTGCCATCTTTGGAAGGCAATCCATAAGTGGCTCTCATAATAGATTCATATGGTAATTTAATTTTCTTTCTAGGAGAGTGTTCCGTGCCTTTCCTTAATGGAAATTGGAATCTAATATTTCCTTCCTTCATATCAATAATTGCACCAATCGTTCTAAGGAAAGGTCTACCGAGAATAATAGGACATAAAGGATTGCAATCTATATAAAAAACAATGAAATCTACGGGCGCATAATTCTTATTGGCAACAATAAGAACATCATTAATAGGTTTCTTAATGGTATAATCCGCATGATGCAAATTTAAAGAACAATCATCAAGCTCATGGAAACCTAGCAAATCACACAAAGTTTTTGGGATAGTGGAAACACTTGCACCCAAATCACACAAAGCAAAGCATTCATGATCTTTAATTTTAATTTTAATAGTAGGTCCCCACTCATCATAAAGCTTTCTAGGGATAGAAACTTCTAATTTAAGTTTTTCCTCATAAGATTGCATCAAAGCATCAACTATGTGTTTGGAAAAAGCTTTATTTTGACTATAAGCATGCAGAAAATTTAGTACAGATTGCAATAAGGAAATATAATCAATCAAAGAACAATTATCATAATTGAATCCCTTGAAATCCAAAGTAGTGGGTTCATCACTATGCAAAGTTTTAATCTCTTCGATCCCACTTTTAACAATTTTAGCATCAAGATCTAAAAACTCCGAATCACTGGGACACCTTTTAATTAAAGTAGACTCATCTCCAATCCCATCTTTATCAAGATTCACACTAGAAAACAAGGATCTAATAGGAGACACATCAATAACTTTCAGATCTTCATCTTTATTTTCATGATAACTAGAAGAACACGCTTTTATATAACTCTCTTTTTTAGCACGCATCCTAGTGGTTCTTTCTTTGCATTCATCAATGGAAATTCTCATGGCTTTGAGAGACTCATTGATATCATGCTTAGGTGGAATAGATCTAAGTTTCAAAGAATCAACATCAAGAGTAATTTGAAGGAAATATGCCCTAGAGGCCATAATAAAGTTGTTATTTATATTTCCTTATATCATGATAAATGTTTATTATTCATGCTAGAATTGTATTAACCGGAAACTTAGTACATGTGTGAATACATAGACAAAACAGAGTGTCCCTAGTATGCCTCTACTAGACTAGCTCATTGATCAAAGATGGTTATATTTCCTAACCATAGACATGAGTTGTCATTTGATCAACGGGATCACATCATTAGGAGAATGATGTGATGGACTAGACCCATCCGTTAGCTTAGCACTATGATCGTTTAGTTTTACTGCCATTGCTTTCTTCATGACTTATACATGTTCCTATGACTATGAGATTATGCAACTCCCGAATACCGTAGGAACACCTTGTGTGCTATCAAACGCCACAACGTAACTGGGTGATCATAAAAATGCTCTACAGGTGTCTCTGAAAGTATTCGTGGTGTTGGCATAGATCAAGACTAGGATTTGTCACTCCGAGTGTTGGAGAGGTATCTCTAGGCCCTCTCGGTAATGCACATCATAATAAGCCTTGCAAGCAAATGACTAATGAGTTAGTCACGAGATGATGTATTACGGAACAAGTAAAGAGACTTGCCGCTAACGAGATTGAACTAGGTATAGAGATACCGATGATCGAATCTCGGGCAAGTAACATACCGATGACAAAAGGAACAACGTATGTTGTTATGCGGTTTGAACGATAAAGATCTTCGTAGAATATGTAGGAACCAATATGAGCATCCAGGTTCCACTATTGGTTATTGACCGGAGATGAGTCTCGATCATGTCTACATAGTTCTCGAACCCGTAGGGTCCACACGCTTAACGTTTGATGACGATCGGTATTATGAGTTTATCAGTTTTGATGTACCGAAGGAAGTTTGGAGTCCCGGATGAGATCACGGACATGACGAGGAGTCTCGGAATGTCCAAGACATAAAGATTGATATATTGGATGACTATATTCGGACACCGGAAGTGTTCCGGAAAAGTTTCGGATTTAACCGGATTGCCGGAGGGGGTTACCGGAACCCCCCACGAGGGGGGATGGTCCATAGTGGGCCTTGAGGAAAGAAGAGAGGCAGCCCATAGAGGCTGGCCGGTGCCCCACCAAGGGAATCCTAGTTGGACTAGGATTGGGGGGCGCCACCTCTCCTTCTCCTTCCTTTCCCTCTCTTCCTTCTTGGTGGACTCCTACTAGGAATAGGATTGCAATCATATTCCTAGTAGGATTGCCTCCCTGGCGCGCCATAGAAGGGAGGGCCGGCCCCTCCCTTGCTCCTTTATATACGGGGGCAGGGGGCACCCTAGGACACACAAGTTGATCAGTTGATCTCTCCCAACCGTGTGCGGTGCCCCCCTCCACAGAAACACAACTCGATTATACTGTTGCAGTGCTTAGGCGAAGCCCTGCGCCGGTAGACACATCATATCCGTCACCACGCCGTCGTGCTGACGAAACTCTCCCGTGAAGCTCAACTGGATCAAGAGCTCGTGGGACGTCATCAAGCTGAACGTGTGCTGAACGCGGAGGTGCCGTACGTTCGGTGCTTGATCGGTTGGATCGCGAAGAAGTTCGACTACATCAACCGCGTCACTTGACGCTTCCGCTCCCGGTCTACGAGGGTACGTAGACACATTCTTCCCCTCGTTGCTATGCATCTAGTAGATAGATCTTGCGTGATCGTAGGAAAATTTTGAAAATACTACGTTCCCCAACAGTGGTATCAGAGCCAGGTCTATGCGTAGATGATATGCATGAGTAGAACACAATGAGTTGGGGGCGATACTAGTCATACTGCTTACCAGCATGTCATACTTTGCTTCGGCGGTATTGTGAGATGAAGCGGCCCGGACCGACATTACGCGTACGCTTACGCGAGACTGGTTTCACCGTTATGAGCACTCGTTGCTTAAAGGTGACTGGCGGGTGTCTGTCTCTCTCACTTTAGCTGAATCAAGTGTGGCTATGCCCGGTCCTTGTGAAGGTTAAAACAACACATACTTGACGAAACATCGTTGTGGTTTTTGTATGCGTAGGTAAGAACGGTTCTTGCTAAGCCCGTAGCAGCCACGTAAAACTTACAACAACAAAGTAGAGGACGTCTAACTTGTTTTTGCAGGGCATGTTGTGATGTGATATGGTCAAGACATGATGAGTTATACGGTTTTGTATGAGATGATCATGTTTTGTAAAGTTATCGGCAACTGGCAGGAGCCATATGGTTGTCGCTTTATTGTATGAAATGCAATCGCCATGTAATTGCTTTACTTTATCACTAAGCGATAGCGATAGTCGTAGAAGCAATAGTTGGCGAGACGACAACGATGCTACGATGGAGATCAAGGTGTTGCGCCGGTGATGAAGGTGATCATGACGGTGCTTTGGAGATGGAGATCAAAAGCACAAGATGATGATGGCCATATCATGTCACATATTTTGATTTCATGTGATGTTTATCTTATTATGCTTCTTATTTTGCTTAGAACGACGGTAGCATTATAAGATGATCCCTTACTAGATTTCAAGGTATAAGTGTTCTCCCTGAGTATGCACCGTTGCGAAAGTTCGTCGTGCCGAGAGACCACGTGATGATCGGGTGTGATAAGCTCTACGTTCAAATACAACGGGTGTAAGCCAGTTTTGCACACACAGAATACTCGGGTTAAACTTGACGAGCCTAGCATATGCAGATATGCCCTCGGAACACTGGAGACTGAAAGGTCAAGCGTGAATCATATAGTAGATATGATTAACATAAGATGTTCAACCATTGAAGCTACTCCATCTCACGTGATGATCGGACATGGTTTAGTTGATTTGGATCACATGATCATTTAGATGACCGGAGGGATGTCTATCTAAGTGGGAGTTCTTTAGTAATATGATTAATTGAACTTTAATTTATCATGAACTTAGTCCTGGTAGTATTAGCATATCTATGTTGTAGATCAATAGCTCACGATGTTGCTCCCCGTTTATTTTTTTATGTTCCTAGAGAAAACAAAGTTGAAAGATGTTAGTAGCAATAATGCAGAATTGTTCCGTGATCTGAGGATTATTCTCATTGCTGCACAGAAGAATTATGTCCTCAATGCACCGCTAGGTGACAGACCTATTGCAAGAGCAGATGTAGACGTTATGAACGTTTTGACAAAAGCTCGGTATGATGACTACTTAATAGTTTAAGTGCACCATGCTTTACGGCTTAGAACCGGGACTTCAAAAACATTTTGAACGCCACGGAGCATATAAGATGTTCCAAGAGTTGAAATTAGTATTTCATACTCATGCCCGTGTCGAGAGGTATGAGACCTCTGACAGTACTTCGCCTACAAGATGGAGGAGAATAGCTCAACCAGTGAGCATGTGCTCAGATTGTCTGGGTACTGCAATTGCTTGAATCAAATGGGAGTTAATCTTCTAGATAAGATAGTAATTGACAAAGTTCTCTAGTCACTATCACCAAGTTAGTAGAACTTCGTGAAGAACTATAATATGCAAGGGATGACGAAAGTAATTCCCGAGCTCTTCGCAATGCTGAAATCGGCAAAGGTAGAAATCAAGAAAAAGCATCAAGTGTTGATGGTTAACAAGACCACTTGTTTCAAGTAAAGGGAAAAGGGATAGAAGGGTAACTTCAAGAAGAATGACAAGCAAGTTGTCACTCCCATGAAGAAACCCAAAGCTAAACTCAAGCCTGAAACTAAGTGCTTCTACTGCAAAGGAAATGGTCACTGGAAGTGGAACTGCCCTAGATACTTGGTGGATAAGAAGGATGGCAAAGTGAACAAAGGTATATTTGATATACAGATTATTGATGTGTACTTTACTAGTGTTCATAGCAACCCCTGGGTATTTGATACTTGTTCAGTTGCTAAAATTAGTAACACGAAACGAGAATTGCAGAATGAACAGAGACTAGTTAAAGGATGAAGTGATGATGCGTATTGGAAGTACTTCCAAGATTGATATGATCATCATCGCACACTCCCTATACTTTTGGGATTAGTGTTGAACCTAAATAAGTGTTATTTGGTGTTTGTGTTGAACATGAATATGATTTGATCATGTTTATTGCAATACGGTTATTCATGTAAGTTAGGGAATAATTGTTGTTCTGTTTACATGAATAAAACCTTCTATGGTCATACACCCAATGAAAATGGTTTGTTGGATCTCGATCGTGTGATACACATATTCATAATATTGAAGCCAAAAGATGCAAGGTTAATAATGATAGTGCAACTTATTTGTGGCACTGCCGTTTTAGGTCATATTGGTGTAAAGCGCATGAAGAAACTCCATAGTGATGGACTTTTGGAATCACTTGATTATGAATCACTTGGTGCTTGCGAACCATGCCTCATGGGCAAGATGACTAAAACTCCGTTCTCCGGAACTGTGGAGCGAGCAACAGAGTTGTTGGAAATCATACATACTGATGTATGCGGACCAATGAGTGTTGAAGCTCGCGGCGGGTATCGTTATTTTCTGACCTTCACTGATGATTTGAGCAGATATAGGTATATCTACTTAATGAACCACAAGTCTGAAACATTTGAAAAGTTCAAAGAATTTCAGAGTGAAGTGGAGAATCATCGTAACAGAAAATAAGAGTTTCTACGATATGATCATAGAGGTAAAATATTTGAGTTAGCGAGTTTGGCCTTCAGTAAAAACAATGTGAAATAGTTTCACTACTCACGCCACCTGGAACACCACAGTGTAATGGTGTGTCCGAACGTCATAGCCGTACTTTATTAGATATGGTGCGATCGATGATGTCTCTTACCGATTTACCACTATCGTTTTGGGTTATGCATTAGAGACAGCTGCATTCACGTTAAATAAGGGCATCATCTAAATCCGTTGAGACGACGCCTTATGAACTGTCGTTTGGCAAGAAACCAAAGTTGTCGTTTCTTAAAGTTTGGGGCTGTGATGCTTATGTGAAAAAGCTTCAACCTGATAAGCTCGAACCCAAGTCGGAGAAATGTGTCTTCATAGGATACCCAAAGGAGACTGTTGGGTACACCTTCTATCATAGATCCGAAGGCAAGATATTCGTTGCTAAGAATGGATCCTTTCTAGAGAAGGAGTTTCTCTCGAAAGAAGTGAGTGGGAGGAAAGTAGAACTTGATGAGGTAATTGTACCTTATCCCGAATTGGAAGGTAGTACATCACATAAACTAGTTCCAGTGATTCCTACACTAATTAGTGAGGAAGCTAATGATGATGATCATGAAACTTCAGATCAAGTTTTTGCTGAACTTCGTAGATCAACCAGAATTCGTTCCACACCAGAGTGGTACGGCAACCCAGTTCTAGAAATTCATGTTACTAGACCATGATGAACCTACGAACTATGAGGAAGCGATGATGAGCCCAGATTCCGCGAAATGGCTTGAGGCCATGAAATCTGAGATAGGATCCATGTATGAGAACAAAGTGTGGACTTTGGTTGACTTGCCCGATGATCGGCAAGCCATAAAAAATAAATGGATCTTCAAGAGGAAGACCGACGCCGACAGTAATGTTACTGTCTACAAAGCTCGACTTGTTGCGAAAGGTTTTCGACAAGTTCAAGGAGTTGACTACGATGAGACTTTCTCACCCGTAGCGATGCTTAAGTTTGTCCGAATCATGTTAGCAATTGCCGCATTTTAATGAAATCTGGCAAATGGATAACAAAACTACATTCTTTAATGGATTTATTAAAGAAGAGTTGTATATGATGCAACTAGAAGGTTTTGCCAATCCTAAAGGTGCTAACAAAATGTGCAAGCTCTAGCAATCCATCTATAGACTGGTGCAAACATCTGAGAGTTGGAATATACGCTTTGATAAGTTGATCAAAGCATATAGATTTATACAGACTTGCGGTGAAGCCTGTATTTACAAGAAAATGAGTGGGAGCACTACAACCTTTCTGATGAGTATATGTGAATGACATATTGTCAATCGGAAATGATGTAGAATTTTCTGGAAAGCATAAAGGAGTGTCTGAAAGGAGTTTTTCAAAGAAAGACCTCGGTGAAGCTGCTTACATATTGAGCATCAAGATCTATAGAGATAGATCGAGACACTTGATAAGTTTTTTTAATGACTACATACCTTGATAAGATTTTGAAGTAGTTCAAAATGGATCAGTCAAAGAAGGAGTTCTTGCCTGACTGGTAAGGTGTGAAGTTGAGTAAGACTCAAAGCCTGACCACGGCAGAAAAATATAGAGAGAATGAAAATCATTCCCTATGCCTCAGCCATAGGTTCTATAAAGTATGCCATGCTGTGTACCAAACATGTTTTGTACCTTGCCATGAGTTTGACAAGGAGGTACAATAGTGATCTACGAGTAGATCATTGGACAGCGGTCAAAATTATCCTTAGTAACTGAATGACTAAGGAAATGTTTCTCGATTATGGAGGTGATAAAGAGTTCGTCGTAAAGGGTTACGCCGATGCAAGCTTTGACACTAAATCCAGATGACTCTAAGTATCAATCTGGATGCGTATTGAAAGTGGGAGCAATTAGCTAGAGTAGCTCCATTCAGAGCATTGTAGACATAGAAATTTGTGAAATACATACGGATCTGAATGTGACAGACCCGTTGACTAAACTTCTCTCACAAGCAAAACATGATCACACCTTATTACTCTTGGGTATTAATCACATAGCGATGTGAACTAGATTATTGACACTAGTAAACCCTTTGGGTGTTGGTCACATGGCGATGTGAACTATGGGTGTTATTCACATAACGATGTGAACTATCGGTATTAAATCAGATGGCGATGTGAGCTAGATTATTGACTCTAGTGCAAGTGGGAGACTGAAGGAAATATGACCTAGAGGCAATAATAAAGTTGTTATTTATATTTCCTTATATCATGATAAATTTTTATTATTCATGCTAGAATTGTATTAACCGAAAACTTAGTACATGTGTGAATACATAGACAAAACAGAGTGTCCCTAGTATGCCTCTACTAGACTAGCTCATTGATCAAAGATGGTTATGTTTCCTAACCATAGACATGAGTTGTCATTTGATCAACGGGATCACATCATTAGGAGAATGATGTGATGGACTAGACCCATCCGTTAGCTTAGCACTATGATCGTTTAGTTTTACTGCTATTGCTTTCTTCATGACTTATACATGTTCATATGACTATGAGATTATGCAACTCCGAATACCGTAGGAACACCTTGTGTGCTATCAAACGTCATAACGTAACTGGGTGATCATAAAGATGCTCTACAGGTGTATTCGAAAGTATTTGTGGTGTTCGCATAGATCAAGACTAGGATTTGTCACTCCGAGTGTCGGTGAGGTATCTCTGGGCCCTCTCGGTAATGCACATCCTAATAAGCCTTGCAAGCAAATGACTAATGAGTTAGTCACGAGTTGATGTATTACGGAACGAGTAAAGAGACTTGCCGGTAACGAGATTGAACTAGGTATAGAGATACCGACGATCGAATCTCGGGCAAGTAACATACCGATGACAAAAGGAACAACGTATGTTGTTATGCGGTTTGACCGATAAAGATCTTCGTAGAATATGTAGGAACCAATATGAGCATCCAGGTTCCGCTATTGGTTATTGACCGGAGATGAGTCTCGGTCATGTCTACATAGTTCTCGAACCCATAGGGTCCGCACGCTTAACGTTTGATGACGATCGATATTATGAGTTCATGAGTTTTGATGTACCGAAGGAAGTTCGGAGTCTCGGATGAGATCACGGACATGACGAGGAGTCTCAAAATGTCCGAGACATAAAGATTGATACATTGGACGACTATATTCGGACACCGGAAGTGTTCCGGAAAAGGTTCGGATTTAAACGAATTGTCGGAGGGGGTTACCGGAACCCCCCACGAGGGGGGATGGTCCATAGTGGGCCTTGAGGAAAGAAGAGAGGCAGCCCATAGAGGCTGGCCGGCGCCCCACCAAGGGAATCCTAGTTGGACTAGGATTGGGGGGCGCCACCTCTCCTTCTCCTTCCTTTCCCTCTCTTCCTTCTTGGTGGACTCCTACTAGGAATAGGATTGCAATCCTATTCCTAGTAGGATTGCCTCCCTGGCGCGCCATAGAAGGGCTGGCCGGCCCCTCCCTTGCTCCTTTATATACGGGGGCAGGGGGGCACCCTAGGACACACAAGTTGATCAATTGATCTCTCCCAACCGTGTGCGGTGCCCCCCTCCACAGAAACACACCTCGATTACACTGTTGCAGTGCTTAGGCGAAGCCCTGCGCCAGTAGACACATCATATCCGTCACCACGCCGTCGTGCTGACGAAACTCTCCCGTGAAGCTCAACTGGATCAAGAGCTTGTGGGACGACATCAAGCTGAACGTGTGCCGAACGCGGAGGTGCCGTACGTTCGGTGCTTGATCGGTTGGATCACGAAGAAGTTCGACTACATCAACCGCGTCACTTGACGCTTCCGCTCCCGGTCTACGAGGGTACGTAGACACACTCTTCCCCTCGTTGCTATGCATCTAGTAGATAGATCTTGCATGATCATAGGAATTTTTTTTAAATACTACGTTCCCCAACATAATTCTATCCACACTTCTAGCCAATTCATCAATCTTAAGCAATTTTTCTTCAAGCAAAGCATTGAAATTCTTTTGCGAATTCATAAACTCCTTAACACTAGTTCAGAAGGCATCTTTCCATATAAGTTATTGTAGGAATTACCATAATTATTAGAGGAATTACTAGGAAAAGGCCTAGGATTAAAGTTTCCTCTATAAGCATTGTTACCAAAATTATTCCTACCAACAAAATTCACATCCAAAGATTCATTATTATTTTCAATCAACGTGGATAAAGGCATATCATTAGGATCAGAAGAAGCACTCTTAGCAGCAAATAATTTCATAAGTTCATCCATCTTTACACTCAAAACATTAATCTCTTCAATGGCATGCACTTTTTTACTAGTAGATATTTCGGTGTGCCATTGAGAATAATTAACTATAATATTATCTATGAGTTTGGTAGCTTCCCGTAAGATAGTTTCCATGAAAGTGCCTCCTGCGGCCGAATCTAAAAGATTTTTAGAAGCAAAATTCAAGCCAGCATAAAAGTTTTGAATAATCATCCATAAGTTCAGTCCATGTGTAGGGAAATTACGTATCATTAAATTCATTCTCTCCCAAGCTTGTGCAACATCCTCATGATCTAGTTGCTTAAAATTCATAATATCGTTTCTAAGAGAGATGATCTTAGCAGGAGGGAAATACTTAGAGATAAAAGCACCTTTGCACTTATTCCACGAATCAATACTATTTCTAGGCAAAGAGGAAAACCAAGTTTTAGCACGATCTCTAAGTGAAAACGGAAATAAATTCAATTTAACAATATCATTATCTGTATCCCTTTTCTTTTGCATATCACACAAATCAACAAAGTTATTTAGATGGGTAGCGACATCTTCACTAGGAAGGCCGGAAAATTGATCTTTCATAACAAGATTCAACAGAGCAGCATTGATCTCACAAGATTCAGCATCGGTAATAGGAGCAATCGGAGTGCTAATAAAATCATTATTCTTGGTATTGGAGAAGTCACACAATTTGTTATTGTTCTGAGCCATAGTGACAAGCAAGCAATCCAACACACAAGCAAACAAGAAGCAAGCGAACGGAAAACACACGGCAAAAAGAAGGGCAAATAAAATGGCAAGGGTGAAGTGGGGGAGAGGAAAACGAGAGGCATATAAATGTAATGCGAAGGATAAGGGTTTGTGATAGGTACTTGGTATATGACTTTTGCGTAAGCCTCCTCAGCAAGGGCGCCTGAAATTTTTCTTGCTACTTCTCGAGCTTGCGTTGTATTCCCTCGAAGAGGAAAGGGTGATGCAGCATAGTAGCGTAAGTATTTCCCTCAATTTTTGAGAACCAAGGTATCAATCCAGTAGGAGACCACGCGCGAGTCCCTCGCACCTGCATAAACAAATAAGAACTTTGCAGCCAACACGATAAGGGGTTGTCAATCCCTTACGGTCACTTACGAAAGTGAGATCTGATAGATATGATAGTTTGATATTTTTGGTATTTTTGGATATAAGAACAAAAAGTAAAGATGGTAAAGTAAAGTAGATTGTAGATTGATATGTTGAGAATAGACCCGGGGGCCATAGGTTTCACTAGTGGCTTCTCTCATGATAGCAGAATTCTACGGTGGGTGAACGAATTACTGTCGAGCAATTGATAGAAAAGCGAATACTTATGAGAATATCTAGGCATGATCATTGTGTATAGGCATCACGTCTGAGACAAGTAGACCGAAACGATTCTGCATCTATTACTATTACTCCACACATCGACCGCTATCCAGCATGCATCTAGAGTATTAAGTTCATAAGAACAGAGTAACGCCTTAAGCAAGATGACATGATGTAGAGGGATAAACTAAAACAATATGATATAAACCCCATCTTTTTATCCTTGATGTCAACAATACAATACTTGCCTTGCTGCCCCTACTATCACTTGGAAAGGACACCGCAAGATTCAACTCAAAGCCAAGCACTTCTCCCATTGCAAAACTATAGATCTAGTAGGCCAAACCAAACAAATAATTTGAAGAGACTTGCAAGGATATTATAATCATACATAAAAGATTTCAGAAAAGAACCAAATATTTCTCATAGATAATTTTGATCATAAACCCACAATTCATCGGATCTCGACAAACACACCACAAAAAGAGATTACATCGAATAGATCTCCTCGAAGACCGAGGAGAACATTGTATTGAGATCCAAAGAGAGAGAAGAAGCCATCTAGGTACTAACTATGGACCCGAAGGTCTGTGTTAAACTACTCACAACTCATGGTGAGGCGATGGTGTTGACGTACAAGCACTCCGTGGTAGATCCCCCCTCCGGCGGAGCTCCTGAACAGGCCCCAAGATGGGATCTCACGAAAACAGAAGGTTGCGGCGGTGGAATTAGGGTTTTCTCTCTATTGCTGATGTTTTCAGGGTACATAGGTATATATAGGAGGAAGGAGGGCACCGGGGGATAAACGTGGGGCCCACGAGGCAGGGGGCGCGCCCCCACCCTCGTGGACGCCACGTGTTCTCTATTCTGTGGTTCTCAAGTCTCCCGTGAAGATATCGCTCCAAAAATATCTCTCCCGAAGGTTTCATTCCGTTTGGACTTCATTTGATATTCCTTTTCTGTAAAACCCTGAAATAGGCAAAAAACAACAATCTGGACTGGGCCTTTGGGTTAATAGGTTAGTCCCAAAAATAATATAAAAGTATATAACAAATCCCATTAAACATCCAAAACATAATAAATAATAGCATGGAACAATCAAAAATTATAGATACATTGGAGACATATCACTCCCACTTACTTTCTTGTAAATACAGGCTTCTCCAAAAGTTTGTATAAAACCATATCCTTTGATCACCTCATCAAAGCGTATATTCCAACTCCGAGATGCTTGCACCAGTCCATAGATGGATCGCTGGAGCTTGCACACTTTGTTAGCACCTTTAGGATCGACAAAAACCTTCTGGTTGCATCATATACAAATCTTCTTTTAGATATCCATTTAGGAATGCAGTTTTGACATCCATTTGCCAGATTTCATAATCATAAACTGTGGCAATTGCTAACATGATTCGGACAGACTTAAGCATCGCTACGGGTGAGAAAGTCTCATCGTACTCAACTCCTTGAACTTGTCGAAAACCTTTCGCAACAAGTCGAGCTTTGTAAACAGTAACATTACCGTCAGTGTCGGTCTTCCTCTTGAAGATCCATTTATTTTCGATGGCTTGCCGATCATCGGGCAAGTCAACCAAAGTCCACACTTTGTTCTCATACATGGATCCCATTTCAGATTTCATGGCCTCAAGCCATTTTGCGGAATCTGGGCTCATCATCGCTTCCTCATAGTTCGTAGGTTCATCATGGTCTAGTAACATGACTTCCAGAATTGGGTTGCCGTACCACTCTAGCGCGGAACGTACTCTGGTTGATCTACGAAGTTCAGCAGTAACTTGATCCGAAGTTTCATGATCATTATCATTTGCTTCCTCACTAATTGGTGTAGGAATCACTGGAACTAGTTTCTGTGATGTACTACTTTCCAATTCGGGAGAAGGTACAATTACTTCATCAAGTTCCACTTTCCTCCCACTCACTTCTTTCGAGAGAAACTCATTCTCTAGAAAGGATCCATTCTTAGTAGCGAATATCTTGCCTTCGGATCTGTGATAGAAGGTGTACCCAACAGTCTCCTTTGGGTATCCTATGAAGACACATTTCTCCGACTTGGGTTCGAGCTTATTAGGTTCAAGCTTTTTCACATAAGCATCACATCCCCAAACTTTAAGAAATGACAACTTTGGTTTCTTGCCAAACCATAGTTCATAAGGCGTCATTTCAGCGGATTTAGATGGTGCCCTATTTAACGTGAATGCAGCTGTCTCTAAAGCATAACCCCAAAATGATAGTGGTAAATCGGTAAGAACATCATAGACCGCACCATATCTAATAAAGTATTGTTACAATGTTCGGACACACCATTACGCTGTGGTGTTCCGGGTGGCGTGAGTTGTGAAACTATTCCACATTATTTCAAATGAAGACCAAACTCGTAACTCAAATATTCACCTCCACGATCAGATCGTAGAAACTTTATTTTCTTGTTACGATGATTCTCTACTTTACTCTGAAATTCTTTGAACTTTTCAAATATTTCATACTTGTGCTTCATCAAGTAGATATACCCATATCTGCTCAAATCATCAGTGAAGGTCAGAAAATAATGATACCCGCCGCGAGCTTCAACACCCATTGGTCCACATACATCAGTATGTATGATTTCCAACAAATCTGTTGCTCGCTCCATTGTTCCGGAGAACGGAGTTTTAGTCATCTTGCCCATGAGGCATGGTTCGCAAGCACGAAGTGATTCATAATCAAGTGATTCCAAAAGTCCATCACTATGGAGTTTTTTCATGTGCTTTACTTCAATATGACCTAAACGGCAGTGCCACAAATAAGTTGCACTATCATTATTAACCTTGCATCTTTTGGCTTCAACATTATGAATATGTGTATCACTACGATCGAGATCCAACAAGAATAGACCACTCTTCAAGGGTGCATGCCCATAAAAGATATTACTCATATAAATAGAACAACCATTATTCTCATATTTAAATGAATAACCGTCTCACAATAAACAAGATCCAGATATAATGTTCATGCTTAACGCTGGCATCAAATAACAATTATTCAGATCTAAAACTAATCCCGAAGGTAGATGTAGAGATAGCGTGCCGACGGCGATCACATCGACTTTGGAACCATTTTCCACGTGCATCGTCACCTCGTCCTTAGCCAATCTTCATTTAATCCGTAACCCCTGTTTCGAGTTACAAATATTAGCAACTGAACCGGTATCAAATACCCAAGTGCTACTACGAGCATTAGTAAGGTACTCGTCAATAACATGTATATCACATATACCTATGTTCATCTTGCCATCCTTCTTATCCGCCAAATACTTGGGGCAGTTCCGCTTCCAGCGTTCAGTCCCTTTGCAGTAGAAGCACTCAGTTTCAGGCTTGGCTCCTAACTTGGGTTTCTTCATGGGAGTAGCAACTGTCTTGCTATTCTTCTTGAAGTTCCCCTTCTTTCCCTTGCCCTTTTTCTTTAAACTAGTGGTCTTGTTAACCATCAACACTTGATGCTCCTTTTTGATTTCTACCTCCGCAGCTTTGAGCATAGCGAAGAGCTCGGGAATTGTCTTCTGCATCCCTTGCATATTATAGTTCATCACAAAGTCTTTATAGCTTGGTGGCAGTGATTGAAAAACTCTATCAATAATACTATCTTCATCAACTTTGCAACCAAGTTGAGTCATATGATTGTAGTACCCAGACATTCTGAGCAAGTGTTCACTGATAGAACTGTTCTCCTCCATCTTACAACTGTAGAACTTATTGGAAATATCATATTTCTCAATCCGGGCATTTGCTTGAAATATTAACTTCAACTCCTGGATCATATCATATGCTTCATGACGTTCAAAACATCGTTTAAGTCCCGGTTCTAAGCCGTAAAGCATGGCACACTGACTATCGTGTAGTCATCAGACCGCGTCTGTCAGACGTTCAAAGCGTCTACATTAGCGGGAGGGGGCTTGTCACCTAGCGGTGCTTCAAGAACATAATTGTTTTGTGAAGCAATGAGGATAATCCTCAAGTTACGAACCCGGTCCGTGTAATTGCTACCATCATCTTTCAACTTAGCTTTCTCTAGGAATGCATTAAAATTCAAAGGAACGGTAGCACGGGCAGTTGATCTACAACAACATAAATATGCAAAAAAACTATCAGGACTAAGTTCATGACAAATTAAAGTTCAATTAATCATATTACTAAAGAACTCCCACTTAGATAGACATCCCTCTGGTCATCTAAGTGATCACGTGATCCAAATCAACTAAACCATGTCCGATCATCACGTGAGATGGAGTAGTTTTCAATGATGAACATCTTATGCTGATCATATATACTATATGATTCATGCTCGACCTTTCGGTCTCCAGTGTCCAAGGCCATGTCTGTACATTCTAGGCTCGTCAAGTATAACCCGAGTATTCTGCGTGTGCAAAACTGGCTTGCACCCGTTGTATGTGAACGTAGAGCTTATCACACCTGATCATCACGTGGTGTCTCGGCACGACGAACTTTTGCAACGGTGCATACTTAGGGAGAACACTTGTACCTTGAAATTTTGTAAGGGATCATCTTATAATGCTACCGCCGTTCTAAGCAAAATAAGATAAACATCACATGCACTTAAAATATGTGACATGATATGACCATCATCATCTTGTGCTTTTGATATCCATCTTCAAGGCACCGTCATGATCACCATCATCACCGGCGCGACACCTTGATCTCCATCGTAGCATCGTTGTCGTCTCGTCAACTATTGCTTCCACGACTATCGCTAACGCTTAGTGATAAAGTAAAGCAATTACATGGCGACTGTATTTCATACAATAAAGCGACAACCATATGGCTTCTGCCAGTTGCCGATAACTTTACAAAACATGATCATCTCATACAATAACGTATAACTCATCATGTCTTGACCATATCACATCACAACATGCCCTGTAAAAACAAGTTAGACGTCCTCTACTTTGTTGTTGAAAGTTTTACATGGCTGCTACGGGCTTAGCAAGAACCGTTCTTACCTACGCATACAAAACCACAACGATTTTTCGTCAAGTATGTGATGTTTTAACCTTCACAAGGATCGGGCGTAGCCACACTCGATTCAGCTAAAGTGAGAGAGACAGACACCCGCCATTTACCTTTAAGCAACGAGTGCTCGTAACGGTGAAACCAGTCTTGCGTAAGCATACGCGTAATGTCGGTCCGGGCCGCTTTATCTCACAATACCGCCGAATCAAAGTATGACATGCTGGTAAGCAGTATGACTATCATCGCCCACAACTCATTGTGTTCTACTCATGCATATCATCTACGCATAGACCTGGCTCATGATGCCACTGTTGGGGAACGTAGTATTTCAAAATTTTCCTACTATCACGCAAGATCTATCTACTAGATGCATAGCAACGAGAGGGGAGAGTGTGTCTACGTACCCTCATAGACCGAAAGCAGAAGCGTCTAGTGACGCGGTTGATGTAGTCGAACTTCTTCGCGATCCAACCGATCAAGCACCGAACATACGACACCTCCGCGTTCAGCACACGTTCAGCTTGATGACGTCCCACGAGCTCTTGATCCAGTAAAGCTTCACGGGAGAGTTTCGTCAGCACGACGGCGTGGCGACGGAGATGATGAAGCTACCGGCGCAGGGCTTCGCCTAAGCACTGCAACGGTATGACCGATGTGTGTTTCTGTGGAGGGGGCACCGCACACGGCTAGAACAATGTTTCTCGTGTAGCTTTGGGTGCCCCGTGCCCCCGTATATAAATGAGCAAGGGGGAGGTGCGGTCGGCCCTAGGGGCACGCCATAGGAGTAGGATTCCTACTCCTAGTAGGAATAGGAACCCCCTTTTCCTATTCCGACTAGGAGTAGGAAAGGGAAGGGGAGAGGAGAAGGAAAGGAGAGGGGGCACCTTCCCCCTTTTCCGAGTCCAACTAGGAACCCTAGGGGGGGGGGGGCGGCCAGCCCTATGGGCTGCCCCTCTCTTTCCCTCAATGGCCCACTATGGCCCA
>LR738713.1:502229671-502242364 GCA_902687465.1 Secale cereale
GGGGGGGGGTTCCGGTAACCCCCTACGGCACTCCGTTTATACTCGATAACACCCGGAACACTTCCGGTGTCCGAAAATTGTCGTCTAATATATTAATCTTTATGTCTCGGACATTCCGAGACTCCTCGTCATGTCTGTGATCTCATCCAGAACTTCGAACTACCTTTGGTACATCAAAACTCATAAATTCATAATACCGATCGTCATCAAATGTTTAGCGTGCGGACCCTACGGGTTCGAGCACTATGTAGACATGACCGAGACTCATCTCCGGTCAATAACCAACAGCGGAACCTGGATGCTCGTATTGGCTTCTATATATTCTACGAAGATCTTTATCGGTCAAACCGCATAACAACATACGTTGTTCCCTTTGTCATCGGTATGTTACTTGCCCGTTCGATCGTTGGTATCTCAATACCTAGTTTAATCTCGTTACCGGCAAGTCTATTTACTCGTTCTGTAATACATCATCTCGTGACTAACTCATTAGTCATTTGCTTGCAAGGCTTATTATGATGTGTATTATCGAGAGGGCCCAGAGATACCTCTCCGACACTCGGAGCGACAAATCATATTCCTGATCTATGCCAACACCACGAACACTTTCGGAGACACCTGTAGAGCATCTTTATAATCACTCAGATACGTTGTGACGTTTGATAGCACACAAGGTGTTCCTCCGGTATTCGGGAGTTGCATAATCTCATAGTCATAGAAACATGTATAAGTCATGAAGAAAGCAATAGCAGTAAAACTAAACGATCATAGTGCTAAGCTAACGGATGGGTCTTGTCCATCACATCATTCTCCTAATGATGTGATCTCGTTGATCAAATGACAACTCATGTTTATGGCTAGGAAACATAACCATCTTTGATCAATGAGCTAGTCTGGTAGAGGCATGCTAGGGACATACTATATTGTCTATGTATTCACACATGTATTAAGTTTTCGGTTAATACAATTCTAGCATGAATAAAAGAAATTTATCATGATATAAAGAAATACAAATAATATCTTTATTATTGCCTCTAGGGCATATTTCCTTCATCGTGAAACTAGGTCGTTTTGTGACCATGACCCCTTAAATTATGTTTTAAGTTTTTTTAACTGCGTTTATTTACTTTTTTAAATCATTTTATTTATTTATTCTGTTTTTTTATCACGTCCAACACGAACATGATTTGGAATGCGGCCGCGCGCTGGGCACACCCACGACCCAACGGATAGAGACGGATATGAACGAACCCATTGCCGCCTCAAACGGACAAAATTCAATCAAATCGGACGTCCGTTTTGGATGCACGATGGAGTTGGCCTAAGCCCTCCTGTGCTCGTCGCTGGCTCCCCGGGTCCGGGTAACTTGGCGCGGCCCGCCACCACACGGTCAATGCACGAAAGCTTCTATCACCATCCGTTGTGTTTACTGCCTGATCGCCGTGGTAGTTTCTTTACTACTCCTACTACTTACCTGCCCAAGATGTCGCTGCTGAACAGGCACATCAAATATTTGTCAATCGTGTGATGTGACGGAATAAGCTGCCCAGCCCCGGGCGGGCGCCGTGCCGGCGGAACCTGATGGTGACCGTTGCTTTCGTGCCATGGCTGCATCGGAATTTCGTGGCCGCGGGGTGCGCTTCGGCTTCGGCCTTTCGAGCAGGGATTCGGTGCCCCGCGTGCGAGCGAGCGAGCGCGACCGGCTCGGCGGACATCGTCGACGCGTTACACACTTACACCACACCGAATTCCTGGGTATGGTCGTGTCAGAGCAACTCCAACTCCAACTCCAATTCCTCGGTATGGTCGTCCCGTTTTCTTCATGCGCGTCCGTTTGAATTGACGTGGACAAAAAGGTCGACCTAACACGTCGACTCATTTCGTGCATGCGCGTTCGTTCAGTCGTCGCAGATAGAAAAGTCAGCCCAACACGCTGACCTAAACGTACGCGCATCCGCTTTTTTTTCCGTCCGTCAACCCATTCCGGTCCAATTTTGAGTCTGATTTGCGTCTACGCGAAAACGAAGCAGGCGCGCGCATGGCGCGACTACTCCTCCTGGCCCGTTAATCGGTGGCACATTGGCATTTTCTCTTCCATAACAAGCCCTCGCCCGTCCCACCCTGTCGCCGCCGTCCAGTTCCGATGTCTTGACCAGCAGTCCGCACCTCCACACCCCACCCCCCACACGCTGCCACCTCCCACGCCACCGCCACCACCGCCTCCCTGCCGGGCCACCGCAGCTTCCCCGCCCCCATTCCAACGTCGACGCGAGCCCCCGGCGGCACTGACCAGCTTCTTCGCCCGACGCCGCCACGCTCGTCAGACGCCGCCAGGCCAGCCACCTGGTCCAGGGAAAGGCGTGCGTCTCTTCGCCGACCAGCTTCTTCGCCGACGCCCACAAGTTGTTCGACAGTTTGCCTCAAGGTACAAATGGACTCCGTCGACAAGTTCTTTTTCCACAATTTTCTGTGCGACGCGACGATTCCTCATCTGATGACGAGGATATGTTGGCTACCGTGTTAGTCCATGACCACTTTAATAGGCAGCGGCCGTTGTTCCAGGGCTCGATCCCGGGTCACATTCCGGCGTTGAATCACATCCGAGAGAGGGACCATTTCCTTCGTTGGAAGGAATACTTTGACACAATTAACCCATTGTTCAAACAGCAGAAATTTCGGTGGTGTTTTCGTATGGCTAGCCATGTTTTCGACCGTATTTGAGAGGGGGTGGTCGGATACGATAATTATTTCGAGTGCAAAGAAGATGCCCTTGAAAAGATTGGTTTCTCATCTCATCAGAAATGCACTGCAACTATCCAGATGCTTGCATACGGACTGTCCGATGATCTTATTGATGAGTACATCCGTATGAGCGAGTCTACGTGCTTAGAGTCCATGTACATATTCTGCAAGGCTATGATTGCTGTGTTTGGTCCTGAGTACTTGAGAGAGCCGACTGCTGAAGATACAACCCGCTTGTTGGTGAATGCCAGCAGGGACTTCCCAGTGATGCTTGGCAGCATAGACTACATGCGTTGGGAGTGAAAGAACTGCCTTTTGCTTGGCAAGGGTAGTATAGGGGCCAGTCAGGACTTGCACTGTCATACTTGAGGCAGTGGTCTCACAAGATCTCTGGATCTGGCATTTTTCTTTGGCATGGGCGGATCGCACAGTGATATCAACGTGCTTCAGCGCTTGCCGGTGTTTGCAAGGCTTGTCGAAGTCAACAGCCCGTGGTGAATGTTAACATCAACGGCCAAAACTACAACAAAGGTCACTACCTAGGTGATGATATCTATCCTCAGCTTACCACTATTGTGAAGACACTCTTCAACCCTGTCGGACAGAAAAGGAAGAGGTTTGCCCAGGAGCAAGAGAGTGCTAGGAAGGATGTGGAGCGTGCCTTTGATGTTCTGCAATCTCGACGGGGCATCGTTCGGTATCCTGCTAGAACTTGGAGCACCAAGAAGTTGTGAGAGGTGATAATTGCTTGTGTGATATGCACAATATGTTCATAGAGGATGAGCGCCCGAAACGTATTTACGATCAACGATTTCAGTTTCAGGATGACAATGTTGTGCCTGAGCATGGAGGAGGAGCGGCAACATTTGTGCACTTCACCCAATTTCATCATCAAATATGTGATTGGAAAACTCAAATTCAACTGCAAAATAATTTGGTTGAGTATATGTGGACTCATGTTGACAACCAATAGATGTATCTTTTTTAATGTATTTGAGACAATTTAATTTATATTCAGTTTATAAACTATGCTAAATTTATTTGTAGTGAAACTATGATGTTTTTTTGATTGCTTGTGAAACTGTGCAAAATGTGTGTATATTTGTTATAAAATGACGACCAGCAGACCAAAAAAAATGAATCGATACGTTGGACGCTTTGTCGACCCAAATCAAAAACAGAACGAACGCCGAGCGGGCAGCCGACCTAAACGGACAAAAAACATACAAAATTACCGTCCGTTTTGATCTGCGTGTTAGGGTTGCTCTTAGAATTAAGTTTCGTCTCTAGGCTGAAATAAATATACAATGTATGGTGTAAAAGATATTTTGAAACGACTGAGAAGTTGAGTATGAACTAACTATAGTGTTTAGTTAAGTTGAGGTTTCTCGGTTTTTTTTTTGAAAACTGTAACCTGGCTTTATTAACATGCAGAATCAGAAGCAGCTAGATCGCTAGCCACCACAGAGGATACAATGTCAGGAACAGCATCATGCCAATACATGGTACCTCCCTGAGACATATGAGCACCATGAGTGGCCAAAACATGAGCCACTGAGTTACAGACACGCTTACACACATGCACTTTAAACTCAATAAAACTAGTAAACAGAAGAAATTTTGCCTCCCGAAAAAGAACTCCGATACGGGCAGTATCCAATTCATTGGAAAGAAGAGCTGATGCTGTGGAGTCTGTTTCAATGATGATACGCCCAAACCCAACTTCAGTCCCGAACTCAATCGCCTTCAGACAAGCAATCGTCTCTGCATGCAAAGCATCCGACAGGAAGTGAATTTGGCCCATGCCAGCACCAACGACATTTCCAGAGGCATCCCTAACACAAAACCCCCAACCTCCTGTACTATTATCTTTTAGAAATGAGCCATCAATGTTTATCTTTAAGAAGTCTTCGGGAGGCTTAGACCAATGCTCATTAGGGGCAATAGCTGCACATGGTGATATACGAAGATGTTCAGAAAATTCTGTAATTTGTACAGCAGTAGAGGAAACGATCGCCCCTGCTGAAGGACGCCTATCGCCATTATTAACCGCATTTCTAGCATTCCACAAATTCCACATCAAACAAATGCAGAACATGGATATCCCATTCTCCAGGCTTAATAGAGCTTCAAATGATTGTTTTGCATCACTACAGGTGAGAAGCAAACCCCTTACATGCTCTTGTTTAGCTTCCCGCCAAACAGCCTTTGCAAATTTACATTTGAGGAAGGCATGGCCACCATCCTCGTCAAGGCGGTTGCACATCGGGCAGATGGTATCCAGGTCAATTCCACGACGTTTAATATTTAACCGGACAGGAAGGGTGTTGTGACTCAATCTCCAGAGGAACCTGATGATTTTCCTAGGCATTTTCACACTCCAAAGCTTGGTCCAAACCTTTGCAGCACTTGTTGTCGGATCTGCTACAGTGAAAGTTGATGTTTGACCTGTAGCAACATCGTCCAACTGAAGTTTGAGTTTGTAAGCTGAACGAACGGAAAAGTTACCTTTCGGGTCGGGATGCCAAGCTGGAAGATCATCAAATCCCTCCTTAATAGGAATACTGAGAATATGTGGTACATCATCATCATTAAATACTTGTTGAATAAGATCTTGATCCCACTGTCCAGAAATAGGGTCAATCAGATCACAAACCTTCTGAAGTAAAATTTGGCCTCTAACTGTAGTAGGTCTTCTAGTACTCCCTCTTGGTATCCATAGATCTTCCCAGATATTAACATTTTGGCCATCACCTATACGCGAGATCAAGCCTTGTTTGATAAGATCGCGGCCTTTGAGAATACTCCTCCAAGTGTAAGAGATACCATTTTCCGGGATGACCTTCAAGAAATCCTCATGCGGAAAGTATTTCGCCTTGAGTAGTTGTGCGCATAAGGTTTCTCGGTTTTTGACATGAGCTAAACTGGACCGGAATCCAATTGATATCGACGGAATATAGCTCCAAGCCATCTTCCACAAGAAAACTAATAATCTGCAAGGTGGGTAGAAAATAGGAGCGGTGGCCGGCCCTGAAGCAAAAGGAAAACAAAATCTAACGCCGGCCTGGCCCAAGTTGGGTAAAGAGGGAAATGGGTCAGGGAAGCCCTGGGTTGGTGGGTAGTTTCCGGGTTCCAGAAGCTTCTGGCTGAGCTTTTTTCCTGAGTTTTTCACTTTGTTTTGACTTGGGGTTTTTTCGTCCATTTTTGATTAGTTTTATAAAAGGAACATTTTGCGAAATTCATTTTTAATTTGTGAATGCCTTTCAAGATTCAAGAACATTTTTAAAATCATGAATATTTTTCATTCATGAGCATTTTTAAATCCGTGAATATTTTAAAATGACTCAGAAGGTGAGTATGAATTAACTATAGCTGATTTTAGTTGAGTTTCCTTGGTTTTTAATATGAGTGAAACTGGACCTGGATTCATTTGAACTCGACTGAATTATTATCCAAGCCATCTTGTACAAGAATATTTCTTGCAAGGTGCGGAGCGCTTTTGCTATGGCTGGGCCTGAAGCAAAGAAAAAAAAAATCTAACGTCAGCTGGCCAAAATTGTTGTTACAAGAATTCTAAGGGTTAGGGAAGTCCTTTTTTCGAAAACCGAGGCAAAAAGGCTTGCCTCATATATTAATTAAGCAGAGAGCATAGTTTGTTACAATAGACCCCTTACACGGCATGAAGGATTACTCGCGTAGAATAATAGATCCTAATTTTTTTGCTCCAGCGGTGACCCAAAGTTTTGCCTCGTTGGTAATGATAGTGAGCAAAATTGGCGGTGGGGCGCTCTTATGCCGAAAGACCCGAGCATTTCTTTCATTCCAGATAATCCAAGTCACGAGCATGGTCAGGGAGGCCATCGCCTTTCTATCGGGGACTTCTATGCCGGTCATACTTTCCCACCAAGTCTTGACGGAAACATTAAGATGCCACAAGGAGGTGTCCATTTGCTCAAGCCGAAACTTCTCAATGACCATCTTCCAAAGCCGAATGGTGTAGCGGCACTTGAAGAAAAGGTGTTGTCCACTCTCTTGCTCCCTTTTGTAAAAAGGGCAAAGACCACAATTTGGCCATCCCCGCTTGGTAAGCCTGTCGGCCGTCCAGATTCTATCTTGGGTAGCCAACCAAGCAAAGAACTTTGCCTTCGGCGGCGCCCAGACCTTCCAAATCATGTGCTCCATGGGAGAGAGGACCAACCCAAGAAATTGTGCTTTATAGGCAGAGGCTGCGGTGTAGCGTCCATCGGCTGTGTGTTTCCATATAATAGTATCGTCAGCGAGCTCATCAAGATGGAAGTTATGTAGGAGCGTCCAGAGGGTGAAGAATTGCCGGATGTGCTTGATGGAGATGACCGTGGAGGGGTTGATCTTGAGAATCCAAGCATTGTTTTTTAGGGCCTCCCGCACCTTCCAATTTTTTTTCCTCATGGAAGCCTTAAAGATTAGGGGAGCAACATCCTTTGGTTTGGTTCCATGTAGCCAAGGGGAGTCCCACAAAGGTGTTTTTGCCCCATTCCCGACGGTAATGGTGGTCGAGGCGTAGAAGAAGCATAGGTCCTCTTCGTCACATGGGTTGCCCAAACCGACCCACATGTTGTTTGGCTCCGTCCATTCGAACCATGGCCACCTCAATCGCAAGGCGCGAGAAAACTTGTCGGTGTTGAGGACCCTAAGGCCACCATACTCCCTGTGGGCGGCAAACGATCTTCCAATTTACTTTGCACTTTGCACCCGTGGTTCGGTCAGCCCCAGACCAAAGGAAAGCTCGTTCCAGCTTGTTCACATTTTGCAAGGTGCTCTGTGGGACGACCAACGAAGTGATGAAATAGACCGCGAGGGAGGAGATGGCAGATTTTACTAGAGCCGTACGCCCAATGGTTGGTATGTGTTGCCCTTCATAAGTAACCAACTTGCTGGCATCCTTGTCCTCAAGAAACTGGAAGTCCGCCTTCTTCAGTTGCCAGATGGATAGGGGGAGACCCAAGTACCTTAATGGGAAGGACGCTCTAGAGGCCGGCAAACTTTGTAGGATGTTTTCCAAGTTAAGATTACTCCACCGGATGGGCACAACGGAGCTCTTATGAAAGTTGGTGCATAGCCCGGTGACCTCCCCAAATCCACTTAAGATTGCCGCGAAGTTGTCAATGTCTTTCTTAATAGGGGCCATGAACGCCGCCGCATCATCAGCATACAGGGAGGTTCTCACCATGGCACCCCTCCCCCGGATCTTGTGTAGGAGTTTTTTCCGAGTTGCCAAGTCGAGTAGTTGTTGTAGCGGGTCAATGGCAATGACAAACAGTAGCGGTGATATCGGGTCACCCTGCCGTAGTCCTTGCCCATGCTTAATGGGTGGACCGGCCACGCCATTCAAGAGGATCCTCGATGAGGAAGTGCAAAGTAGCGCCGCAATCCAATTACGAAACTTGCATGGAAACCCTCGCCGACGAAGGAGATCGAGAACGTACTCCCACCTGACAGAGTCAAAAGCCTTGCGAATGTCGAGCTTGAAAAGGAGAGATGGTGTCTTGCATTTATGGAGCCGACGGGCAAGTTTGCGGACGCACATGAAGTTATCGTGAATGCTTCTCGTCTTGATGAATGCGCTTTGGGCGTTGGAGACGAGTTTGTTCATGTGCGGGAAGTCCTCATTTACATGTATGATCCTTAAACTTGGTGGCAATGTCCACAACGGTCTTCAAACTCAAAAGCTGCTTCAATACGGTCCCAAAACTTGTGAATATCCCTTAAATACGGCCCTCAAACTTGACGAACAGGTTCATGCGGTACTGCTCATATACTGTTCATGTATACCGGTAATTTTTTTTCTTCAGAAAATCACCTAAGAATTTATTTAATTACATAAGAACGAAAGTTAGAAATGTGAGTTCCACATGTCAGTATGGGAAAATAAAAACTATTACAAATACGGAGAATGAACCTTGGACAGTTAGACGTCGAGGTCGTGGGTTTGTTAAACGTACAAGCTAGCCACCAGGCAATATATGGCTAGGCGTAAATTAATGAGCTACAGTACAATATATCTATTGCGTGCCTATGTACCTGTTGAAGTAATTTTTCATATTTTTGTATGTGGCGCTCCTATAGGCCCGCACAAGGTTCATTTTTTCAAGTTTACGTTTTATATTTTTTTTTCTCATTTGGATAAGGAAATGAAAGAAAACAAAGGTGCATAAAATTTCGAAAACGTGTTAGTGCATTTAAAAAAATTGTTCAACAGTTTCCGGAAAATATTTCACGTGCACTAAAAATCTGTAAACATGTTTATGGAAAATGTTTCACATGTATTAAAAAAATGCAACCGTGTTTTTGAAAAATATTTTTCATGCATTAAAAAAATTGGGAAGGTGTATTTCAAACAATGTTCAATGTGCATTAAAAATATTGTGTAAAATAATAATTACATTTCTACAACCACGCTTGACATGCTTCATTACATTTGAAAAACTTATTATTATGACACAACAATTTTAATACATGTTGAACAGTTTTCAAAATACAATGCTGTTATTTTTATAAATATTTTTGTATTGTAAGAATAAATTTAAAAACACATAATAATTATGCATGCTTATGATCCCGAAAGAAGATACATGAAAGTACACAATATTTTTTATATAGTTTGGCAATTTTTAATACATTTTTTTAATGCATGATCAACATTTTTGAATAAAACGTTTTAATACAAGTGAAGCATTTTTCAAAAACATGTTTACAATTTTTTAATACACGTTAATAGTTTTTGAGAAACATGTTCATAATTTTTTAGTACACATGAAACTCTTTCCAAAAACATATTGAACATTTTAAAAAAATGTACTACCGCTTTCTTTAAGTTTTATGGCAACTTATTTTTTCATTTCTTTTTCCAAATGGGAAAATAATATTAAAAACTTGAACCTGAAAATTAATAAAATGAAACTTGTGTGGGCCTATAGGAGCGCCACTTATAAAAATATAAAAAACCTTGCTTTAAAAGGTACATAGGAACGCAATATATATATTCATTGTAGCTTATTAATGTATGTCAAACTGTGGACGGCCTAGTAGCTAGCTTGTGTGGGCTGGGCAACTTGCGAACATGAGGTCTTTGTTCAATCCTGCATATTAGAATTAATTTTATTTCCTACACTAACATGTGGAATCCACATTTCTAGCTTTAGTTTTCTTTATGGAATTAAATAATATCTATAGCAGTTTTTTGAAGAAGAAAAGACTTCGCGACGTAGCCGAAATATAGGTGAGACGTATTGCACGACCGGTTTGCCAAGTTGAAGGACTATATTGAGTGGTATTCTCAAGTTCTGGGACCATATATCGGAATAGTTTCTGAGTTTGAGGACCATTGTGGACATCACCTCCAAGTTTAAAGACCATACATGCATTTTACTCGTTAATATGGCATCCGAAGCATGTGGGCGTGGGCCGGTCCACGTAGGCATGGCTACATGGGAGACGCTCTAAATAGAAAGTTGTTTCACTTCCGCGGAATGCATGTGTGATTGGAAAATGCTATTGGGCTCAAGCCCCCCCCCCTTCCCCGTGTCGCTCCCGTGAGCGACCCCGGTGAAACCATAGCCGCCACAAGAACCCCCTTCCCCTCCCTCACTAGTAGATAAAGGGTATTTAGCCCCGGTTCATTTGGCCTTTTAGCCCCGGTTCTGGAACCGGGGCAAGAGGGTCGGTACTAATGCTCTGACCCTTTAGTCCCGGTTCAATCCAGAACCGGGGCAAAAGGGTGTCCACGTGGCCTGTGCATCGAGTCCAGGCAGGAGGGGCTTTAGTCCCGGTTGGTGATACCAACCGGGACCAAAAGGCATCCACGTGTCAGCATTTCTGTGGCTGTGGTTTTTTTTTTTGAAAGGGGAGGGGGGGTTTTAGGTTTTGGGGGTTAATTTAGGTGTTTCATATATTGTGTTAGCTAGCTAATTAATAGAGAGAAGTGTTCTCTCTTATGTCCGTGCTTGGTCGACGCTACATACTACACATACGTATATGGAGAGGACTAGAGTCACGCTAGCTAGCTAGCTAGCTGCTAGCTACTAAGCAAACGAAGGAACAGAAGATCTCGTATATATAATCAACATATATATATATATATGCATACAGAGAGAAGTAATATCGACCACCTCTCCTTCTCCGAGAGATTGGTCGAACAACAAGTTCTCGTATATCTATCCGACACTACCGGGCATATATATACAATAATTATCTCTTACAAAAATAATCTCCTAACACATGGATGCAGGGTCCACATAGTATTCTCCGTCTTCAGCGATCACGTGTTCAAGGAAGAATGCCGCCAATTCCTCTTGAATTGCTCGCAGACGATCTGGTGTTAGGAGTTCATCCCGCATCCGAAACATCTAATTTGAAGTAGGGGGTCAATACATGAAATATGATGCTATAAATTTGTGAATATTATTGATTGCTTACGCACTTCAAATTGTTCATCAGTGTAGCCCCGCTCACAGGTCGTGTGGCGGATGGACTCGCAAATGTAGTATCCACAATAATCATTCCCGGGTTCCTGCCACAACCACTTTACAAGAAATAGAGCTCAATCAAACTGATAAGCAAGAATGCCAAATTGGTATTGATGAAACTAGCGCTTGAATCAAGATATAGGAGATGCGCGCGCGGAACATGCTACTATATAGTACTTACTTTCGGGTATCTAAATTGTAGCTTCTTCGGCAGTCCCGGAGTTTTTTTGATGAATTTTTTCCAAGCCCTGCCAGACAAAGGAAACAATTAGTTGATATCAGAAATGAAGTTGCTGATATATATGCATGGTGGATAATATTGATCGATTTAACTTACCTGGCTAGCATTTGAGTCATGTCCGCATACTCCTCGGGATCTTTACGTTTAGAGTCGAAGACAGTTACTATTCCCTTCTCAAGCTTAATCTCTAAGAGAATATAGTGGAAGCTGCGCACGAATGCATGAGATCATCAATTACATCACTATAAACTTGACTGATATATATATAAGGGAAACCAAATATGCACAAGACATTAACACTCACTTGAAGTTGTAAGGAAAGAGTATTATATCTTTGTTTTCATTTACCACCAACGATCGTAGCAAGTTGGTCTCGGTATCGCCGGGACGCAATTTAACCTCGGTTGCATCTATGAGGTATGTGTTAATAAACCCAATATCACCTACTTGTCTTTTCTTCAATTCGACGATCTTCAATCTGCATAATATAGTGAGGATAATTATAAATACATGCAATGAAGATCAGCTATATAGAGAGACTTAATGACAGAAGTAGTACTACTTACAGACAGTAGCAGGTGATCGTTGTTTTATCGAGGGCCAATTGATTGAAAAATTGATAGAACTCCTCAAATGGAACAGGCAACAGCTCAATTCCAACGAGGTCATGCTCCGGTTTAACTCTCAAATACAAGTTATCCCCCCCCCAGACTCTCTGCAGATTTTCATGTACCAACCATGCAATCTTCGCATATTCGTTGATAGAGATCTTTCATTTTTGACGAGAGGCTTTTTGTACTCGTATCTTTCTATCTGCACGTCCATGAAATCATAGTGTACATCGTCGGACGCGTAATCTGCAAGATTGGTATAACCGGGCACCATCCTCGGATCATTAGCGACCATGTCGCTAGACACCTTGAGCGGGGGGCACGATTGGTTCGCTTGTTCGCCGAGCTGGGCAATTTGTTTCCCAGCTCGCCCTTCTTCTAACCTCTGATCACTTTTTGTACTTCCGGACCGCTTGGCATCTTGAAATGTCTTTTGAATAATGCGGTCATAGTTGCCCTTCGGCTTACTTTTCGCTGGTTGCTTCAGGGCAGCAAGAGTGCGCTTTGCTTTCACCGCATCTATCTTCTCCTCCGGAGGTGGATGTCTCTGTGCTTTCAACCCTTCAAAAAAGTCCTTCACTTCGCCTTCAGCGAT